>CM068367.1:890571077-891008177 GCA_034769895.1 Magicicada septendecula
AGATTGAAAAAAACAATTATTATATGATTAGAATAGTGGAAATAATAACTTTCCTTTCTTCTCAGGGTTTGGCTTTAAGAGGCCATGACGAGAAAGTTGATTCTGATAATAGAGGAAATTTCCTAGAACTCTGCCAGTTTTTTGCCAGACATGATAGTTTATTTAAAGAAGGTTTTGAGAAAATCACATCATTCTGTAGTAAGATGATACAAAATGAAATCTTAGAGATAATGTCAACAATGCTAAAAGAGAAAATTCTTGAAGAAGTCAGGGCATGCAGATTTTTTTCAATTATGATTGACGAGGTTAGATGCTACAAAGAGCAACAACTTTCTCTATGCATCCGCTACGTTGACAATGAATTAACACCTCATGAGAGATTTTTGATGTTCAAGGACTGTTCCAATGATCGCAATGCCGAAGAGCTTGCTTGCATTCTCTTAAGTATTTTAGAACAGCTGGGGATAAGTGACTTAACTGTTGTAGCTCAATCTTATGATGGAGCCTCTGTGATGTCGAGAAAACATGCCGGGTTGCAAGCCAAAATAAGGGAAAAATACGAATCAGCTGTACAGTATATTTTCATTGTCATGCCCACAGAGTAGAGCTTGCAGTAACAGATATGTGGAAATCTGTAGAAAGTTCGAAACTTTTATTCAATGGCCTTCAAGCACTTTATGTGCACTTTGCAAAACCATCTAACCACTGCATACTGCAGCGACCAGCAAAAAGAAGCTTCAAGTGAAAAAGAAGTCTTTAGAAATATCTTCTCAGAGTTCAACAAGGTGGACTTGCAGGTATCAAAACTGTGAGCAGCTAATAAAGAATTTTGATATCGTAATGGAGGCTTTAAGTTTCGAATTTGATCAATATGAAGATACTGATTCAATAGAAGCTTTAGGAATTTTAAAGACAATTACATCACCTGGTTTCGTTGTGAATCTTTTCATTGTCCACGAAGTTTTAACGCTGACACATGTTTTGAGCAAACAATTACAAAAAGAAGATGCCACGCTAGGAGGCGCTTCTAATGTCATTAAAGCCACTATCGCATCATTGAAAGAAAAGGGTAAAGATCCTCAGTTCTTGATCATTTGGGAAAAGATCACAGAGTTTGCTGAAAAATACGATATTTGTTTAGAAAATGCAAGGAGCTCGAAGCGGAAAAGAGAAATGAGTACTCGCCTCAAAGATAGTGCAGTATTCTCTACTACTGTTGGGCAATCTTATGAGGAATATAATATCGAAAAAAATAACGCAAATGAGACTATGAAATTTTGGCAGTCTCACGTGTACAGCAGGGTCCTAGACACAATCACTCAAAGATTGGAACAACGCTTCAGCGAAGAGTCACTTTTACTGGCAGAAGCTGTTGATTCATTATTCAATTTTGAATTTGAGAACTCAAAACCATTTTTAGATCGTTATGGTGAAATTTTAAAAATAAATACCACGTTACTGGCTGCGGAGATGACAATTGCCAAAATTTGTCTTAATAAGATTGAAGCAAGCGAAGTAAAAAATAAGGAAACCTCAGCGACAACTACAGAAAAGAAAAAAAAGAAGGATATTGCGATCGTCAGAAAATTTAAACGTGTTCAAAAAGTGGTAAACCTAAATGAATTTCCAAATTTGTTCAGGACTCTAAAACTAGCAGCTTCCATTCCAATTAGTTCAGCGTCATATGAGAGAAGTTTCTCTGCAATGAGGAGAATAAAGAACTGGCTATGAACCACCATGACGCAAGATAGATTCTCAAATTTATCTCTGTTATATATAGAAAGAAATCTATATAAAAACCAACTGAGTAGCCAAGATATTGTAGAAAGGTTTGCTACAAAACCGAGAAAAATTAATTTGAAATAAATATATAGTTAATCTTTAGATTTTAGTTTTTGCAAATAATTGATTCATATTTTTTAGTAACTATAACTTCTTATTTTTTGGAAACTCGTTTAATCGTTCAAAAGTTTATCAATCAACTAATTTTAGTGATATTTTGATGTTTAGTGTATTGTATTCTATCTATATTGTAATAAACTTAAACCTTGTCAATAAAATTGTGTTTTTACCCCTTGGTTTGACATAAAAACAACGTAAATTTAACAAAAGAAACAGTTTATGACATGACACAAAAAACTTAATTCAGTATATAGATATGACTGGCTTTGGATTTATTTGAAAATCATTAATAACTTTTTTTTTTAACTAATTATTTGCCAGCTGAACTACTTAACGAAATGAACAAATTTTAAAAATGTTTGTAAACGTTGTGCATATATACTATGAATATTTAAGAACATCTAAGATCTTTCCATAAATTTTAAATATTTTAACGATTTTTTAAATTTCATGTACATTAGTACATTTTCCTAAAGAGCGAAAATCTTTGATGGTCAAAAATCGTGGTTTTAAGGACCATATTTTTAGAAACTGTTCTATGGGGCCTCTTTTTAAAATTCTTCTTTACCTAAAGTCTAGCCCCCCCAAAATTTACGACCAAAAGCCGCCTATGATTGTGTATACTCAATTGATAAAAGTTTTCTTTCACTTGATTCTTCAATTTGTTATTTAGTATCTTTTATGTGTTTTGGTGTTTTGAGCAATGTAAAACCAGAGATGTCACTAGTAGCCAGTTATAATTGTATCATTACTGAACTTATATCCAACTTGAAAAAAGTATAAACTTGAATAAATTTAAATTGATGAAGACAGTGAACATTTACCTTAAATTTCATATTGTACACTTTATTATCTAATCTCATGTTTTTAATCAAACCAAAAATCTTATCACTTTTTAAACTTTCTGTCATATGCTTTTAGCCATGCTACGCAGATATTTCCTAATGAATTTCAGCTTGGAGAACTTTCGCACAGCTGAATTCTGGTGGCCTCGGTAGATTCTTATTTGGAATTACCACTCTATTGCGCAGTTAACCAGATAATTTATACTCTCAAAGTACATCATTATGTACTGGTCAAATAACAGTAATAAAATAAATGTATTTGTTTTGGATGTTAAAAACATATGTGGAAATTTGGTTTTACTTAAGTTCAGTGGTTTATACCTATTTGTTGAAAATTAAGGAAAATTTTTGTGCAGGCCCCCATAGTCCAAAGGCCCCACCACATTGTGGGCCCTGTGGGCCTTTCAGTTACACCACTGAACATCTTGTTTAAAACTAACATCTTGCATGATTACCACAGTTACTAGACTTCCTAGTTAAATATTAATTATGAATAATTTAACAAATGCATATATCATTGTTAACTGTGTTGTATACTTTTTGTGCACACAATTAGTCTACATAATTAATTGATTACCAAATGTGTTATTACTTCTTAGTGACAAGACAAACTGAATAATATATTTGAAACCAAAGCTTTAATATCTTTCTAATCAATCTTAAAGAAATTATATTCCTTACCAACATATGTAACAGCTGTCATTCTACAGATGTTTAAACCTTCTGACGTTGCAACTACTAACAAGATTTATTTATTTACATTATTATAAATTGCAGTTAAACAAATAATAAAACCATTTTGACAACTGCAATGAAAAGTAATAAATAATATAAATTTTATCTTATTGTATTAACTAACTAATAACTGCTGTGTGTATAATGAAAACAACAATTATCTAAAATTGTATACTCCTACGCTATCTTTTAGAAAAAAGTGAGATGCCAGGACCATTAATACGATTATGTAGCGCAGTCCTGTTTAAACCTATTGATGAAGATCTACCTTCTATAGTGGATGCAGTTATACTTAGCGTTTTGAAGGATATCAATATGTCACCAGCAAATCTGAAACACTTGCAGAAGAAATTCTAATGTTACTATGAACAAATAAATAGAAAGTAGTAACTTACACTTTTTAATATATATGTGTTGTAATAAAACAATTTAATGGAACTGTTGTTTAATTATTATTATTAAGTTTGTTCAAAATTTGTTTAAAAATGTTCAAGTTCTACTCAACTCTTCGTGATTATCGTTGAGTGTGTTTGATTATAATTATGTAGTTCAAAACAATTGTTTAAAAGGAGTGTTAAAATCCTCTTGAAGCACTGGTAGATTTACCGTTCACTTACCAATGATGATTGTTGTCAGTCTTCCAAAATAGGCCCTGTAATACACTGAAATGTCACAACACAGTTTATAATATGTCACAGGTGTATTTGTGTATGTACAGTAAACAAAATGACTTTGTATATTTGATACTGCTTTGAAGTTCAAATATTGGCCGCTCGTTTGTCGTACTGCCACTTTGGAAATAATTGCTCTGTAAATAATTTTTCTTTTGCCTACTTTGAAATAAAAAAACTGATTCAAAGGTAAGAAAATTATTATTTTATTAACAATAAGTTAATTTGAAATTAGCATCCTTTAAAACAATTAATAGTCATCAAAAAACAATTTAAATAGTTATTGAGATTCTTACAGCTCAGGGCTGGTAACACTGATTATTTTATATCGTATAGCTGTTAACCTAGTTTGGTTAGTTTGGTTTACAATTACCAAAATTCGTGTGTTCTTTTAGTTAACATGATACAGGGTACAAAAATGCTGAAATATAACAATAATACATCATAGAGAGTAATTAAAAATCAAGAAAATAAGTTTAATTATGATATTGGAAATTATCGTATTTTAGTCCACCTGGTGTCAATACATCAGCTAAGCAGTGGAGCGTATGACACGATTACAAATGCTGTGTGTCAGAATAATATTACTTGGATGGTTACTAATAATGATATATGTTAATAATTGATTCATAAATTCATTTTAACTAAGTATATTCAAGTGTGTATAAAGTTAAAACACAACTCAGTATGATTGTTACAATTATCGTAACATATGAGGCGTTCAGAGGCTAGTCCGACTAACTCCACTTTTTCTCCAAATGAACCTGCGCACGTGTTTTGGTTTAAAAAGTAGTAAACTTTCAGTGGTGAAATCGATTAACTCCATAATTCAGGCGTTTGCCACTAGGTAACAGTACTTCCTTGGGCAACAGATGATTTTGCAAAATCATTCAGTTGCCACAGTGACTAACTCCGTAAAACGTGTTCTTGAGTTGAGGTTATGTGCTATGTTTACTTCTGTGATCTAATGATTGCTTTAATTTTAAAATATAGTTTGTTACTTCATTGACGTGTTACGTTACATTAACGTTTAATTATTTCTGATTAGTACTAAACCATGAGTGAGTCAAGCAGTGACAGTGATTATTTTAATTGTAGTGACATTGTTGGGGACAATACAGACTCAGACCCAGATTACGTACCAGAATCTGAGGCAGGTAGGCCTAAACTTAGGCTTTCATTAACACGCCACCATAACATTTTAATTAACCAAACCGAAAGAAATAACCAAATTGAGAGAAATAATTTAACTGAGGAAAATAATGATCCTGTTAGTGGCCTACGTGATGATGAACAAAGTGATTCATCATCAAATGTTTTATCTTCAATGCCAAGTCTTTCTAGAGGCCGTAAAAGACCTAAAAATCCCGAAAACTGGAAAAGGTCAAGGCAAAAACAACAGCGGCTTTCTGGTCTAGAATATACAAGTAGATCAGGTAAAACTGTTGCCGCAAAGGTGTTTAATGATAAGTTTTGCAACTGTGCTAGGGGTTGCAACAAAAAAATATCTGGCGAGGACAGAAAGGCTGCTTTCAAATCTTTTTATAGCTTATCAGATCAATCACAACAGAATTTATTTTTGCATGGTTGTGTAAAATCAAACATTGTCAGTAGGCGGCGCCCTGTAAATAAATCTAAAAGTCCCAGAGAGCATAGTTTTTCATTTTTTATTCGAGTTGGAAATGAAGACGTACGAGTTTGCAAGAAATATTTAAGGGAGACATTTCAAGTTTCATGGTAGAATTTACAGCTGCTGTGTAAAAGATGATGTAAGCCTTGTTGTTGACACTAGAGGCCATAAAAATCCTGGTAACAAAGTTGACACCTCTGATGTCGTAAACCACATCAAATCATTTCCTTCCTACGTAAGCCACTACACACGTGCTCACAACCCGAACAGGAGATATTTAAACTCTGATTTAACAGTAAAAAAAATGTATGATCTTTATGTTGCATGGTGTGGGGAAAATGATAAAATTCCCGTGAAGGAAAAAATGTACTATCACGTTTTCTCAACGCAGTTTAATTTGCATTTCAAGCCTCCCCTTAAAGACACATGCCAATTTTGTGACATTCAGAATAACAAGCTTGCCTCAGCAAGTGAACAAAAAAAAGTAGCAATTGAACGAGAGAAGGAACTACATCTAAGGAAAGCTGAAAAAGCCAGAGAATGTCTAAAACAAGACAAAGAAAAGTGCTCTGACGATTATTTTGTATTTACCTTTGATCTGCAAAAAGCTTTAGCGTTCCCGAAATTGACTACGTCAACAGCTTATTATAAAAGAAATTTATATGTTTATAATTTCGGATGTCATGTGTTGAACACCAATAAAGCCTTCATGTATGTTTGGCCAGAGACAGAAGGTTCAAGGGGGTCACAAGAGATTGCCGCTTGCTTGGTAAACCACATCACTACCCATGCAAAAGGCACTAAACACATTGTTACCTATTCCGATTGTTGTACAGGACAAAACCGAAATATCAAATTGGTCCTGAGTTTGATGAAGTACCTGCAAAAGAAGGAAACCAAAACAGAAATCATCGATATGAAATTTTTGGTTTCAGGCCATAGTTATTTACCTAACGACTCGGACTTTTCCTTTATAGAAAAGAGAGCAAAAAACACCAGTAATATATTTTCGCCACGAGACTGGTACAACATAATCCTCGAATGCAGGAAAAAATCAAACAAATATAGTTTGACTGAAATGAACCATGAGCATTTTTTCTCTACTAAGAACTTACAAGAAGCCATCACAAACCGAAAAAAGACCGAGAAAGGGGATTCTGTGAATTGGTTGAAGATGAGGTGGATAAGATTAGAGAAAAAAGAACCGTTTACAATTAAATTCAAGTTCACAAATTCTGACGAGATGGACTTCGAATGTATAAACATTCAAAAGAAGGTCAAAGGCCGACCACTGTCTACTCTAGCGAACGTGGAACAAGCTCTCCTTTATCCTGAAGCAAGAGCCATTTCCTTGGCAAAAAAGAAGGACATGATGGAGCTTCTTAAATTCATTCCCCCCATTCACCACAACTATTACATGAGCCTGAAGACGGAGAGGGGTAACAGCTGTAAGCCAACCGAAGATGAAGATGAACAATCATTTTTCTACATTGACTAATCCAACTAAATGAAGGTTATGTAATAACATTTTAACAGTTCATACAATATGTAAACATTTTTATTCAGAATTTTATTTCATTTGTGTGATTTTTCCCGATTTATAAATAAAAGCTACTTAGAAACAACTCTGTTTATCAATTTCTTCAGTTGGCAAACTGGTTAACTCCGCAAATTGTACTTTTTTTCCTGTTTCTTCATGGTAATTATTTTTATTCTGTATTGCCGCTTTAAATAAAAGATTTTCATGTCTTTATCTACCAACATGAACATTAAAAATATTTGTAACATTAAAATTGAATTTTGTGTGCATGTTTTACTTTTAGCTTAAATATCTCGGATTGTAAAAATATGGAGTTAGTCGGACTAGCCTCTGAACGCCTCATATAGGTTAGATTGCCGTTAGATTGCCTTTTACTCAAAGTGAGTCAATAAACTATTTCAATTTATGGTTTTAAAATCTTAAAACTATACATAACATTTATTCGTGGTAAGTATGTTGTTTATTAACTGTAATGATTGTTCTCTGTTATTAATTGAAAAATGATCTGATTTCGTACTAATAATAATCAAGTTAGCATCTATATTCGATATTGTTTACATTGATATTCATTATAATATTATATTCATTTGTCATTTTCTTCTAAAAAAATTAATAATATCTTATTTAAATTAATAAGATCGAGAACTTTTGTCCAAATACTGGTTAATTAACATTCATAAATTAGTTTAGCCATGCACGACTGTACTTGACTAAAGTAGTACCAACGTGAAAATTTTTGTTGGTAAACATTAGTTTTTATTAAAATACTGTTAATAATAAGTACTCCCTTAATTTCCCACTCATCATCGCCTTTATTATACACTGGCGATGGATGGAATGTTATTACACATTACTCGACGCACTTCACACATAAGGGGTTATGCACCTTTAGTGAGGTTAGATTCACTCGTTTATACTGGGGGGGGGGGCGCGCACATTTTTAAAATTTGCTCCTGACGGATACTCGTCCCATTCACTCTGATGGTCAAAGAACTAGTAATGCTTTCCTTCAAAGTTGCTGTCGGCGTCTCTTGAAATCAGCTCTTCCTATTGGTTGATAGTCTGGTAATCTCGACCCCATATGTCTTAATAAAGTCAGAAATTTTATTTCTTAGCATCGGTCTTTGGGTTCAAGAGTATACTATGACGCGTTCAATTCTTTTTGGAATTGAAGGAAAACTTTCTATTGTTCATATCTTTCTTATTACATTTCGAATTAAGAAGTGAATGGTATTATCATCTTGCGGATGCTTGGCTCTTTATTTAGAGTCCACACAAGCTATAAATCCGTCCATAATTAACCTAAATCACTTTTCGATAATGCACTTTTTGTGGTTCTTAATCACATTTAATTCCTTTCCACTTTATCATAATATATTCTAATTCTAATGCTTATTGAAGTGTTTAGAGTCCATTTCTCTTAATAATTATTTCTGAATACTAAAATATTTACAATTCTTGTCAAATGCTTTTCAGGTGTATAAGCCCTACATGTCCTTGCATTTGTACTCACTATTTCTAATACATATTTCATAATAATGTATCTCTTAGGTGTTTAGGTTGTACCTTAAATATTTTTACACCTTTAGTGAAGCTTTGTTTCCATTTATTGTGCTTCATTTATTTATATTGGATGGCTTTAATACACCATGTCATAATTCTGTCACTTTGATATACATATTTTATCATTGTTTGTACTTAATGGATGTATTTTTATCCATTAATGTGTACCTAGACCTTGTACATTGTTTGTCTATTGTGTATAACACTTTTTTGTTGTGTTCTACATTCATAAATTTCAGTAAGATTGCTATTTACATCTAGTCTCATTGGTCATGTATGTTTGTTTATTATTGTTTTCATATAAATTTATGTATTTAATGTATCTCAGAGGTTCTCTTAGAGGTATTGAATATTCTAGTTGCTACTGTCAAACTATTTTCCTCTCCTTTATCAAGTTTAAGTGAGTATTTTGTGTAACTTTGGTAGTCATCTTGTGTTTTGTTAATCTGGCTATTGTTTGTTTAAATAATATAGATTGTATAATTGTGTTTCTCAATTCATATTGGGTTCATTATGTTACTCATTTATCTTATTTTGGTTGTTGATTTGAATAATTACTATTGTCTGCATTTTTCTAATTATTAAATGTGGTTCTTTGTTGCAGATTCTGTTCAGTTGAGGTTATGTGTCTCTTACTGAGTTGACAACAATACTCATCCTAATTTGTTCATCATCTTGCTTAATTATTATACTTTGCTATGATATGTTATTACTATTATTTATTACAATATTCTCACTATTTTATACACATTATATACTATTTGTTTACACATTATTACTTAATTCTTACTTGTTATTGTTGTACATATTATGTGTTTATATTTTGGTTTGGGCAAACTGCCTTGTCTTTCTATAGCAGGTTGTCTTATTTTCAATACATTAATTATTACATTATATATCGGTTTTACTCTCTATTCTTTTGATATTTAAACATATACCTTATTAAGTATTTTCTATTCAGTTTCAGTTATTATTGAGCAATTATTTCTCTCTTTAATGTCAGTACATTTGTGGTCTTTCTGTGTTTGTATTTCGTCATAATCTTATTTCATAAATCATACACTAAATGTTTGTGTTGTTTATTTGGGATTCACTATTTCTCCTTGTTAACACTTCTTATCTTCCTCTTCCATAAACATTGCACTTTTATTGTTTGTGGTGTTTACTTGGGGTTGTGTTATTTTAATATTAATCGATGCACTTATATAAGACACTCACTATTATTGTTTGTGGCTACTTATTAGTTTGTCGACACTTGGTTCTTGGTCACATTTTCTTCTTCATGTTCTTCCTTGTTGGGGGTATTATAATTCACTTGTTTGGCATTCTTCACACATGCCTTATTATCTTCCTTGTCGTAGTGTATTCCTCACACTGGGAATGTTATGGTCTTGTCCTTGTTAAATCTTCTTCATGGTCTATTATACATTTCTCTTCTTCTTAATTACATACACTTCTCCTCTTCTCATATTCGGATTTCTTCTTCTTCTTATATATAGGTTTTTTCACTTATAGGGTATTTTCCCTCACTTGTATTATATGTCACATATATGATATTTCGTCTCACTTGTATAATAAATTGTTTCATTTATTTGATATGTCCCCTCACTTGTATGATCTATTGGGTCCTGGTTGCTAACGTATTTGTTTGGTTTTTTATATAATCTCCTCTTCTTATCACATTGATGATGCTTTCATTATAATTCTTCCTTCTCTTGTGTTGACTTGCTTTGACATTATTCGTATATGGATACACGATTGGTTTTAATACTTTAGAGGTTTTTCTCAATATCACTATAGTATTGACGACTCGGATCACTAAGTTTTTTATAAGTAAAAACGTAAAGTTTTACCTTACAGCCTAAACCGGCTTTCACCTTTAGAAGGCTTCATCAGAGGCTGCCAAAGGTAGCATTGTCCGTCTTGTTGTTGGCGACGGGATAGTTTTTCGAAAGATCGAAGCTGTGTGTATGTGGTGAGATGTGTTTGAATAATGCGTGCAATTTGAATTGTGTCTGTTCGTTTAGGATGTCGTTTTTATTTGTTTTTGTGTGTTTGTATATTTCTAATTGTTCTAGAGTGTCTAGTTTTCGGCCTTTTGTGTGTACGTGTAGAATGTTCATGTGATTGTCGATGTTTTTATATGTGTGGTTTGCTTCAATGAGGTGGTTTGCAAAGGTAGATTCTGTAGTGGTGTTGTTATATTAATAATTAATCGTCTTTTTTATTTAAATTTATTATTACACTTTGTAAAACTGTTATACTTTAGGCTGGAGTAGCAGCCATATTGTTGAGTACCAACTTAAACTCATCATGTCCAGGATCTCGTTAGACGTGTTGGAAACCACATGGTTGTCTGAAATAACTATTACTTCACATTGAATGTTATAATCACTATTACTTTATTAATTTCAAAAAAGAAAAGAAAACATCATCAAGTTATATTGTTGATACAAAACACCAAATTTCCTCTCTCCCTCATACTTTTTTACTTTCGCAATTTTAGTATGTTTAAGTATTAGTAAAAATGATCATTTTGCTTAAGCAATTTCAAACTAGAATATACAATAAACCTAAGATTAATTTTTGAACGGAAACCAGCACTTCATGATATATATATAATTAACCAAAACCCCTCACACACTCTCACATTCAATCCATTTTAAAATTTTCCCCTTAGACTCCCATTTTGTTTTAATCTTCCCCATGTGTTTTGAATTCCTGACAAAGATAATAAATTTTGGTAATGTTGTGTAAGACTTATCTGCCTCGAGTCCGAATTTTAGTCCCGATGACGTCACATCGTTTTCAGTGCGCACTTTCACTTTATTACATGATTTCCGAATTGTTATATTATGGATAAAACTGTTAATCACATTTTAATAAGAATTTTGAATGTTTAGCCACATTTTGAAATATATTATTCACATTCTATTGGTTTTGCGGGCGCATCGGCGAACACAATAACTTCGCCCGAAAACCGGCGAACCGGCGACGCACAGTGGTTAGCGTCTGTATCACTCAGATGTTGTTTTGCGACTGACTTTGTTCTGTTGTGTCACAATGTTGCTGGCGTGACACACCCAGGCTAGGCTCTGACGAACCGATGACACACAGTTGTTATGTAAGTTGCTGACGCAACACATCGCCTGATGTAAGTTATATAATTTGTTGACAGATTTTGTTACATAACGTGTTTACGTTTTTCGGGTTCGTCATTGTCCTTGAACTGACTTTGGTACAGTTATTAAACTGTCCACACAATATCATTAAATAATTGTCACAATCAATGCTGCCACGTTGCGATCGCTTCCACAATAACAAATTTACCTCTCGGTCACAAAATTTTCCTATCACTCAACAAGTTATTTACTATTTATAAAAAGAAATACAAATTCTGTTATTACCCCAGGTATGCCCAAAAATGCCCCGCTACAATACCCCCTCAATGAGATATTTTATGCCGAAGCATAAAAAATCTCATTGACACATTCATACTTGCTAGAGGGATCAGCCAGGATATGTCGCCACAACCCCCTGTATGGTTTACACAAAAGAATAATCAACTCACCCTTGGTCCGGTGACTGTGACCACATCTGCATGACAATACTGGACTTCTCTCTCGAGATCCCAACACCGTAAAGTCAGACAGATACTCCACGCCCCTGCTCTGACGCGCAGGCCAGCTCAGGTCCGCCGCCACAGCACCACCAAACACTGAAACAACAAATCAAAATATTAAATAGTGGCCTTATACAACACCATATCCCCAACTGATCTGTTTCCCCCTAGCGGTGCTGGTTTGCGCTAAGAAGCACTGGTTTTGTTTTTCATTTATCGCTAACATGTATATATCATAACATATTTACCAACAATATATATATACCCCTCTTAAAATTCCATCTACTTACCCTTATCAACTTTACCCCAAAATTCAAAATCATTGCCCTGATTCCCATCAGAATTTAAGCAAACAGACGACTGACTTATTAACATTTCCCATTACCATATTACATTTCTCTCATCCCCAATTCAAAAATGCATTTAAAATAGTTAACTTCATAAAATTCTCTTAAACTAACAAACACAATATAACATAAGAAAATATAATACACTTCTAATTCACATTAAAATAAACAATTGGTATTTAAAATGTTACACACTTTACATTATTAAATTGGCATATAAAATCAAAAAATTACTTTTAAACTTGATTTACTCTTATTAATTCGTTTCTCAAAATTACAAAAATTTTTTTTTTTTTTTTTTTTTTTTTTTTCAATTATGGCCATCATTATTCCATTTCATTACTTTGGGTGATTCTACGTTATTCATTATAATTTACTTTATCCACTTGGCATTTACTCATAATCTTACCCCTTTTATTACTCTAACGTTCCCTTACAAAATCTCTAACTAGTATGACACCCCTCTATCAAAAATTTACTAACCCTTCTCTACCTCTATCTACTTACTATTTTAACTCCAATCGCCACCTTCTACTCTTATATAAAAAAAAATACTCTCTAACCCTTTGTACATAGGATACGTGTTTCCTTCCCAAAACTCATTCCCTTATGTTGGTCCCTGGACTCCCCCTAGGTAACCCTTTCCGGCGCCAATCGGTCCCTATCCCGTCCCAACCCTTATGTTGCGGACTCCCACATTACACTACCACTACTACAAAATTGCCATCCCCAAAAAATCTCACTCTCATAACTTCACTACAACTACAACAAATTAACATCAACAAAATAAACAATATATCGCTCAAAACTCTACATAAATTCTCCATAACTACTGTGTCTCCACTTATACTTCTCAAAATTCTATAACATATACTAACTCAAAACAACATTGCATTATTTTCATCTCTCATTCTCTTTAACTTTTACTTCGATTTGAACAGATCTATATGTCCCACAAAATTCAACTTGAATTGACTCAAACATTTTATTCAACTAATTACTATCACCCATTTCTATTTTTTACAACCCATTGAAAATTTTACCTATCACAACTATTTTTCATTTTATTTTTTAAATCTATAAACACATTGAAAACATATTATTATATTTTTATAATACTTATTCCTAACATACTAATGCAATCAACACAATAAGACATAATAACACAATATAAGTAGTATTTAGTGCATCTATTTTTTAAATTCAAACAAAATTATTGAGTAGCAAATCATCATTATTAATTAAAATATATCAAATTTTTAATACGTTATCCCCTTGGATAACCTCCCAGCCACACACACTATTTCAATTATGTAAGACTGTGGCGCCTTTTCGCTTCCACAGAGACTGTATATTTTGGAGCAGGGTTTTTACCTCTCCGTGTCTCTGCTTCCGCTGTTAAGTTTAAAATTGGTGAACATCAACATGTTCTCGTTAATAATCATGCACCCTTAAACGGATCTACCACCTGGCTCTGCTGTTCCTTCTCGAACAGAGTGGCAGCCGCTGTTCCATAGTTTGGTGATTCCCCTTTCATTACCCCCCATCAATTTCAAAATACACCTTTACAACGATAACAGCTATGGCCAGTTATGGCAGCGCGTAATCGTAATGTGCCCCAACCATAGCTGTTAAAGCTAAACCAATTCCACGGTCAGGGTTCGGTGAGGCCGTGACCGCCCGAAAAGTTGGGGAATCACAAGTAAAATATCTTTCGTAATATTAAATTTACGAATTTATATTTAAATGACAATATTAATTTAGATGGGGTTTTAACCCACTTTATATGGAAGCTTAACCATTATTAACATAAAATATTAAATACAAAATCAACAACCTCCCCCCATAGCAGTTCCACACTACACTGTTATGTCACTTCATTGAGCACCAAACTACCCCCCAAAATTATCCTCCCATCTTGTATTGATAACAAGTTCTTATATTACTACACATTTCTTCAAAACGTTCCTATACCCACTAATACTAAAATCTAACAATTATATTTGGTCACCTAATGCTAAAAAATTTAGAAGAAAAAAAAAATTTATATCTTAAATTTAAAATTATACACATCCAAAATTATTTTGGGTTTTTTTTTTTTTTTTTTTTTTTTTTTTTTTTTATATATATATACTATTTACATAGGAGGCTGACTCTATTGTCATAAACTTACTCTACGTCTAGGAAGATCGCAGCCGCCTGAAATGCCGGGTCTTGCCGCAAAACGGATCGGCACTAGGTAGATATACTACGTGAATTCACGTCCCCTCTCTAAAACACACTACCCCCTCTCCTACCATTTCATCTACCCCGCTTTCTACCGTGCGCCAAACCGTCTTGCCCCAAAACTCGTTGTTTCGGGCCAATCAGAAAATATTGTCAAAGGCTCCATTTTAATTTTGCCCTTGACACCAAAAAATTTAATTTGAATGCACTGCCTTTTACTTAAATGCAGCCTCCATTATTTACAAACACTCTAAGGCAGTGCAGGCACGTGACAGGCACACCAAAACCGCTGCACCGGGAGTGTATAAGAAATAATTTGTGTCACGTACCTGTGGGGTCCCCCTCCCCGTTCAAATGTGCAGTTAGATTTTCTACTTTATACCAATTTTGGTGGAGCCGGACCATCGTTGTTTTCACCGCCCGAAGGAAGATCCGCCAACCATGGCCCGCCTCCGAGTTCCGAATTCCACGGCCAGGACTGGTAAGATCGTGACCGCCCGAAAATGGGGGAGGATCCCTTCTGAAAACATACAATAATATTTGAAAACTTATTTATAAACATAACAATTAAAGTGACCTATATAATTTTAAATTCGTCGCATTTTGAGTACCTACTATTTCCTGCGTCGCTGGGTTCCTCAGCACATACGCATTCTGCATTTTTATGTCTATGATTTCATAAGGTCCTTCATATAACAGGAAAAACTTTTTTATTTCCCTATCTTGAGCACTGGACAAATCATGTCTTTTTACTAAAACTAACTGGCCTACCTCATATTTGGTCCATTTACCCTTAGCATCATGTTTCTGTTTTCGTCGCTCTCCTCTGGTAAGTAAATTCTCGTTCGCCAATCTAATCTTCATATTCCTGTCCAAAATTTGACCTTCAGGTGGGTATGTGAAAAGTTGTTCTAATATCCTGGGCGGCCTTGTTCCCCTTATCAACTCATGCGGCGTAAACCCCGTGGACTCATGGGTGGTACAATTCAGCCACTCCTCTACTTTTTTCACGTAGGATGGCCATTCTGTGTGTTTGGCGTGACAGTACGCCCGGAATATCCTACCAATCTCTCTCATCACCCGTTCTGCTTGGTTCGACTGAGGATGGTACACTGCCGTATGCTTGGGTATGATGCCTTCCCATCCAAGCGTCTGCCGCCACTTGCCGCTTATAAACTGTGGACCATGGTCAGATAATATAATTTTCGGCTTTCCCACATTAAGCATATAATCTTTTACTATTCTCTCACTAAGTACTTTACTAGTTGCCCTCTTAATGCTATATAATTTTACAAATTTTGAAAAAGTGTCTAAAACTACAAATACATATACCACACCCCCTCTACCTCTGGGTAACGGTCCATATAAATCAACCGCAACTAGATCAAAAGGCTTATCTACTTTTATATAATTCATCTCTCCTTCCACTCTATAATTCACCACTTTCGATTTTTGATATAAATCACACACTCTCAACACTTTTCTCACTCTCCTCTCTATATTCTTAAATATACATGATTCTTTCAAAACATTTGCACACTTTCTCGCACCAAAATGACCATACCTTATATGACAATCCCAAACAATTTTATCTATTAACACATCAGTATAATTAACCTCCAATCACGCTCCCCACCATCTACTTTTTTAAACAAAATGCCTTGATATATTTGAAATCGCTCATTATATTCAGATCCCTCTACGTCTGTTTCTAAACTAACAATTATTTTACCCAGTTTGCTATCAGATCTTTGCAAGTTTTTAATGTCACTTAATTCCTCACCAAAAATCCTATCTTCTCTAGTTAACCTAAAAATTTCTATTTCTTTAAGGTCCCTACCAGTCTTATTATCTATAACATCTATTCTAGAAAGTGTATCTGGTACCTTATTATCTGACCCCTTTATGTACTCCCATGAAAAGTTATATTCCTGTAAGGCTAATACCCACCTGGTTAATCGGCTGTGTGTTAGCTTACATGAATTCAGAAATGACAGTGCCTTGTGGTCCGTCCGGATGATCGTAGTATTCCCTAGTATGTACGTGCGGAATTTACCCACGGCGAACACAATGCTCAGAAGTTCCTTTTCTGTTGTCGTGTAATTCTTTTCTGCCGATAACAGCGATCTACTGGCGAAGGCGATCGTTAGGTGTTCCTTGTCGCAGCTCTCTTGGTATAACTCAGCACCTAGCGCTACATTGCTGGCGTCGGTCTGCAAATAAAAGATCTTATTAAAATCAGGATGATTCATCATTATCATATGACTGAACTTTCTCTTAATTTCATTAAATGCAGCTCGTTCCGCATCGCCCCATCTCCACTGTTTATTCTTCTGCAGGACAGCACTCAGTTTGGATGTTGTGTGTGCGTAGTTCTCCTGAAATTTCCTGTAAAAATTGCATAAGCCTAAAAAACTCTGTAGTTGCTTAATGTTTTTAGGTTCAGGGAATCGCATTATTGCTTCGACTTTGTCAGGGTTGGCTAATATCCCCTCCTGTGTAATAATAAATCCTAAAAAGTGTATTTCTGTCTGCAGAAACTTAGACTTGTCCCAATTCACTGTTAAACCCCCTCTTTGAAGCTTATCTAATACATATTCTATGTGTTCTAAATGTTCAGTGAATGTTCTAGAGGCTACCAAAATATCATCGACATACACAGTTAAAAAGTCTAAGTCCTCAGGTTGTAAAATATTATCTAAACATTTGATAAAACTGGCAACACTGGTGTTTAATCCAAAAGGTAAGCGTTTAAACTGGTAATTCTTACCGTTAAAAAGAAAAGCTGTATATTTCCTACTCTCTGTTGCTAATGGTACCTGCCAGTATCCAGCGGTTAGATCTAAAGACGTCATGTACTTGACTCCGCTAAACTTTTGTAATATCTCATTTATGGGTTCTGGAGATTCTCTGTCCGGTATAATAATCTGATTGATTTTTCTAGCATCTAAACATAACCTTACCTTGCCATCCTTCTTTATCACTACCACCAAAGGGTTTGAATAAGGTGATACTGAGCGTTCAATTATGCCTCCTTGCATCATCCGGTCTAATTCCTCCTGTACGGCCCTCCTCTTCGAAAACGGCACCGGGTAGCTTCTCTGCATGTATGGTGCGTGGTCCCGAACTTTCAACTCACAGATGTAGTCCTTCGCTTTCCCTGGTGATTCATCAAACACCCCTCTGTACTGCTCCACAACTGCCCACAGCTCCTCTCGCTGAGTACTTCCTACAACTGTATTTTCATTGAAAAATTTATCGGCTCTATTTGCCCACACACTCTCATTACGCTCATGCATCTCTCTCTCCTCATTTTCTACACCATCACTCTCTAGACATATATTTATTTTAGTTTCTATTTCCCTATCACTTATCTGTTTATGTAACATTTTTATTCCAGTGACTTTAGCTTCATTTACTACTTTCTTAAACTCTATTCTGACTGGTTTATTCCCCTTATCAAATTTTACTATTTGTTTATTAAAATCTATTACTGCTCCGTTTCTTTCCAAAAAATCATTTCCCAATATTACATCTAGACTTAACCCTTTAACTACTAGGAAAGTGTTTTCAAATTCTACTTCATTTATTAAAATATTTAATTGTACTTGTCTGGTTATTCTTTTACTTCTCACCCCAGTTACCCCCACTACAGTGACCCCTGCAACTGGTAATGATGGTATATTCTTGTTTAACTCTTTTAATTCACCCATGACATTTTCAGAAATCACTGATATCTCGCTACCGGTATCAATTAAAGTTTTATAATTCTTACCTTCAATGTTAATCGTCACCTCAGTCAATCCTGTTCTGCGTTCCACCACCTTGTTCTCCTCTTCTTCTAACAACTCTTTTGCCATATCCACCTTGATGATGTTGTTTGTGTATTCGTTAATTACTTGGACCCGGTCCTCCGTTGACAATGGCTGGGCCCGCTTCCCCATTGTCTTCCTCAGTTTTCCGTGGATGGACCTGCTACAGCTTGATGATTTCCTCCTCTACCTCTATTGTGATTTCCTCCTCCCCGAGGCGCTCCTCTATAAAATTCTCCTCCTCTCGACTGTTGATTTGGTGGTGGGTTTGTCCTCTCGTTTCTGGCGCACTCCCTGGTTCGATGACATCTAAAACAATTCGTTCTATTAGCATAGTTATCAATTTCACAGGCTCTACACCTCCAACTCTCGCCCCTATTATCAAAACTTCCTCCCCGCGCTCCTCTATGAAAATTCTGTGTACCCCTGTTATGATGGAAATTATTATTATTATTATTATGGTGTGGTACTACTGGTGTGTTCGGACGTCGTCCCATGTCGCGTTCCCCTATATTCTGTAATACATCTAACATGTTTTCTAATTCGCTTATATTTGTAATCTCTCTAGTCATTAAAGTTATTTGCACCTCTCTGGGCAGGTGTTTGCTAATATGTCGTACAAATGACCGGAATGGCAACGGCGGTTCTAAGTACTTTGCTTCGTTATAAATGGTCATCACATATATGGTTAGGTGGTTATTAATCCTACCAAAATTCCCATTACCCATTATTTTACTTCTTAGTATTTCTTGGTCTTCTTCTGACCAATATTTGTTGCGGAAAGCTATCTCAAAATCTTCATAACTTTCCCATTCGGTATGGTGTACTTCCGACCATATCTCGGCACTACCTTTGAAACATTTGATAATCTTCAACAACTTAACCTCCCAGCTACTATTATTAAACCGATTAAATTCCCTAACCCTATTTAAAAATTGCATTGGGTGTACTCTACGATTGTCACAATTGAAAGTTTCTAATTCTACTTCATTATTTGTGTCTCGTGTCATAAATACTCGTTCAATACCATTGTTTACATTTTGATTTTTCACTAAACGTAATTCATCTCGCATACTACTAATATTTTGTTCAAGCGAATACAATTTTTTATCATTACTATATTCAGACTGTACATTATTTTTTTCTATTACTTCAATAGATTCATTTACTGCTTGTATCTCTGTCTTATAATTACTTTCAATTTCATATATTTTAGAGTCTATCTTATTTTGGTGTTCATCAATATTCTGACTAAATTTTTCAACTGTCATTACTACGCTACTCAACTTACATTCCGTTTCAATATTACATTTAATAATTTTAGATTCTATGTCATTGTTATACTCATTCATTGAATTTATTAATATTTCGTTATTTTCATTGATTTGCTTCTCAACTCTAACTATCTGACTATCTATTTCACTAAATTTAACATCTGTCTTTTGTATTGAATCATCTAACTTGGTTTCTACTTGACTGATTTTATTAGTAAATTCTACTTTGGTATTTTCACAATGTTTGTTAATTTCTTGTATCTCATGTTTCAACTCTTTATTCTGATTTTTTAATAACTCTTGCATATCGTTTTTCTGTTCATTAAAAAGTAATTTCATCATCTTGATCATCTCATTATCTTCAGCCGTTTTGTTCATGACTGGGGTTGAGTGAACACCTTCATGCATGATTTGAGATTCAGTTATGCTTATCTGGCTTTCATCTACACTGTCAGTGACGCCGACAGTTTCATGATTGTCTGCCATTTTTCTTAAAAAATTTTTATATATATATCTTCATATAATCTTATTGTACATAACATATACTTATTGAAAAATATTCTACTCACCCATATTGAACCTAACCTCTTACGTTTAATTTACGTACATACGTAAATACACATTCCAAACAACCATATCATTTCTTCAACAGGTCCACATTTGCATAATTTAATTTATGCAAACGGTCCAGCTGTAAGGGCGCCACTGTTATATTAATAATTAATCGTCTTTTTTATTTAAATTTATTATTACACTTTGTAAAACTGTTATACTTTAGGCTGGAGTAGCAGCCATATTGTTGAGTACCAACTTAAACTCATCATGTCCAGGATCTCGTTAGACGTGTTGGAAACCACATGGTTGTCTGAAATAACTATTACTTCACATTGAATGTTATAATCACTATTACTTTATTAATTTCAAAAAAGAAAAGAAAACATCATCAAGTTATATTGTTGATACAAAACACCAAATTTCCTCTCTCCCTCATACTTTTTTACTTTCGCAATTTTAGTATGTTTAAGTATTAGTAAAAATGATCATTTTGCTTAAGCAATTTCAAACTAGAATATACAATAAACCTAAGATTAATTTTTGAACGGAAACCAGCACTTCATGATATATATATAATTAACCAAAACCCCTCACACACTCTCACATTCAATCCATTTTAAAATTTTCCCCTTAGACTCCCATTTTGTTTTAATCTTCCCCATGTGTTTTGAATTCCTGACAAAGATAATAAATTTTGGTAATGTTGTGTAAGACTTATCTGCCTCGAGTCCGAATTTTAGTCCCGATGACGTCACATCGTTTTCAGTGCGCACTTTCACTTTATTACATGATTTCCGAATTGTTATATTATGGATAAAACTGTTAATCACATTTTAATAAGAATTTTGAATGTTTAGCCACATTTTGAAATATATTATTCACATTCTATTGGTTTTGCGGGCGCATCGGCGAACACAATAACTTCGCCCGAAAACCGGCGAACCGGCGACGCACAGTGGTTAGCGTCTGTATCACTCAGATGTTGTTTTGCGACTGACTTTGTTCTGTTGTGTCACAATGTTGCTGGCGTGACACACCCAGGCTAGGCTCTGACGAACCGATGACACACAGTTGTTATGTAAGTTGCTGACGCAACACATCGCCTGATGTAAGTTATATAATTTGTTGACAGATTTTGTTACATAACGTGTTTACGTTTTTTCGGGTTCGTCATTGTCCTTGAACTGACTTTGGTACAGTTATTAAACTGTCCACACAATATCATTAAATAATTGTCACAATCAATGCTGCCATGTTGCGATCGCTTCCACAATAACAAATTTACCTCTCGGTCACAAAATTTTCCTATCACTCAACAAGTTATTTACTATTTATAAAAAGAAATACAAATTCTGTTATTACCCCAGGTATGCCCAAAAATGCCCCGCTACAGTGTGGAGTGCTTTTGTGTGTTCAATGTTGTAACACTTTTGACCTGTTTACTGTGGTTACAAATAAAAGAACAAAAATTTTATTTTTAAAAAAAATTTTGTAAAAAAAAAATTTTATGTTTGGTTGTTATGGTTAATATTTAGAATTAATCCTGGTTCTGCCTTTGTTTAATTTTTTTAAAATTCTGTAAGTTCAATTCGGTTAATTTTTGCACTTCTGGTAGATCTTAACTAAATCTGGAGTTAATCAGATTATCTCCTTGCAGCTATCGATTGATGATTTTCAGCGCTGCTCCAGTATCTCGCTTTTAGTTAAGATTTATCGCCTTCCAGTAAGTCTTGTAGTTAATTAAACCCTTAAATTAAAATGTGAAATAATTTTACAATCCAAATAGTTGAAATAATTTGATTTATTAACAATAATTTATAAAAATCGATGTTAAATCGATGTAGAGCAATTGTTCGACTCTGTCACAGGGATATATCGATTTGTGATTACAGGTTGATTTTTATATAAGTATTAAAAAAGGTTCTTTCAACGATTATTTTATATAGTCAGAGAAGGGCAGGCCTAGAAAGTATAACATACAGAAAATAATCTTAATAATTAACAATTGTGAATAATATATAATGTTTAGTATATTTGATTTTTCAAACCAATCTGCAGGCTATGAGATCAGTCTAGAAGGTTGTAGTGCATCACGGGACCATCATGGTGGCTAGCTGAATTGATGAGGTTATACGTATATATGGTCGCTGGAAAATCTCACAATAAAGTCACCTTTATAACTGTTTTATGGATCTCCGTAATCGTGTATACTGTCTATTATGTTGTTTGAGGTATCCTGGATAAGTGTGCAGTGTTCCCTGGTGTTAATAGTTTTCTGTTAGAGGTGTTCACTTTATGTCTGTTCGTGGCGAAGGATCGTTAATATGTTGTATGTTAGTTTTATTCCAAGGTACATTATATACGGAATATTTTTAGTTTATTGTTCGCTTTCATGAACTATTAACCATATAATTGGTTTATTTATCTCAATCTGTTTAATTTGATATGTCATAGTCCATATTTGTTGAGATTTTTGTTAAAATTAACATATTTCTGTCTTTTTGGAAATCTATGCCCAAAAAACCTGTTTCCGTTCTTGTACACAATTACTGCCATTTTAAGTGTTATTAATATAATTATAATAAATTTCAAATGGTCACAAATCTTTTCCTTTCCTTAATTCTTTATAAATTTAACATTTGAACTGTCTTTTAGTGATAATTTATTAATTTACTATTTCTCCTCTGAAATATTTAATTATTACATTTCAAAAATTTTCAATAATTTAAGATATTTTTCTATATTTCTCTTTTAAATCATAGGATCATTTACAGTAGTTGTTAATTGACCTATCTTACATAAATCTTGTTAGTTTACATGGTTCATTGGTGAATTAACTGGTTTATATTAATTTTTGTGAATTCATTATTTGGCCTAGAGTTTAGTATTTTACAATATGGTTTTTTCAAATAAATTTAATTCTACTCCTCCTCTGACTCTTAAAAGTTAACATGACATGAAATACAATTGTTTACATAATTATTGAGATGTGTAGCATCTAATTCATGCTACTGTTACAAAAAATAATATTTAACATTAATCAGCAGTCTTTAAAGTTAGACATGTTTGCTTACACTGTTTTGAACATACATTTAACACATTTTATAAATTAATACAGCATCCATACTTAAACATTTTAATTTGTATGTATGCTGTTATATAACTAATACATCTTACTCTAAACATATAGGTACCTTATTCTATTAGAACTCTTTAAAAAAATGGAGTTCATGGCTTTGAACAATATCAGCCATTTAAATTTCTTAACTCTATTAAAACTTAATCTATTTTCAGTCCTTTCTGATTATACTATTATTATCTAACATCCCCTTGTACAGTAAACATTTCCACCCATACTTTCTTTGTTATTGGCATTTTCATGAATGTCTTGAGATAACAAAGTGACCTTATTTAATGAAATATTGGAAATATTTTCCATTTTAATATTTCATTACTTGTTAATTATAAAATATAAAAGTTATTTTATAGCACATTGTTTAAGTTATAGATACACTACAACTTGAAGTTTATTACATTAAAAACACTTCCACTAGTACACATTCACTGTTGGTTCTGACTTATATTTGAGTTTTCTTATTCTCAGACCAGACCTTTAGTCATAATGGACTGTGAAGATTTGTTTATTTTTTATCATATAATAACTTTAGTTGGTGCACTTCTTATCATACACAATACTTTGTACTACACAATACTTTCGTTTATAAATAATTACAATTTCATAAGGTTTTGGGGTGTTATACTTTCTTTAATGGTATCATTTGGTTTGGGGTTAATGGTAGTTAATAATAGGTTTTTATTGTGGTTCTTCCATCCTATTTCTTCCTTTCTTCTCGTCTTCCTTCTTGTGTTCATTCTTGGGTAAACCAAGGTACTCAGTGTTATCTTGTCCGATGGTTGGTTCGGAGTATCTTCTTTATTATCTGCTTTTAAATTTCTTCTTCCTTCTTGGGTTTGGGGTATCTTCTTTATCACCTGATACTAACTTTACTCTTCTTTCTTGTTTCAGGATATCTTGTTTATCACCTGATACTAAACTTCCTCTTCTTGTTTCTTCTTATGTTTGGGGTATTATATTTATCACCTGCTCCTAATCTCCTAGGTAATCTCCTGATTTTTTAATATGAGTTTCCTTTAATTTATTTTCTTTGACTTTTATGGTTGCATTTTTATTATTTAATTATTGTTTTTCTTTTATAGTGGTGTTTTCCTTTGAAGTGTAATTGAATTTCATTTGACATTCTTTGAGTATATGTAATTTAATTATTTTTATGATCTTATTTGAATTAATTATTGGTGGAATATCTGTCATGCTACAGAAGTATGTTGTGGAGTGTGTTGGTTCTCCAGAAGTGATTTTTTCAGACTATACTTGCTTTGTCTGAAACAATTGCTTATGATAATTATTATAGTTTTTTTATTATTCTTGACTTTCTTCCATTTCTAAAATTTTTCTTATTCATATTTGAGCTTACATCTTTCTCCTTCTTACTTGATCTTCCTTGATAGTAATAGTCATCTGAGTTTCATATTTATTATTTTATTTTCATATTTCTTCTTAGTATTTTCTCCTTGGGATATTTCCTCCCTATCTTTCCCTAACATGTGAGCTGGTTCAGTTCAGAGAGGCACTGTACGCTACTTCCTCTGCTGTCCAATACTTCACTTCTTATTTGATTACAGAGGCAAATCATCTCTGCTCAAAAAACACATTAATACTGCTGGAATTATCTACAGACAGTTATTAAAAAAATTATATCAGAATAGTACACTTTTGTTACTATTTAAAAAATATCTTTGGATACTTCACTTGTTATATTTCTCAGAGATTTTAATATTCCTATCTCAGTTGTTCTTCTGACTCTTTAACTTGATGGTTATTTCATTTGGTATCATGGTGGGAAGGAAGCTCTTCTATTAGTATAATTTTCAATTTTTCTTATCATATAAAGTTTTTGGTTATTAATGCTTTATTCCTTTCTGGTTTTTTATTACAATCTGCTTTGGTTTATAGTAGCATATATTTTATGACATTTTTGGTTTGTTTCTCTGTTTTTATTAGTTCCACTTGTTCCATGTTCTAGAACTTTCTTATAATTGTCGTTATTACAATTGACATTTAATTCATGATCATTTCATTATTGATTTGTTTAATTACATCTATATCTTTGATTTTATTCTTAAATTACTCCTCTCTTGTTTTTTATTCCTTCGAATGAATGTTTTAATTAATTTGTTAATGAGGTCATTGTTTCTCCTCATACCACTTCAAAGTTTCATTATTTTATATTTCCACATAAGTTTCTGTATTTAATCATTTTTAATCAATCTAATCGTATCACTGATTTTTATTCCCTTTTGTATCATTTTATTGAAGGTTTTTTACACTTTATTTATTGAAATTAGACATTATCATACTCTTTCAGAATTACTTGGTTTAATTCTAAATTCTGTTTCTTTTATTTATCTCATAAAGATTTTCTATAAATGTGGTAAATATATTGTATTAGTACCATAAATATGGTATGAATTCTCTTCTTTTTATTTCACCATAGTTTTTTCATTTCTAGATTGTAGTAAGGTGCTCTTACTTAATTTTTTAATTTTGTAGGTGTTCAACCTCTCAAAATTCTTCTCTTTTTATTTTCTCAAATGGTTTCTTTCAAATTGTTTGTAGTAAATTGTTTTTACACTGTTTTTGGAATTTATGTGGCTTATCAATATTCAAAATTCTTTCTTTCTATATTTCCATACAGTCTTTTATAAATAATTGGTTTGTAATGTGATCTTACAATATTTTGAATTTTCACTCTTATTCAAAATTCTCTCTTTTTATATTATTTTCAAAATGTTTCTTTCTCAAATCTTTGGTAGTAAGTTGATCTTACTTTTATTTTTGAATTTTTATAATTTAATTCAAAATTCCTTCTATATTTTTATCTCTTCAAAATGTTTTTCTCAAATAATTGTTTTGTAAGGTGTGCTTACATTAGTTTTGAATTTTTATGATTCATTCAAAATTCTCTCTTTTTATTTTATATTATATTTCCAAAATGTTTCTTTCTCAAATCTTTGGTAGTAAGTTGATCTTACTTTTATTTTTGAATTTTTATAATTTATTCAAAAATTCTTTTTTTATTATATATCCAAATAGTTTTTCATAATAATGTTAGTAAGGTGATCTTACAATATTTTGAATTTTCACTCTTCATGATATTTCTTCATGGATGCCTGGTTATAGACACCCTTAATTTTACCAGAACCCATCTCCTTAATTTCATAGGTGTTATTATTTTTGTCTTTGGAGACTATATAGGGTCCAGTGTATAAGAGTAATAATTTCTTAGTTATCCCTTCCAGTGAACTTGGTAACTCCCTATTTTTTAATAAAACCTTTTCACCAATGGTATAGGTAATTGTTTTACCCATCCCTTTATTATATTTAATTCGCCGTTTCTCCTGGTCTTCGGCCACCTTGTTATAAAATTTAATTTTATCAAAAATATATTTATTTTCTATCGGGAACTCCAATATTTCTTCGATCTCCCTTGGGGGTTGTCTTTCGTACATGGCGGAGTATGGGGTAATTCCTATGGCTGGGTGGTATGCCAGGTTGAGGAATCCTTCTGTGGCCTCTAGATATTCTTGCCATCTCCTCTGTTGATCGTGGCAATACGTACGTAATATTCGCCCCACCTCTCGCAATACTCTCTCTGCCGGGTTACTGCTCGGGTGGTATACCGAGGTTTTATAGGTATGAACCCCCATCGACAGTAGTGTATTCCGCCATTTTTTCCCCTTGAACTGGGTTCCGTGGTCGGTGATGATCGAAACTGGTTTTCCGATGTCTGGGAAGTACTGGTTGGTTAAGATATCGAGAATTTTATTTGTAGTCGCCCGATTTGCTGGGTATAGCTTGATAAACTTGTGAAATGGTCCATCATGATGACTAGATACTTGTATCTGTGACGACCCCCACTGCGGGGAAATGGCCCGCAGATGTCCAGAAATACTTTTTCTAGCTTCGCTTGAGATGTTATTGGAATCATTTGCCCTTCCTTTTTCTCGTTATTTGATTTCACGAGTTGGCAAATGCGGCAACTCTTTATATATTTTCGGACCTTCCGATTAATATCTTTAAGGTGGCAGCTCTCTTCCAGGGCCTTTATCACCTTTAAGGCGCCCATATGCCCATATCGAATATGATAGTTATTCACTATCTCCTTTTCGATATGGGTTGGAATAATAACCTTCTATTTTTCCTTCTTCAGAGATGGTTGTATAAACAGTATATCGTTGTGTATTTTATAATATTGGGCGATAGTCTCATCCCCTGCTTCCAATCTTGTCTTAATGGATTGTAACTTCGGGTCTGCTTGTTGGTGTGTGCTCAGGTTTTCCAATAATGATTCTAGATCGGCGCTGTTACTCAGAATGTGGTATACTTTAAGTATACTTTCCTTTTCCCCCTCGAACGTTTGTTTATTAATGTCTATTCGAGACAACACGTCTGCAACGACATTCCTTTTTCCGGGGATGTACTCCCACTTAAGATCATACTCTTGTAGTAACAGTATCCACCGTGTCAACCTTCCGTGACTTAGTTTACATCTCCTTAAGAACGATATGGACTTATGGTCTGTCCGGACGGTAACGGGGTAACCAAGGATGTACGTGCGGAATTTTCCACACACGAACACTACACTTAACAACTCTTTTTCAGTGACGTGATAATTCTTTTCGCACTGATTTAATGCTCTACTGGCAAAGCAAATCACGAGATGTTCGCCCTCCTCATCCTCTTGATACAATGTTGTGCCGAGGCTGATGTCGCTGGCATCGCAATTCAGGTAGAACGGTTTGCTGAAATCCGGATGGCGAAGTATTATAGGTTCCAGAAATTTCTGTTTAATTAGTGTTAAGGTCTTATTCTGTTCTATACCCCATATCCATTTATTCTTGGATGACAGTTGCGGCTGAAATCTGGCGGTCAATTCAGAATACTTTTCCTGGAACTTGCGGTAGTAATTACAGAGTCCCAGGAATGACTGTAATTGCCTTCGATTCTTAGGTGTTGGAAAGTTTTGAATCGCTTCTACTTTTTCAACCGACGGTGAGATTCCCTGGTCGTTCAATATAAATCCCAAGAATTGAATTTCCTTGGCTACGAAGTGAGATTTCTCTAGCTTTAGCGTGATGTTATTCGCAGCTAATTTCCTTAATACGTGTTCCACACGGTAGCAGTGTTCCTTCCAAGTTTCTGAGGACACTAGCAAGTCATCAACGTACACGGTGGTGAACTGTAGTGCTTCTTGGCCAAGTATCTGGTCCATGCAGTGTACAAAGATGGCGACTGAATTCACCAGTCCGAAGGACAACCTCTTAAACTGGTAGTTCCGCCCTTCGAATATAAAGGCCAGATACTGGCGACTCTGTGGATGTAATTCTACCTGCCAGTAGCCGCACACCGTGTCCCAGGTACTAAAGTACTTGGTACCGTGGAACCGTTTCAAAATCTCTTCAATCTCACCGGGCGAAGTCCTGTCATTAATAATCATTTTATTAATCTCCCGCGCATCTAGGCACAAACGGACTTGTCCGTTTTTATTAGGAATAGCCACGATAGGGCTTGTGTATGGGGATTGGCTACTATCTATAATGTCACGGTTAATCATCTTTGTTATTTCAGCTCTTACTGCTTCCTTTCGTGATTGCGCGATGGGGTAAGACTTCCGGTTAATGTCCACTGTGTCTCGGAACTGTAGAGTACACTGGAAGTTTTTTACTTTACCGGGCTCATCAGAAAATACTGATTTATACTGTTCGTATATTTTAATTAATTAATTTATTTGCTTGGTATGGTTGCAATCTTTCTCCAGTTATACCGCTCCGGAAATCACTGATTTCCTGGATTTTTTGGGACCATAAGTCTTCATTAGCGTTATCGTCTATCTTCTGTTCAATAATAGAAGTTGGAGGTATATAATTGATCTTACGAATCTGTTGGTGGATATTATTAGGAATTACTTGGTCGCTACCAACCAAGTTAGCCGTCCAAGTGTGTCCGTTTGTAAATAGTGACAATTTCACTGTTCGCAAATCAATTATGGCGGAGTTCCGCCTGAGCACATCACACCCGACCAATATATTAAATGGCAGCCCGCTCGCCACCAAGAATTCCATTTCGATAGCTATACAGCAGCTCATCACACTGGCCGAGACTTGCCTTTGTATGGTTTTATTTTGTTGGCCGGTTGCACCTAACAAAATAATATTGTTTAACGGCAAGGTCGGTAATGTTCGTCCGCATTCTCTCTGTATTCTTTCCAACTCAGTTGTACTTATAATGGATACGTTGGAACCAGTATCGATCATTAAATTGGCGGGGATTCCTTCTACCTCCGCATTTACGTGTATTATTTCATTATTAATGTTATTGGTGGGACTATTATCGTCCTCTTCCAATAATTCATGTCGGATGTTCTTCAGGTAGTTACAACCGATTATAGTGATACGATTATTTTTATTTGTCAACTCATTATAATACCCAGTGTTTAGGAGCAGCAACGGGTTCCGGTGATTTATTACTGCCTCCTCCCGTTTAAAGGCTCGACATCATTGTTATGTTGTGTCGCACTGGTGGATGCATCATTCGGGATGCCTAGAGTGGGTCCCTGCCGCTCTGTTCTATGATCTACCGGTCGTTCGCTGTTGGTCAGCCGTTCGGTGTTATCTAAACTGGTACTCCGTCTCGCAGGATAGTACCTTGGTTGATCACGTTCTCGGCTCCTCCGCCTATCTTCGTATTCGTGATAGCTGTTTCTTCTCTGGTGGTAGTATTTGGCGACCATCTTCCGCTCCGATGAAATTTACTCGCGGTCGAGAAAACCTATTATTATTGGGGTTACTATTCGGTGGACTACCACGATTATTATTATTATAGTAATGATCGTTATTATAATTGGGGCTTCTCTGACTATTAGGGTTTTGAGGGTATTGGTTTCGGTTACCCTAATAACCATTATTGGGTCGATTATGGTTCGTATTATTTTGAACCGTGTTATTATTATTACTATTATTATTGTTGTTATAGTTGTTGGTCTGTGGGTATGCTCGGCTTCCTTGGTATCCCGTGTTGGTGTTGGTCGTACCATGGTTGTTATTTGGATACGTCCTAGGTTCGGGCCGATCGTTTCTTCTCCGGCTTTGTCGGTAGTATTCTTCATTTTTGTAATTCTCGAGGAGTTCGGTCATGGCCTGTATGGTCTTAATTTGGCTGCCTCTCCTCGCTCGAATCACTTCCTCGTCATAATGATACGAGAGTTTGTTGATTAGGCATTCCTCAGGTATGGCCGGTTCCAAATGTTTGGCCATACATACCTTGCCGAGGAAATACGCCGTCATGGAGCTACCCACTTGTTGTTTATAATGGCCGTGGCATATGTTGTCACGTATTAGGTTTTGGGTCGTTTCAGACCAATACTTTGCCTTGAAGAGGCTTTTAAATTGCTGGTAGTTCTCTATGTCACTTCGGTTGGCCATCCACCAATGATCGCTCATTTCCCGAAACGACTCATCTAAAAGTTCTCGGTTTTGGACCCATCTGTTACCTCTATGTTTGTCCATGTATTCTTCAATTCGGGCCAAGAACTCCATTGGCTTTCATTTATATTGTCTGAAGTTTAGCCATTCTCTATGTTCAGACATGGGGAAATTATTGTAGCCAGTCGGCCGGTTTCTGATTACCTGGGTTTTGTACTTTTTTGTGTAGGTTGTCTGTGGTAGCAGATTAATTACAGTCGTGTTGCCTTTGTCAGCTTTTACAAATGTGATGTTGTGTTTGTGTGCCTTTTCCCTCAGTTTGATGGCTGTGTGTATTTCTGAGTTGTGGTTGTTGTAGTTTGGTGTCTTATGTACTCCTATTGTGTTGTTTATATTATGTCTTAATGTGTCTTGATGTTCTGGTGATGTGTTTTGTATATTTGTTTCTGTGTCAATTATGAGTTTTGTTAGTGTTTGGTTGTTATGTTATCCCCACAGACAACCTACACAAAAAAGTACAAAACTTCATGGAACAGAACAACATCACAGAACTAAAACACGACCCCACCGACAGATACCAAAACTCAGTAAAACAAATAGTCAACAAAGCCAAACACATTATGACACATAAACAAAAGCCTTACATGAAACAAATCCGACCATCAGCACCTACACTCCAAGCGCTTCCCAAAATCCATAAAGAAGACATTCCGATCCACCCCATTATCAACTACCGTAATGCCCCTGCACACAAACTGGCAAAATATCTAGACAAAATTATTAGACAACACACACAAATAGACAACAACATTGCAGTAAAAAACAACACTGACCTAGTAACAAAAATAAAAGACATACACATCCCCCATAATGCCACATTAGCCTCCTTTGCCATTAAAAACCTGTACACAAACATCCCAATCTCTGAAACAATAACCATCCTACAAAACAAACTCAAACAGAACAACACACCACACGAACTTATCAACGAAATAACAGAAACTCTGAACATTATCACAAAACAAAACTACTTTACTTATAACAATAAATACTACACACAGAACGAAGGCCTACCCATGGGCTCCCCCATATCCAGCATTCTAGCAGAAGTCTTCCTCCAACACTTAGAAAAAACAAAAATACTCACAAACAATGACAGACACTCACATAAAATACTATATTGGCACAGATACGTTGATGACATTCTAATACTATACAGGGGAAACAAAAGACAATGTGAACAGTTACTAACGCACATAAACAAAATACATAAAAACATAACCTTCACTGCCGAATACGAACACAACAATACCATAAACTTCTTAGACCTCTCCATCACAAAACTAGAACACAGGCACAAATTCAGTATATACAGAAAACCAACTACAACTGACACACTAATACACAACACCTCCACTCACCCAATACAACACAAACTAGCTGCTTTTAGAACCATGATACATAGACTTAACAACATCCCCTTAGATGAAATAGACTACAAAGACGAACTAAACACGATAAAATATCTAGCAGAATCTAACGGTTATGACAGAACAATAGTCAGTAAACTCCTACACAAAATACAAAACAAACAACAGACAAAGACAGAAAACAACAAATTCATAACACTAACATACATCAACAAACAAACTGAAAAAATTGCCCACAAATTCAAAAAAGCAGGATACAGAATCGCTTACAAAACTACTAACAAAACAGAACACACACTATCAAAACGCATGCCCAAAGCACAAAACAAATTCGATCTACCAGGTGTATACAAGCTAAATTGCTCAAATTGCAATAAATTCTACATAGGCCAGACAGGACGTAGCTTCAAACAGAGATACATTGAGCACACAAAAGCACTCCACACCACTACAGAATCTACCTTTGCAAACCACCTCATCGAAGTAACCACACATATAAAAACATCGACAATAACATGAACATTCTACACGTACACACAAAAGGCCGAAAACTAGACACTCTAGAACAATTTGAAATATACAAACACACAAAAACAAATAAAAACGACATCCTAAACGAACAGACACAATTCAAATCGCACGCATTATTCGAACACATCTCACCACACACACACAGCTTCGATCTTTCGAAAAACTATCCCGTCGCCAACAACAAGACAGACAACGCTACCTATGGCAGCCTCTGATGAAGCCTTCTAAAGGTGAAAGCCGGTTTAGGCTGTAAGGTAAAACTTTACTTTTTTCTTATAAAAAACTTAGTGATCCGAGTCGTCAATACTATAGTGATATTTAGTTAAGTAACAGACACGTAATGGACAACGAAATCCAAGTTTTTTCTCATTTTGGCTTAGACATGTACGTGGTAGATTCTTATTCTAGGTATTGGATATTATTTATATGTAACTACAATTTTGTTACGTTACATATGCCTTCCTATAAGAATTGATTAATTCTGAATCCTTATACTATTTTCATGAAGAATTTATCAATTGTTGTATTCTCTTCCATATTGAATCTTCTGTTCTTCTTATATCCTTCCATTTTCTTTTATGAATCATATATTATATTTTTCTCCTTGTAATTGTCTTCCCTAGACTATTTAATTCCCTAATTCCCTAACATATTTAGCTGGGGCAGTTCAGAGTGGCTCGCTGTGGCATACATTCTCTGCTTTCCATACTAACATCAAATAAATTCAGAGGTACATCATCTCTGTTCAAAATACAAATGATTGCTGGAATAATTCTTCAGTCAATTCATCTTATAAAATAAAAGTAGTCAATCTTCCGACTAATAATAAACATTCTTGGGATTACTTCACGCAGTTGCGGTTTATACATAATTATATTCTTCTCTTCTTGATTCATCTTAACTTAATCTTCATATATTTCTCTAGGATAATTCTGTTTACAGTTCTTCATTGGTATCTTCTCATGATTCTCTTCTTTAGTATGTTATTTTCATTATTCTTCGTTATCAAATAATCTTTCTTTTGGTAGTTCACTTTATATCACTTTATAATCTTCTGTATCTTCTTTACCCACATATCTGTGTCACATTTTACTTAATAGGCTCTCGTTTGGTTTTGCTTCATGCCTCGTATATTGTATATCCATTTTATAATAATATTCACTTTCTTTTGTCTTCTTACTTCTCTTGGTAATTTCATTGTAGATCATCTTTTTTTTTCTTTTAAGTACGGGTAAGGTGGTATTTACTTGTTGACTGGCTCTTGAAAATATTATGTATTTATGCGATTGATGTTGGGTGTCCGTCTCACATATTTTTTTTTTCTTTCATATAGTACGGGTAGGATGGTAATTACTTGTTGACTGGCTCTTGGAAATATTTTTTATTTTATGCCATAGGTGGAATGTGTCTTTCTCGTATATATTTTTTTTTTATATAGTACGGGTATGATGGTAATTACTGGTTGACTGGCTCTAGGAATTTTTTATTTTATTATATTTATTGCCATAGATCTTATTTGTCCGTCTCGTATATTATTTTTCTTTCTTTCTTTAATTAGTACAGGTAAGATGTTATTTACTAGTTGACTGGCTGTTAGAAATATTAATTTATGTGCCATAGGTGGTAAGTGTCGGCCTCGTATTTTTCTTCTTTTATATAGTACGGGTAGGATGGTAATTACTGGTTGACTGGCTCTTGGAAATATTTTTTATTTTATTATATTTATTGGCATAGATCTTATTTGTCCGTCTCGTATTTTCATTCTTTATATAGTACGGGTACTTTGTTAAAACACATTATTCATCATATTAAACATTATTCCTTGGGTACACATTATTATATTATTATATTAGTCGCTTGTCAACACTCATTTTTATATTTATAATTATCATCTTCACAATTAATATCATCACTTAGTATTTTTTACCATAATATTTTGGCTTTTCTTGTTAGTTAATTTTCAATATATTTCTTCAGTGAAATTTGATTGTAATTACCCTTGATTCTTTTTGTCATAGGGTCTTGTATTTCATAGGTATTATTCAAGTTATTTTTGGTTACAGTATATGGGCCCGTGTAAAGCAGTAATAATTTCTTGGCAATTCCTTCAGTAGCGCTTGGGAGTTCTCTGTTTCTCAATAATACTTTATCTCCCACTTTTTATGTGATCATTTTAGGTTACAATTTTTTGTATTTAACTCTGAGCTTTTCTGCTCACTCCACTGCATTATTATAGAATTTTAATTGATTAAATTCATATTCATTTCCTTGCAGAAAATTAATCATTTCGGTTATTTCTCTGGGTGGTCTCTTTTCAAACATAGCTGTGTAGGGTGTTTCGTTTGTCGATTGATGACATGCTAAATTTATAAAATCTTCTGCTGGGGATAAATACTCTTCCCATCTCTGTTGTTGTTTATAGCAGTATGTCCTCAATATTCTTCCCACCTCTCTTAGGACTCTTTCAGCAGGATTGCTGTTAGGATGGTATACAGAGGTTTTGTATGTTTTTATACCATGTTCAAGTAATGTATCTTTCCATTTTCTCCCTCTGAACTGTGTTCCGTGGTCCGTGATTATGGATTGAGGTTTTCCAACTTCTGGGATGTATTTTAGTATGATTACTTCCAACAATTTGTTTGTAGTGGCTCTATTTATAGTGTAGAGCTTGGTAAATTTGGTGTAGTGGTCAAAAATTATTATTATGTATTTGTACTGATGTCTTTCGCCACTACGCGGGAATGGTCCACAAATATCCACAAACACTTTCTCTAGTTTCTTAGCAGAGGTAATAGATATCATGACTCCCTCTTTTTTCTCATTAGTGCATTTTACTAGTTGGCATAGATGGCAGTTTTTTATATATTTTCTTACTCTGTGATTCATGTCCTTAAAATACACATGCTCTTCTAGTGCTTTAACCACCTTTATCGCTCCCATGTGTCCATACCTTATATGATAGTCTATTGCAATTTCTTTTTCTGTGTTTTTTGGTATTAATATCTTCCACTGGTTATTTGACTGTCTTGTTTTTATAAACAGTAAATTGTCATGTATGCAATAATATGGAGTAATTTTGTCGTCTTGTTCTACCAATCTTTGCAATATATTGTTGATTTTGGGATCATTTTGTTGATGTAGTTTAAGGTCAGTTATTATATTTGCTAATTCTGTTTTGTCCTTTAAAATGTGATATACTTTGGCGATGGTCTCCTTCACTCCATCGAACGTTTGATCTTCTATGTTCACCCTGGATAATACGTCGGCTGCAATATTGCTTTTTCCAGGAACATATTCCCATTGTATGTTGTATTCTTGAAGTGTTAGAGTCCACCTTGTTAGCCTTCCATGTTTTAATCAGCAGTTCTTTAGAAATGAGATTGACTTGTGATCTGTTCTTACTGTTAGCTGGTATCCTAGAATGTATGTTCGGAATTTTTCACACACGAACACTATACTGAGGAGTTCCTTCTCCGTTGTGTGGTAATTGCATTCACATTTGTTGAGTGTCCTACTGGCAAAACTGATTACTAGATGATTGCCTTCCTCGTCTTCCTGGTATAATATGGATCCCAGACTTACATCGCTTGCGTCACAGTTCATAAAAAAGGCTTTATTAAAGTTTGGGTGGTGTAACATCACAGTGCTTAGAAACTTTACCTTTATCATTTGGAAAGTGGTGTCCTGTTCGGGTCCCCATCTCCACTTATCTTTTGATGAAAGTTGTTGTGTGAATTTAGAAGTTAGTTCAGAGTAATTGCATTGAAATTTCCTATAGTAGTTGCAAATGCCAAGAAACGATTGTAATTGTTTCTTGTTCTTGGGTTTGGGAAAACGCTGTATAGCTTCCATTTTTTCTTGGGATGGTGTTATGCCTGTTTCGGATAAATTAAATCCAAGAAATTGCACCTCATCAGCTATGAGTTTGGACTTTTCTAATTTGAGGGTGATGTTATTTTCATCTAATTTCCTCAATACTTGTGCCACCCTGGTGCAGTGTTCCTTCCAATTGTTGGAGGTAATGAGCAAATCATCAACATACACTGTAGTGAATTGAAGTGTATTTTGTCCTAAAATCTCATCCATACATTTGAAAAATATGGCTACGCAATTTACTAGGCCGAAGGGTAACCTTTTGAATTGATAGTTACGCCCTTCAAATATAAAGGCCGTATATTTTCTGCTATTGGGGTGTAATTCCACCTGCCAATACCCACATACGGTGTCCCATATACTGATATATTTTATACCATGAAATTTCTTGAGTATTTCATCGATTTCTCCAGGCGATGTCCTGTCATTGATGATTGTTTTATTTATCTCCCTGGTGTCTAGGCAGATTCTTACCGCACCATTCTGTTTAGGTACCGCCACAATTGGGTTTGTGTATGGGGAGTTACTCAATTCAATTATATCATCTTCAATTAGGCGTTGTATTTCCAGACGTACTGCTTCTTTTAAAGAGAAAGCTATAGGATATGACTTTCTTTTAAACTCGGCTTGGTCTTTAAATTTTATCTCACATTGGAAGTTCTTCACCTTCCCTGGTGTGTCTGAAAATACGTGTCTATATTGGTTATAGATGTTTATTAATTTTGCAATTTGGTCATCCATCAAATTTCTGTCGACCCTGGCTGATTGGAACCTTTTGATTTCATTTAGCTTTTCTACCCATAAGGTGTCTCCCTTGTCTTGGTAAATTCTTTTACTGTTTGATATTCGTCCCCTCTGGTCATGATCTTCTCTAATATAATAGATTATATGGTCGGGATTGGCTTCTCGGCTTCCAATTAATTCCGCCGTCCATCTAATATCACCTGAGCTCAGAGATGCTTTGGCTCTGCTCATGTCAATTACGGCCGCATATCTTCTCAATATGTTGCAGCCAATCAATAAATTAAAAGGTAGCCCACTTTCTACCAAAAAGATCATGGGGATTGTTTCACCATTGCTGGAGATCTCTAGCTGTACCTGGTTCCGTATGGTCTTGTTTTGTCGACCTGTTGCTCCAATTAATACTATGTTGTTGATTGGTAATGTCGGTATCACGGTCTTGTTCTCAGCCTGTATACGATTTAGTTCGAGTTTATCTATCAACGAGACATTCGCTCCAGTATCAATCATCGCCGTCGCATTTATTCCATTGACGCGTACTGTTACATATGCTATTTCATTGTTAATGGTGTCATCGACATTATTGTCCTTTTCTTCTAATAAATCCTTTCTAATATTCTTCAGATAATTATTTTGAATGATTATAATTGGCTTCTTGTTGTTATTCACTACGTTAGACCCAATAGATCGGTTCAGTGAGGGTGATCTTACGGTTTTCACTGCCGTTGTCCATTTAAAGGCAGGTCACCATCTTCAGTGTGCCTGTCTGTAGAGTTGGGTGCGTTTTGCTCCCGTCGTTCTGGTCTGTTTCCAGCGTGGTATTCGTTTCCATGGTCTGGTCCCCGTTGAGTATCTTCACTGCTACGGCTCCGGTTGGAATTATACCCTGACTCAGGTCTCTCACCGTCGCTGCTGCTTCTGCTATTATGTCCCTGGTAACTTTGACGACCCTGGTAATATGATCTACCATTGTTGTCTCGACTAGCATGGGCATAATGTACTCTTCGGTAATTGTTGTTACCGCTGTTGGTTCCATTATTCGGCCGGTAATTGCCACCATTATTGTTATTCGGCCAGTAATAATTATTGTTAGGTCTGTAATTGTTGTTACTATTATTTGGCCGATAATTATTATTATTACCGTTGTAGTTATTTGGCCTGGGGTTAATATTGTCACAACCATTATTATTAGTATTACTACTATTGTTATTTGGTCGCGGATTCTAATCATTATTAAACCGGTTTGGGTTGTTAAAGTTTCCCCTATAGTTGGGTCTATCATTGTTATTATTTTGGTTATTATTACCGGGTCCACTCCGGTCATAATATGGTCCTGGCCTCTGTCGATTTCTTTGGTAATATCGTTCCTGTTCGTGGTTCTCCAGGAGCGCAGACATTGCTTGGATGGTTTTTATTTGGCCATTTAATCTCCCTTGTGATACTCCTTCGTGAAAGTGATACTTCAATTTGGTCACTAAACACTATTCTGGTATTATTGGCTCCAGGTTTCTGGCCAGGCATATTTTTCCCAAAAAGTATGCTGTCATTGACTGTCCAGTAGGGTGGAACGAAAATGGCCTTTTTTTATTTATTTTTTTTTTTAGTTTTGTAATAGTGGGGAAAAGTTGCCTTTTAGGTTCAAAAAGAAGAAAAAAAAATTTGGTTGCTATACTACAACATCTTGAGATGCCGCAAAGAGCTTAAAGTTTGTAAAAAAATTTAAAAAATTGAAAAATTATAAACTTTGATAAATTATTTTTTATGGTTTTCTCGTACATATAATGTTACAAAAGATAGTTGTAAATACATATATAAGCATTAGAATTGGAAAAAATTATTAATTACAAAATATAATAATAATAACAAAATATTTTTTAATGTCAAAAAGTTTGTATTTTTGCTAATTTTGAAACTTTTGCGAACATTTTGGTTGTTACAAATAGTAGTAAATAAGGTTGAAGTGAAAGCTCGTCAAATCAATTATATATTTTTTTTATTAGAGCACACGTAAAAAAATATCATAATACACTTTTAAAGACATTGAAAGTTCATTTTTTATGATTTAAAAAACTCTTAATAATTACAAATGTTACAGCTGCAAAATGTTTGTTTCTACTTCATTGACACATTAAACTGTTTTTTTTAATCAAATTTTGGCATGTTCTCACATGAGTCAATTTTTGCTCTTATATATCCTTCTCTTGCGATTGAACCACAGACATTTTGAGCCGATTCGGTCACCAGTTTCACAGCTCTTTCCACTGCTTGCGTGTGACAAGGAAGCCGGGGAAAGTCGGGGATAGGGTCCACTTTACTATTTGGTTGAGCTTCAGATGTCTTCCGTATAAAGTCTTTGAGAGAGTCAATGGAAACATGTTTTACCAAGGGGGGTTCAGTTACGTCATTTTCAGCCCATGAGATTATGTCGATGTAATCCTTTGCGTCAAAGTTTATCTTTCGAACTTTAAACTTCCTGACTCCGCCTCTACTTTCTGTTCTTGCTTTTAAAACACGTCGTAAACCAGGTTCTCTTACACTTTTGCACTCATCACATAGCATGGACAAAAGGAGATTTTCTGCAGCAGCAAAGTACCTATTTCTTTGAATAACCGGATCTAGAACGTTCTTGAAATCATCAGAGAGATAGAGTGAATATGAGATAAGCTTAAACAGATGTTTGGAACCATAAGTACATGAAGGTTTTAACTTAATGTTAAACCACACAGGTGCATACACTTTCACAATGTACTCAGCCAGAGTCTTAAAGTTTTCAGTTGGATTTTCAGTTGCCACATACAATCTAAGTATACGGTTTGCTAATGTAAGCCACCTGTAGTGAGCAATTTTTCTAGGGTTTCTTAAAGATAAATCTAGTGAGCAATTTCCACTTTATACAGCGATACACATATCCAATAAATACTTCTGATCTGTACTTAAATCATTTATGTTCTCCAAAAGAGGAAGGTTATTTTCAATTGGCAAGAAAGTAACCACAGGAAGATTAGCACAGTTTTCCAGCTGCTGACCTATTTCGCCTTTAAACTCATTGGGTCCCTTCGTTTTACCATCTAAATGACAAAAAAGATGTCGCAAAGGTAGCCTCATTTCCATGGAACAAACAAACTAACCATTGTAAAGGTCTTCCTATTTCATTTTCCATCAAAGAAATCACACCTTTATTATGTCCAGTGTTTACAACGGTTCCATCACACCCAATAGCAGTAAAGTTCAAAAGTTGTTCGTTGTGTTCTCTATCTTCAAGAAACTCCAGTATACTGTCTGCTATGTCTTTTCCAGTGCCAGATTTAGGTGTTACGTGGCCTAAAAACTTTGAGTTTGGTTCCTCTATTAGTGAAACGTGCTCTTCTGAAATAACTTTTTTGTACAACTTAATTCCTCTCTTTTCTTGAACAATTGTTTTGTCTCTTCTTCCATCAAAAAACAATCCTCTATTTAAAGTTAAACTGTTTTTATCTTTCTATTCATATTAAAACGCCTATTTGAAACTTTTTATTGCATAATCGAGACACGTAAAATTCTTTGAAAAAGTTACAAAAAGTGTGTTTTTATAAAACTTTACCGCTCTTGCGGCACCTCAATCCAAAAAGTAAAAAAAAAATTGTATGTCTTTCTTGATATAAAAACTGCCTTTTTGACAGTATTTGAAAAAAAAAAAAAAAGTTTGACAACTTCCTAAAAAAAAACTTAAAAATGTAGCGAAAATTGCAATTTTATGAAAATTTATCGTCCTTGTGGCACCTCAAGACATGCTCCAATATTTTTCATATCTTTTTTTTATCTTATCTACACCAAAAGGCAACTTTTCTGCGCTATTACAAATTAAAAATCCAAACTTGATTTTTTTGTTCCACCCTACTGTCCAGTACCGTAATCATATTTTCCATTGCTTATGTTGTCCCGGACAATATTTTGTGTTGACTCGGACCAGTACTTTGTCTTGAAAGCCGCTTTGAATGCTGCGTAGCTTTGCACTTCGTGCCTGGTCACCGTCCACCAGTTATCGTAGTCATTTTTGAAGTATTCATCCAGCATTCCTTTGATGACCGTCCATCTATTTTCTCTATTTCTTGTTAGCGTCTCATCGACCCGTTCCAAGAATTCTATGGGATTCCTCTTGTACGTCCTGAAGTCGATACTCTCTCGGCTGTCAATGTGCGGTACTCCTGTCATCGTAACTGGATATGTTCTAATATTATTTATCTCATCTCGGAGATTGTTGAACTCCCGCTGCTGTTGTTCGGTCAGCCGCTCCTTGTCACTGTTCACCTGGTCCTTTACTGCATTTACTGTTGTTTTTATTTCTTCACACTTCTCTCCTAAGGTTGTGTGTGTTTGTGCCAGGTCCGCTTGTCTAAGTTCCACTGCTTCTAGCTGTCTCGTTCGGATTTCTTCAAGAGTATTTATTCTGTCGTTGATGTCTGCTTTAGTCTGCGTGATTTCCTGTTTATTTTGTTCGCATTCTTGGTGTATGTTAGATATCTCCTTTCAGATTTCCGTCACTGTCGCCTCCATCTTTCCCTCCGTTGCTTCCTGATTTTCTTCCATCTTCTTGTCTATTGTTTCGATGGTTGTCTTAGCAATCTCTTCTGTCCTGCTGTCATTATCGGCCATCTGTTGCCATATTTTCTGGTTATCGAATTGTATTGCTTCGATTTTCTTATCGATTTGTTCGTTCAATTCGTCTATTTTCTTATTGGTTTCTCCGATCTTAATTCCCAATTCTTCAGATAAATTTTCTTTGATTAATTCTATATTTTTAGTCAATAATTCTTCCGTCTTCTTATTGGTTTCGTCTATTTTACTATTTAAATCTTCCTTCAAAGATTCTATGTTCTTCTGGCTCTCCTTCTGGCCTTCTTCCATCTTCTTCTGGCCTTCTTCTATTCTCTTGTATATTGTACCTAATTCCTCCTTCGTGGATCGATTGTCTTCCTTCAACGATTCCATATTCTTGGCTAATAATTCTTCCGTCTTCTTGCTCAACTCTTCCGTCAGATTTTCTTTTAGCGCCTATATCCTTCTGGCCGTCTTCCATTTTCTCCATCATTCACCTGAACATTTCTTGCATCGTCATGTTCTCTGTTTGCGTTGGTTTCTCAGGTTGGTTTTCTGGTTGTTGTAGTTCCTCCACCTGTTCGGGTTGTCTATCTTCCACTGTGGTTAAAATTTCTTCCACATCTTCAGCTGATGTCGCCTCCTTCTCCTCCATCCTAGTTTCTTTTTCGGCTTCCGCCACTCGCCTCTTGGAAGTTGCTCTCTTATGCATCTTTGTAGCCTTGTAATGTAACTGCTGTTCAAATTAGGTTTAATATTATTTAGTATTTATTTATTTGATTAGGTATTATTGACCTAATTCGCTGCTCAGACGTTGGGCGCCACGTTGTAATAAAACAATTTAATGGAACTGTTGTTTAATTATTATTATTAAGTTTGTTCAAAATTTGTTTAAAAATGTTTAACTTCTACTCACCTCTTCGTAATTATCGTTGAGTGTGTTTGATTATAATTATGTAGTTCAAAACAATTGTTTAAAAGGAGTGTTAACATCCTCTTGAAGCACTAGTGGATTTACCGTTCACTTACCAATGATGATTGTTGTCAGTCTTCCAAAATAGGCCCTGTAATACACTGAAATGTCACAACACAGTTTATAATATGTCACAGGTGTATTTGTGTATGTACAGTAAACAAAATGACTTTGTATATTTGATACTGCTTTGAAGTTCAAATATTGGCCGCTCGTTTGTCGTACTGCCACTTTGGAAATAATTGCTCTGTAAATAATTTTTCTTTTGCCTACTTTGAAATAAAAAAACTGATTCAAAGGTAAGAAAATTATTATTTTATTAACAATAAGTTAATTTGAAATTAGCATCCTTTAAAACAATTAATAGTCATCAAAAAACAATTTAAATAGTTATTGAGATTCTTACAGCTCAGGGCTGGTAACACTGATTATTGTATATCGTATAGCTGTTAACCTAGTTTGGTTAGTTTGGTTTACAATTACCAAAATTCCTGTGTTCTTTTAGTTAACATGATACAGGGTACAAAAATGCTGAAATATAACAATAATACATTATAGAGAGTAATTAAAAATCAAGAAAATAAGTTTAATTATGATATTGGAAATTATCGTATTTTAGTCCACCTGGTGTCAATTTATCAGCTAAGCAGTGGAGCGTATGACACGATTACAAATGCTGTGTGTCAGAATAATATTACTTGGATGGTTACTAATAATGATATATGTTATAATTGATTCATAAATTAATTTTAACTGAGTATATTCAAGTGTGTATAAATTTAAAACACAACTCAGTATGATTGTTACAATTCTCATAACATATAGGTTAGATTGCCTTTTTCTCAAAGTGAGTCAATAAACTATTTCAATTTATGGCATTCAAATCTTAAAACTATACATAACATTTATTCGTGGTAAGTATGTTGTTTATTAACTGTAATGATTGTTCTCTGTTATTATTTGATAAATGATCTGATTTCGTACTAATAATAATCAAGTTAGCATCTATATTCGATATTGTTTATATCGATATTCATTATAATATTATATTCATTTGTCATTTGCTTCTAAAAAAATTAATAATATCTTATTTAAATTAATAAGATCGAGAACTTTTGTTCAAATACTGGTTAATTAACATTCATAAATTAGTTTAGCCATGTACGACTGTACTTGACTAAAGTAGTACCAATGTGAAAATTTTTGTTGGTAAACATTAGTTTTTATTAAAATACTGTTAATAATAAGTACTCCCTTAATTTCCCACTCATCATCGCCTTTATTATACACTGGCGATGGATGGATTGTTATTACACATCACTCAACACACTTCACACGTAAGGGGTTATGCACCTTTAGTGAGGTTAGATTCACTCGTTTATACTGGGGGGCACGCACATTTTTAAAATTTGCTCCTGACAGATACTCGTCCCGTTCACTCTGATGGTCAAAGAACTAGTAATGCTTTCCTTCAAAGTTGCTGTCGGCGTCTCTTGAAATCAGCTCTTCCTATTGGTTGATAGTCTGGTAATCTCGACCCCATATGTCTTAATAAAGTCAGAAATTTTATTTCTTAGCATCGGTCTTTGGGTTCAAGAGTATGCTATGACGCGTTCAATTCTTTTTGGAATTGAAGGAAAACTTTCTATTGTTCATATCTTTCTTATTACATTTCGAATTAAGAAGTGAATGGTATTATCATCTTGCGGATGCTTGGCTCTTTATTTAGAGTCCACACAAGCTATAAATCCGTCCATAATTAACCTAAATCACTTTTCGATAATGCACTTTTTGTGGTTCTTAATCACATTTAATTCCTTTCCACTTTATCATAATATATTCTAATTCTAATGCTTATTGTAAGTGTTTAGAGTCCATTTCTCTTAATAATTATTTCTAAATACTAAAATATTTACAATTCTTGTCAAATGCTTTTCAGGCGTATAAGCCCTACATGTCCTTGCATTTGTACTCACTATTTCTAATACATATTTCATAATAATATATCTCTTAGGTGTTTAGGTTGTACCTTAAATATTTTTACACCTTTAGTGAAGCTTTGTTTCCATTTATTGTGCTTCATTTATTTATATTGGATGGCTTTAATACACCATGTCATAATTCTGTCACTTTGATATACATATTTTATCATTGTTTGTACTTAATGGATGTATTTTTATCCATTAATGTGTACCTAGACCTTGTACATTGTTTGTCTATTGTGTATAACACTTTTTTGTTGTGTTCTACATTCATAAATTTCAGTAAGATTGCTATTTACATCTAGTCTTATTGGTCATGTATGTTTGTTTATTATTGTTTTCATATAAATTTATATATTTAATGTTTGTCGGAGGTTCTCATAGAGGTATTGAATATTCTAGTTGCTACTGTCAAACTATTTTCCTCTCCTTTATCAAGTTTAAGTGAGTATTTTGTGTAACTTTGATAGTCATCTTGTGTTTTGTTAATCTGGCTATTGTTTGTTTAAATAATATAGATTGTATAATTGTGTTTCTCAATTCATATTGGGTTCATTATGTTACTCATTTATCTTATTTTGGTTGTTGATTTGAATAATTACTTTTGTCTGCATTTTTCTAATTATTAAATGTTATAACTTTACGAGTTAATAAAATTATTTATATTGAAATATTGAATTTTATTGTAACACTTACCTTCCGTAAACTTCCAGGGTCTCGTCTGGTGTACTTATTAGCAGAGAGAAATAGGTAAACGCAATGACCAATACATCTTGATATGGGAAATTACCACTGTTTTATTATATCTAACGTCAGCATCTAAATAATATCAAACAATTTATTTTACGTTACATGGCCAGCAATTTGAAATTTAATAAGTAATCCCCATTGTATATGTTTAATTTTACTCACATTGTACAGGAAACCAAATTTGTTAAAATACTTAACACTAAAACTTATACCCTAACCATGTCAATGAATTAATAAGGCCGCCCAGCCTGCTCTCACGCACACAAACATTCTTAAAAAATTTTATTTTCTTCAAAAAAAAAATAGAGCTCTATATTCTAATATTGACATCATAGGTTTTGTGATACAGTTACGTTTTGAAGAGTCGTCATTATCGGCCACGTGTTGCTCACTGCATTCTTTACCACTTTACGTTCAGAAGCTGTCACTGCTGTACTTTTTAAAAGATTTCAATTAAGTTCCGTGTTCTATTAATCACATTTTTTACGGGTTAAGTTTTGTTAAATGCACATTTACAAGCAAAATAATTTTCTTGACACGCATGTACACACTAGAGCCGGCCGGCTCGCAGGTTTGCTGAACGACAAAGACGCTTTTTCCAAGCGTCTGTCCTCACCACTTCCGTCCGCCCGATTGCTGATTGGTTAATTTCACCCACGTGACCAGTGGATTATTCACGTGGTGGGTACTTCTGGCAATGATTTTGAGTTTGAGATTATAGACATCAGCACACGAGCGTGCACTCCCAGCCGCATTCCAATGTTGTTATCGTTTGTACCAAGCACGGACTGGTACGGGATTGTATACAGGGTGTCCAAACAAGTATTAGTGGTCTCGGTGGCCGTAAAGGGTGTCCAAACAGATCAGTCTCAATATTGTTATTAAACGAAATAAAAAAAATATATATATCCCTCAAATTTGCCCCGTTACAATGTGGTTCTGTGTTGCAGATTCTGTTCAGTTGAGGTTATGTGTCTCTTACTGAGTTGACAACAATACTCATCCTAATTTAATAATATATATAATACTTTCACTTATGAACTTACTGTTGTCACTTCCCAAACGTTTCGAGATGTTGTTTCTCTTCTTCAGTGGGTTGAGTACTAACTGTCGATTACAGAATAACCGTTACAGAATGGAGTGTGTGGTGGGGGTTGATGGTGGGAAGGGATTGGCGCTGAGGTTCGAATTATGTGTGTGGATCAGTGTGTCAAATAGTGTATGTGATTTGTAATGTATCTGTTCATTTAATATGTTGTTTGGTTGTAGTGTGTGATATCTGTATATTTCAAATTGTTCAGCTGTGTTTAGTTTTCTACTTTTTGGTAAGTAGTGTAATATTTCCATGTTGTGTTCTATGTTTGTGTAGCTGTGGTTTTTGTTATGTAAATGTGTGGCAAATGTGGAATGTATGTAGTTTGTGGTGAGGGCTTTTAAATGTTCAGAAAACCTGGAAGAAAAAGATCTTCCCGTCTGGCCGATGTAGAATTGTTGTTTACCATCCTAATTTGTTTATCATCTTGCTTTATTATTATACTTTGCTATGATATGTTATTACTATTATTTATTACAATATTAGCACTATTATATACACATTATATATTATTTGTTTACACATTATTACTTAATTCTTACTTGTTATTGTTGTACATATTATGTGTTTATATTTTGGTTTGGGCAAACTACCTTGTCTTTCTATAGCAGGTTGTCTTATTTTCAATACATTAATTATTACATTATATATCGGTTTTACTCTCTATTCTTTTGATATTTAAACATATACCTTATTAAGTATTTTCTATTCAGTTTCAGTTATTATTGAGCAATTATTTCTCTCTTTAATATCAGTACATTTGTGGTCTTTCTATGTTTCTATTTCATCATAATCTTGTTTCATAAATCATACACTAAATGTTTGTGTTGTTTATTTGGGATTCACTATTTCTCCTTGTTAACATTTCTTATCTTCCTCTTCCATAAACATTGCACTTTTATTGTTTGTGGTGTTTACTTGGGGTTGTGTTATTTTAATATTAATCGATGCACTTATATAAGACACTCACTATTATTGTTTGTGGCTACTTATTAGTTTGTCGACACTTGGTTCTTGGTCACATTTTCTTCTTCATGTTCTTCATTGTTGGGGGTATTATAATTCACTTGTTTGGCATTCTTCACACATGCCTTATTATCTTCCTTGTCGTAGTGTATTCCTCACACTGGGGATGTTATGGTCTTGTCCTTGTTAAATCTTCTTCATGGTCTATTATACACTTCTCTTCTTCTTAATTACATACACTTCTCCTCTTCTCATATTCGGATTTCTTCTTCTTCTTATATATAGGTTTTTTCACTTATAGGGTATTTTCCCTCACTTGTATTACATGTCACATATATGATATTTTGTCTCACTTGTATAATAAATTGTTTCATTTATTTGATATGTCCCCTCACTTGTATGATCTATTGGGTCCTGGTTGCTAACGTATTTGTTTGGTTTTTTATATACTCTCCTCTTCTTATCACATTGATGATGCTTTCATTATAATTCTTCCTTCTCCTGTGTTGACTTGCTTTGACATTATTCGTATATGGATACACGATTGGTTTTAATACTTTAGAGGTTTTTTCTCATTTTGGCTTAGACATTTACGTGGTAGATTCTTATTCTAGGTATTGGATATTATTTATATGTAACTACAATTTTGTTACGTTACAGTGTATATATAAGATTCTAATTTTAATTATAAATTAAATAAGATTATAATTATAAAATTTAGTGAATAACATTATTTATGAGTAAATTGACACAATATACTTGAATTAAATAAATTATGCTATCTGTAGACTCAGATAAAAGCAACATTTAATAACAATTTAAATAACGAAGCGTTTTTATTTTGTTGATGTGTCTTTTTGGTTGCTTTACAATGTAAAACAAAAGTTGCTTGAACACAACATTACAATATTAAAAGCTGATAAAGGGAACATAAATGTCATAATGGACAAACATCAACTAAACACTAAAATTGAGAATTTCTTCAACGCAAATAATATAACGGAAATAAATAAAGACTCCACACCAAAATTTCAAAAACAGATTGACAAATTTATAAATAACACAAAACATATAATCAAACCAGAAAGCACCAAATACCTTAAACAAATCAAACCTATCCCCCTAAACTAAATGCATTACCGAAAATACACAAACCTAACATTCCCATCAGACCATTAATAAACAACACACAAGCTCCCTCCCACAAAATCGTAAAACACCTAGACAAAATAATCAGAGAAAATATTAATCTCAGTAACAATACTTCTATCAAAAATAACATCGAACTAGTCAAGAAAACTGAACACATCCACATCCCAAACAACTCAACACTAGCATCTTTTGATATAACAAATTTATACACCAATGTCCCAATTCAAGAAACCATACAAACACTAGAACAATTACTCAGACAAAACAACACACACGAAACACACATACAAGAGATCATCACACTTACCAAAATAATAACTGAGCAAAATTACTTTACATACAATAACAAGATATACACACAAACAGACGGTCTCCCGATGGGATCCCCCATATCAGGAATACTGGCAGAAATATATATACACAACATAGAACAGAAATATATATACACAACATAGAACAGAACCACATAATAAACAACAACAAATACACCAACAAAATCATTTACTGGCACAGGTATGTAGATGATATATTACTTTTATTCAAAGGCAACACAAGACAGGTTGAAAACTTCCACAAATACATAAACACAATACACCACAAACTAAAATTTACACTGGAAATTGAACAAAACAATAGTATAAAATTTCTGGACCTAACAATTAACAAAACTAAAATACACACATGGACAAAATATAAAGAAAACCAACCACAACCGACATGGTTATACACAACACATCAAACCACCCAACACAACATAAACATGCGGATTCAACCATATGCTCCATAGACTAACTATAATACCATTAAGTAAACAAGGTTATACTGACAAACTCAACACAATCAAATACATAGCAATGAAAAACGGATACAACCCTAATTTAATAAACAAACTACACAAACACATCATAAACAAAAACAACAAAACACAAAATACCATCAACACACAACACAATAAATACATCACACTCACATACCATAACTCCAACACACACAAACTCGCCAACACATTCAGAAAACACAAGTACAAAATAGCATACAGAACAAACAATACCTTCAAAAAACACATCAATGATACAAACATGGACAAAGACAAATACAACAAAACAGGTGTTTACAAATCAAATTGTAATAACTGCAATAGTTTCTACATAGGCCAGACAAGAAGATCTTTTTCATCCCGTTACTCTGAACACCTAAAAGCTTTATCCAACAACAATATACGTTCTGCCTTTGCAACACACATACACACAAAAAACCACAGCTACACCAATATAGATACTAATCTTGAAATATTACACTACTTACCCAAAGGTCGAAAACTTCACACAGCAGAACAATATGAAATATACAAACACCACACAACACAACCAAACATCATACTTAACGACCAATTACAGTATAAATCACATACACTTTTTGACACAATTATACAAAAAACTAACAATAATTTGGATCCCCGTGCCAATCCCCTTCCTCCACACACCACCCCCACTATACCTTCCAAGTAAAAACCGTTACAAATTAATGGCAGTCTGTCTCTAAGCTGACGAAGGCGAACACCACGCCGAAACGCATTTGAGAAGAAAAGACAAGTAAGTTTCACAAGTTGAAAGTTTCATTATTATATAAAGTGCAGTGCTGTGAAAAAAGATGATGAACAATCAAGACAATTTATTATAATTTATCAAAAAACTGTGATTAAAATTGAATTTAAAATTATATAATTTATTAGTAGATTTTAATATCTTAATATAAAAAAAACATTGTCATTTACTTGCTGAAAGTGAATAAATTATTTACTGTGAAAAGTAATAAGATCCAGTAAAGTCGTCTTTATTTAGTCTTTTTAATTCTAAAACGAATGTAGACTTTTCTTGTAAAATTCTAAGTTTACGTAGACCCAGGAAACCATACACCAATTCATCATGCCATCTTATTTTAGAACACCATCTACTTCTTTTACTGGTTACTCTTCATAACCATTTTGGCCTATGTCCTTCTCTCCACATATGCATGTCAACTCTTCTCTTCTTCTCTGAATCAAATTGCTTATATTCTGGACATTGCATCTTTCTCTTATGTAATCACTTCTCTCAGTGAGTAAAGTAATAAGAGTAAATAATAAGAACAGGTATTCAGAAGGAGAACTTTCTTTTCTAGGTAAGTACAAGAGTAATGTTCCTCTAATGTTTATGTGGTAGTCTAACTGTCCAAAAATTGATTTGGTGTAAGAGAGTATACTGTTAATATTACAAATAGTGAGTAGGTCTAACTGAATTACACAAAAATTGTGAAAAATTAAATCAAATAAACTTTTTGTTTGTATTAAAGTGGTTGAATTATTAATAACATCATTGACAGGAACCAAGATCGAATAAAACAAATAATATCATTCAAATTATTATCTAATGAGTATATCAATACAAGGCATGCATTTTATGCAGTCTGTTTTTAATGATTCAGCTGTGCTTTACCACAGTCTACTTGTTGCTGAATGGATGTCAAATTTTGAAGTCTCTTTGTTACTAGACACCAGGCATCTACCTGTTAAGAATCTAAATGAACAACACATCAAACCACCCAACACAACATAAACATGTGGCCTTCAACCATATGCTCCATAGACTAACTAAAATACCCTTAAGTAAACAAGATTATACTGACGAACTCAACACAATCAAATACATAGCAATGAAAAACGGATACAACCCTAATTTAATAAACAAACTACACAAACGCATCAAAAACAAAAACAACAAAACACAAAATACCATCAACACACAACACAATAAATACATCACACTCACATACCATAACTCCAACACACACAAAATCGCCAACACAAGTACAAAATAGCATACAGAACTAACAATACCATCAAAAAACATATCAATGATACAAACACGGACATAGACAAATACAACAAAACAGGTGTTTACAAATTAAATTGTAATAACTGCAATAGTTTCTACACAGGCCAGACGGGAAGAATCTTTTTCATCCCATTACTCTGAACACTTAAAAGCTTTATCCAACAACAATATACATTCCGCGTTTGCCACACACATACACACAAAAAACCACAGCTACACCAACATAGATACTAATCTTGAAATATTACACTACTTACCCAAAGGTCGAAAACTCAACACAGCAGAACAATATGAAATATACAAACACCACACAACACAACCAAACAACATACTTAACGACCAATTACAATATAAATCACATGCACTTTTCGACACAATTATACAAAAAACAAACAATAATTTGGATCCCGGTGCCAATCCCCTTCCTCCACACACCACCCCCACTATACCTTCCAAACAATAACCGTTACAGAGTCTGGCAGTCTGTCTCTAAGCTGACGAAGGCAAACACTACGCCGAAACGCGTTCGACGAGAAAAGACAAGTAAGTTCACAAGTGAAACTTTCATTATTATATAAAGTGTAGTGCTGTGAAAAAAGATGATGAACAATCAAGACAATCTAAATGAAGTTTAATAATTTTCTTTATCAATGACATAGTCAAATATCACTATAATATTGACGACTCGGAACACAAAGTTTTTTATAAGTAAAAACGTAAAGTTTTACCTTACAGCCTAAACCGGCTTTCACCTATAGAAGGCTTCATCAGAGGCTGTCGTTAGTAGCTACTAACGACAGCCTCTGATGAAGCCTTCTATAGGTGAAAGCCGGTTTAGGCTGTAAGGTAAAACTTTACGTTTTTATTTATAAAAAACTTTGTGTTCCGAGTCGTCAATATTGTAGTGATATTTAGTTAAGTAACGGACACGTCATGGACAACGAAATCCAAGAATGACATAGTCATTATTAACCTCAAAATTTGTACATGTAAATTTGAATTCTAAAACATCCAAGTTCTAAAATATCACAAATTTTAAAGCATGTTTATAATAAGCACTAAAATTTGTTGTAGTCCTATAATTGTAAATATTATTACTTCATATTCCTTTACTATTTCACATTTTTATATGAAAACTATTGTTTTCCACTGTTATTTTCATTTTGTTTATCTCAGTGGTGGTGTTTAAAAACAAGTGTTGTTTATTGGTTTGGTACAGCTAAAATTAAATTCAGCATGTATTCTTAATTACAAAAACAAATACAGTATAAAAGAAATAAATTGTCTTAATAATAAAGTAGCATGAGAAAACAACTGTGTGTGTGGACAACAAAGAAAGTATCTAACAGTTGGGAAGTGCTCAAGTATCAGACTTGTGTACAAGTATACACAAGACAAATCATATATACTGTAATGTATGTTTAATTATAGACTACTCGCTTTTTTACTTATCTTTTATTATAAATTATTACTATTAACCTTAGAGGGTTAGGCGAGTTACAGGGTTCACTTTGGTCAACGATTTTAATTACCGTAGCGTGATAATGCAATACTATTCCTTAATCCCTCTTTCTTTATTTATTTTGTAAAAAGAAAATAATTATTATTTATTTGTCTGATGATTTAGTAAAAAAAATTAATAATTATTTCGTTTGTATGGCGAGACTAGGCTTGTCAATGTTTGCTTTCGATTGTAGTATCGAGTTGCCTATTGGAGGTTATCTTCGTGATCTTTTATTTATGATGAAATTCAAATCGCCGAAAATGTTTTACTCTTCTTTTGTTAAACAATAACCCTGTAATTATATTTTACTCTAGAAATAAAAACACATTTACCATTAATTGGGAATAATTATTAACTTTAATTTTCATGAATTTAGTTTAATGACTCTAAGGTTGAAGTTGTTAATTGCCCGTATCGACTCTTCTTCTCAATTCGATTTCTTTCTTACCTTTATTTATTATATTAATCTTTTGGGTTCTTTAGACTGCTATTGAAAATTTTGAAAATGCCCACAAGAAATACAATACATTTCAATTATTTAAATCTTATTGACTAATACAAACAAATTTAATTTTATTAAAGTGTGACAAAATAATAATTCAATTCAATTGCTAATGCAATGCATTATGGTTCTACCCAGCATTCAAAGTAACATTTCAAGATGGCGGCTTGTTGTCCAATTAATTCTGTGTGAATTGTATTCACCACCAGTTTTTTCAAATAAAATAAATTACACAAAATGCTCACTGTGTTTAAGTTAGTTCTTTTTTCTTTCCACTAGTGTTCTGTTGAAAAAAGTGTTAGTTGATTTAATCTTGGTGTTGTGTAGTTGTAACAGTAGTATTATAAAAAGGTTAAGTCTCACCAACTAGTAGAGTTATTTATTCACTTTTTGGTTTCTTTTTTAATATATTATTTTTTTACTTGTTCTTCTTTTACTTATTATTACTTTATATTATCTTCATTTCTTCCTTCTAATTTTGATTCTCTTGTTTTATAATATTTTTACCTTTTTTCTTCCACTTAGATTTGATTCTTCGTTATACTTTTTGGCTCATAGCTGCATAGATGTGTTCTGGATGCCGTACTTTCATGTCTAACGATAGAATGTTGAGTTTTTCTTTTTCTTTCAACTGGCTTGACCAAAATTAACAAAATTCCTATTGGTCAATGTCGTTGGGTTTAAGGGTCATGTGACACTGATTATTTAAAATATATAGTTTTTGCATTTTATACTCCAAGTTACTCCCTAATTAATACTTAATTAGACTTAAATTGATTTACAAGGTGTTCTTCCTGATAGAAAGACAAGCATTTTGATATCTCACTTGATATGTGTGAGTGTCCTAATAGAAATTTTTTTATCTTTACAAAATTCTGTTTTATAGGTCTTCAAGCAGTTTGACCTTTACAAAATTATATTACTTTTCATTAATCTATTTAAAATGTTATTACCATTATAACAAATAAGGTATATCTTAGTAATTTTACTATTTCTTACTGATTTACAGTAATTTGATAATTTGTTAGATTGCCAATAATATTATGTTGATATTGGCCTATATCTTGGTACTTCTTTTGTACAATGTTCCAATTTATAAATGTTATGAAGCCTGTTGGCTTAATATATTTTGATTAATTATAATTATTCCATGAATAAAAAATAAAAACATAAACATTGTAAGGGTACATATCTTCAACATACATTTATGAAGCAACATGATAAGAATAAGATACTAAATGATTAACACTATGAATAAAAAGGGATGAGTCAGAGATAAAGAAATGGGTAGTTAACATAATTATGCGATCAAACAAATAAGGTAATAATAAAAGTAACCTCTGATAAGAGAAATGTAGCAAGCAATGAAACAAAACTTGAAAAAACGATAGTACAATGCGATTTAAACGCTGATAAAGGGAACATAAACGTCATAATAGACAAACATCAACTAAACACTAAAATTGAAAATTTCTTCAACGAAAATAATATAACGGAAATAAATAAAGACCCCACACTAAAATTTCAAAAACAGATTAACAAATTTATAAATAACACAAAACATATAATCAAACCTGAAAGCACCAAGTACCTTAAACAAATCAAACCTAACCCCCCTATACTAAATGCATTACCAAAAATACACAAACCTAACATTCCCATCAGACCATTTATAAACAACACACAAGCTCCCTCCCACAAAATCGCCAAACACCTAGACAAATAATCAGAGAAAACATTAATCTCAGTAACAACACATCTATCAAAAACAACATCAACATAGTCAAGAAAACTGAACACATCCACATCCCACACAACTCAACACTAGCATCATTCGATATAACCAATTTATACATCAATGTCCCATAATTCAAGAAACCATACAAACACTAGAACAATTACTCAGACAAAACAAAACACCTGAAACACACATACAAGAGATCATCACACTTACCAAAATAATAACTGAACAAATTTACTTTACATAAAATAACAAGATATACCGGTACACACAAACAGACGGTCTCCCGATGGGATCCCCCATATTATCAGGAATACTAGCAGAAATATATATACACAACATAGAACAGAACCACATAATTAACAACAACAAATACACCAACAAAATCATTTACTGGCACAGGTATGTAGATGACATATTACTTTTATTCAAAGGCAACACAAGACAAGTTGAAAACTTCCACAAATACATAAACACATTACACCACAAATTAAAATTTACACTGGAAATTGAACAAAACAATAGTATAAATTTTCTAGACCTAACAATTAACAAAACTAACAATACACACACATACAAAATATACAGGAAACCTACCACAACCGACATGGTTATACACAACACATCAAACCACCCAACACAACATAAAAATGCGGCCTTCAACCATATGCTCCATAGACTAACTATAATACCCTTAAGTAAACATGATTATACTGACGAACTCAACACAATCAAATACATAGCAATGAAAAACGGATACAACCCCAATTGAATAAACAAACGATGCAAACGCATCAAAAACAAAAACAACAAAACACAAAATACCATCAACACACAACACAATAAATACATCACACTCACATACCATAACTCCAACACACACAAAGTTGCCAACACATTCAGAAAACACAAGTACAAAATAGCATACAGAACTAACAATACCATCAAAAAACACATCAACGATACAAACAAGGACATAGACAAATACAATAGAACAGGTGTTTACAAATTAAATTGTAATAACTGCAATAGTTTCTACATAGGCCAGACGGGAAGATCTTTTTCATCCCGTTACTCTGAACACTTAAAGGCCTTATCCAACAACAATATACATTCTGCATTTGACACACGCATACACACACATAACCATAGCTACACCAACATAGATACTAATCTTGAAATATTACACTACTTACCCAAAGGTCGAAAACTCAACACAGCAGAACAATATGAAATATACAAACACCACACAACACAACCAAACAACATACTTAACGACCAATTACAATATAAATCACATACACTTTTTGACACAATTATACAACAAACAAACAATAATTTGGATCCCCGCGACAATCCCCTTCCTCTACACACCACCCCCACTATACCTTCCAAGCGGTAACCGTTACAAAGTACTGGCAGTCTGTTTCTAAGCTGAAGAAGGCGAACATGGCACCGAAACGCGTTCTACGGAAAAGACAAGTAAGTTTCACAAGAGAAAGTTTCATTATTATATAAAGTGTAATTATTAGTACCAACTAATTAATCAAAGTAAATGATAAGTATTAAAATCCAATAAAGTAATGACAAACTAAAAGTACACTAACCAAATAAATAGAGAGTAAATCTTATAAATCACTCTATAATGATATGAACTTGTTAACAGTATAACTAACCATTGTAAAGTGAGAGATAGTTAGATAGTGAACATGAGTAAGTGAGAACAAGAATTTAATGTTAGGGAATACCCACTAGTAACACTTAACTAATATAAAAAGTGCAAAGTGTTAGTGTAAACCCCACAAAATAAATAGAAACCCTATTGATAGGGATAGACGCCTAAAAACTAGTGATAAACATTAAAGGTTAATGGTGAACAGTGTTAGTAAATAAGGATATTGTTATTATTAAGATTAAGATTAATTGTAGATGAGGAATACAAGGATATTCAGGGAAAAAATCCCAGTAAAAGTCAAAAGTTAGTGTTACCATGGTTAGCTAGTAAAGATTAGAATAGAAAAATATAGTAAAGAATAGAAATGCAAAAACAATAAATATCCTATGTTCTAAGGGATAGTTAATTAACTAAAGTAAATGATGTGATGATGTTTATCACCAAAAAATAAATAAGAAGTAAAAAATTGTAAACAAAAGTAGCATAATAACTGTTAAAGAAGTGTTTGATTAAGTTTATGAATAGGAATATGGCTGAAGGAGTTATACAGACCATAAGCCTAAATGTTATGTTATATTTTATAGAGAATAGTAAATAATGGACCAATTATAAACAATGTCAATAAATAAGAAAAAAGATAAATTCATGCCGACATAATAATACTAGAAAAGCAGTTAGAAAATAATAGACAAACCATGATGTTGTAAAATAATGAAAACATACAATTATAATAAAACAGACCCAAAACAATTTAACCAATAAACAAATCATTTGTAACACAAAACAAAACATGTATAAGGGTAAAATAATATGTAATTTGTATGAAATAAGAAAATATAGCCAATTACTACCTAGGCCTATGAAATGCCTAACTGTATAAAACCAATAACAACAAATTGTAAGAAATTAACTATATTAGCAAATCCAAGGCAAGTAAATAGGTAATGATAATTAGTGAATCATATTAAGAGATAAATGTTAAATTAAGGACATAAAATAAGAAAGAAATGTAATTAAATGATATCAACATAACTGTCAAAACATAATATATAAGCAAAACCAGCTTTGTGGGATGTCAAAATGATCTTTGAACGAAAATACGAACAGTAGTGATAATATCTCATACTTAAATAAGAAGACCGAAGAATAATAGCAATCAGAAGATATTTAATCATTTTGAATAAAAATTCAAATATTCTAACAATGGGCTTAAGTCATGAATAGCCAATCAGAATCAATCAGTTACCATGACAACTGAACGTTATTTATGAATATTCCGTTAGAAACTGTTAATTCCAAAGTGACGATCAAGAGGAATAGACGCCAAGCCGTAAATGGCCCAATTTTTAATTTAAAACAATCAAAAGTAACCAAATTTATTAAAATGAAGAACCAACCTACCTGATGAGGAACTAATACATTCAACCTAGGCAACAGACCAGATTAATTAATTCCGAATTAATTAAATTCGATCAACTAATACGAAAAAGACGTTAATTGCTGAATTACCCGAATTCAAATTAAAAATTCTCTTTAATTTTTTCACTACACTTTGAACTCTCACTATAAACTGATGATCTTATTTCTTTCAAAGATTAATTGAAAAACAAAACACTAAACTTATGTGAACGAGAAAAATAACCTGTACAAAAATTACGAACTTTTGAAACACACTTTATAACACTTCAAGAACAAATTGTAATTACTCCTTATAGTATATAAATACCAGTAATGTAAGGTAGTGTACTTTATTGTAATCATAACTGATCCTTTTTCGTAAACCAAAAGAATCCAGATTTATTGAACGAAAAAAATTGTAAAAAAATAAACATTTCTGAAGACGCCATGTCTGACTAACTAAAATCGTTCAAAATCGATTTCGCCAAGCCTTGAGAATAATTGTCTCACTGTCAGAGCAAATTTGTTTAGTAACAAAATATAATTATTGTATAATACTAAATAATTATTAATCACAATTTAATAAACCAGTACAGAGTCGTAACCACTGTTCTTTATTCCATAGGAAATTGTGTTATATGATTTGTGTACACTAGGGACAAGCGACAGTGGCGGTAAACGCTAGACATCGGAAACTCTGCGAACTACATAATCAATTCGCACACGGCGGGAATAATTGAATTCACCATACCGTCATAGCCACAAACGCTCAATCGTCCTATTTTTCATTTTAATTGTTTTCAGTTAAAACAATTTGGCGCCACCCGGAAAATACAACACTTATAGAAGAACAGGTAAGGATTCCACTCGAGTGTACTGGTAATCCAAAAGATCGCTGCGGACATCGCCAGCGGGAACATAAAGTAACGACCACTCGTGTGAGGCGAACACACAATATACACATTCTACAGGGACAGAAAGAAAAAACATATCGTTACAAAGTGGCTTCCATCGCGGGGCTTAAAGAAGGTGGACGTCATAACATATCGTTCCAACATGAAACAAACATATTTAAACAATATTATGCCCTTATGGCTAAAACTCTAATTTACATTAAACAACAAAATTAGACTTCCAACAATTGTCTAATACTTAATACTAATATTTTTTCTAGTGTCAGTCTATTATGAACTGTCATTCAATTATTATTTCAAGCCAATTTAACTTAATTCTTCCTACTATGAATAAGTTATATACACTATTTGTATCGATACAATTGGTAGTCTTTTCCCTTTGAATAAACCTTAAATGTTACAAAGACATAGGGAAACTCAACAACTAATATCAAAACTTAAAATTATTCTACTAATTTTAAAACATGACACATAAAACATAAGTATTATTGCTATCTATACATTTTCTATACCCTTTTGTTTGTTTACACTTTTGTTTTTGGTTTGTTGTGCTCACACTTATATTTCACTGAAAAAAATCATCAATCTTCACAGTCCTGCCTGTGTGATTAACGACCAATATTTCTCACTTATTATTTCACTCCGACACTTAAACGTTGTTTACCATCATTTTCTTATCAATTAAAATACATTAGCTATTATAAAACATTGTATTGTACTTCTTTGTTTCCTTCAGGGGGTGTTTTATTTATTTTGTCTGTTTGTCTGTTGGAGTTAAGTACTTTATTTCGTTAAGTGTGGTTTTATTTTTCTGGGCCTACCTACTTATTGGACCTTCCTCATCCTGTCACATTACAGATTCCTCATATCCCCTCCCACCAAAACATGATTATTTTATTTAAACGGGTTTTAGGGAAAATAATCTGTTAAAAAAATTAAAAATTTCCATTTGTTTTTTTATTCATAATATTTTTTTATCTCTGATTGATTATAAGTGCCCTTGATTTTGTTGGCACTTGGATATCCAATTACGTAGGTATTATTGCCATTGTCTTTACTTATTACAAAGGGTCCTATATATTAATAGTAGTAGCTTTTTTGCTAGTCCCTCGGTGCTACTTGGTTGTTGCCTGTTTTTAATTAGTATCTTTTCACCGACTTGATATGTGACTGTGGGAACCCCCTTCTTATTTTGTCGTTTCCTTCTTAACTCTGCTTGGTGATGTACCCTATTGTAGATCCTGGTCATATTAATTTCTTCCTGTGGTTCTTCAGGGAACTTTATTATTTCAGTAATCTCTCGGGGTGGTGGTTTTGAAAACATTAATTGGTACAGACAGATGCCTAATGTCTCATGGTATGACAGATTTAGATATGTTTCGGTGTTTGTGATGTACTCGCTCCACTTCTTATGGTTGTCATGACAATACGTACGAACAATCCGACCTACTTCCCTTAGTACCCTTTCGGCGGGATTACTGCTTGGATCGTAGATAGAGGTTTTATAAGTTTTTATCCCTTTATCTAACATTTCTTCTCGCCATCTTCTACCTTTGAACTGCGTTCCATGGTCTGTTATTATTGAGTCTGGGATACCTATATCTACTATATATTTTTCGATGATAATTTTTATGATCACCCTAGTGGATGCTTTGCTAATTGGGTATAATTTTGTGTACTTCGTAAAATGGTTCCAAATGATTACTATGTATTTGTGCCTATGTCTTCCTCCACTTCAGGGAAAAGGTCCACAAATATCTAGGAACACCTTTTCTAGCTTCCGGTCAGATGTTATTGTAATAATCTCCTTCTTTCTTTTCATTATTCACTTTGACCATTTGACATAGCCCACACTTCTTTATTGTCTGTCTCACCTTTCTATTTATGCCCTTTATGTAGACATGCTCCTCTAAAGCTTTAATGACCTTTGTGGGTCCCATGTGTCCATAAAGTTGATGGTATATTGTTATTATTGGTGTTCCAATAGTTTTAGGGATATATAATTTCCACTTGTTGTCCCTGGTAGTGGATTTTGTAAACATTAAATTATTATAAATCTGATAGAATGACAATAATTTAAGGTCATTATTTTGGATTCTGAGTTTTATGTGAACAAGTCTAGTGTCTTTTATTTGTTCGTCATTTACCCTATTTAATAAGTTGGCTAGTTCCTCCTTACATACTAAAATGTGACTATATGGTATAATTTGCCGATATCTTCCCTGTCAACCTCAAATGTGCCTTTATCTAGATTGACCCTGGATAATGCATTTGCAACTGTATTCTGTTTACCTGCAACGTATTCCCATGTGATATGATACTCTTGAAAGGCCATAATCCACCAAGTCAGTCTTCCATGACTTAACTTACACTTCTGTAAGAACGATATCGACTTGTGGTCTGATCTTACGGTTATTTGGAAGCCTAGTATGTACGTTCGGAACTTGTTGCAGGCAAACACCACACTCAATAATTCCTTTTCCGTTACGTTGTAGTTGCGCTCACTGTTGTTTAAGACTCGGCTGGCAAAACTTAGTACTAGGTGGTTTCCTTCATTGTCTTCTTGATAAAGTTCTGCACCAAGGCTCACATCGCTTGCATCACAGTGATAAAAAATCTTTTACTAACTTTTACTTACTTTTACTTTTACTTCGTGATGGTGAAGGATGACGTCCAGGAATTTTGTTTTAATTAATTTAAATGTCTCATCATCCTCCTTACCACATTTCCATTTATATTTAGACGATAACAGATGTTTGAACCTAGCTGTTAAACTTGAATAATCCTTCTGAAATTTTCTGTAGTAATTGCAAACTCCCAAGAATGATTGGAGTTGTCTAAAATTTTTGGCGTTGAAAAATTTTGTATAGCATCTACTTTCTCCAGGGACGTAGTGATTCCATTCTCTGTCAAAATAAATCCCAGGAACTGTAGTTTGTTCGTTATTAATTTTGATTTGTCCAATTTAAGGGTTATGTTATTCTCGACAAGTCTGCTCAATACCATCTCTACTCGCGGACAGTGTTCCTCCCATGCCGTAGATGTTATTAACAGGTCATCCACATATACTGTCGTAAATTCTAGTACTTCTCTACCAAGAATCTGGTCAATGCACTTGACGAATATTGCGACAGAATTCACTAACCCAAACGGAAGTCGCTTAAATTGATAATCTCTCCCTTCAAAAATAAATGCTATGCACTTTCTGCTATTAGGGTGTAGCTCTACCTGCCAATAGCCACATACAGCGTCCCATATGCTCATAAACTTGCAACCTTTAAATTTTTTCACAATTTCATCTATTTCTCCTGGTGAAGTTCTATCATTTACTAAATTTTTATTGATTTCCTGGGCATCAAGACACAGGCGTACAGCTCCATCCTTTTTTGTACTGCAACAATTGGGCTTGTGTAAGGCAATGAACTATACTCAATAATGTCCTGTTCCATCATATGCTGGATTTCTTTCTTCACGGCTGGTTTCAAAGACTGTGCTATGGGGTATGACTTCTTCTTGAATTTAATAGGGGTGTGAAATGATAATTCAGAAATGAAATTCTTTGCTTTGCCTGGCAGATTTGAAAATACCTTCCCATATTTCTGGTATATTTCAATCAGCTGTGTTTTTCGTATAGTGGTTATCTCGCTCATACTGGTGGTTGTAAACAAATTAATTTCTTCTATCTTCTTGTCCCATTCGTCATCTTCTGTGTGGGCTGATTCTTCGACTGGCGCTATAAACTCCTCCCCATCATCACGTGGCACAGTGAATGTATGTCGATTGTGAGTGGCATATTTGCGGCCTCTTATCCTCACTCAACCATTCCCAGGGTGCACGGTACAGTGTTATTTGGCCACTGCCCATATCAATGACTGTTGAGTGTCGCTGTAGCATATTACACCCTATCATTATTTTAAATGGTAACTCTTGCGCTACCAAAAACACCATTGGAATTATGTTGCCTTGACTTGACACCTATAATTTTTTATTACTTCCATGTTCCTTAAGGAAATAGAAGTATGGTGATGGCAAAAAAATCGTGTTCGAGATTATTGCAGATTCTGATTGTACTACACTCAAAACATGAAAAAAAGTAGTTTTTCGAAAACTTTTTTGCATAATCAAATAATTTGTTGCATACAGTCCTTATTTGTAGAGTACTCAAGACCTATTGTTTTTGGTGAAGAGCGGTTAAGGGAAAGGGGTAGTTTACCGGCAACGTTTTATGTTTTAACAAGGGTCTTTTCTATGGCAAACGATAACAGCCGCAAATTCAAACAGAATCAAATAATGTTTTGCATACTACCCTGAATTGTAGAGTTCTCAAGACCTATTGTTTTTGGTGAAGATCGGTTAAGGGAAAGGGGTAGTTTACCAGCAACATTTTATGTTTTAACAAGGGTATTTTCTATGGCAAACGATAACAGCCGCAAATTCAAACAGAATCAAATAATTTTTTGTATAAAGCCCTGAATTGTAGAGTACTCAAGACCTATTGTTTTTGGTGAAAATCGGTTAAGGCAAAGGGGAAGTTTACCGGCAACGTTTTTTTTTACCAAGGGTAATTTTTACTTCCATGTTCCTTAAGGAAATGGAAGTATGGTGATGGCAAAAAAAATCGTATTCGAGATTATTGCAGATTCTGTTTGTACTACACTCAAAACATGAAAAAAAGTCATTTTTCGAAAAGTGTCTGTGTGTGTGTGTAGTCTGTCTGTCTGTGACGATTTAATAAGCCTAAATCCCACAAAAAAATTCTATAATACTAATATTAGCTTTAATAAGGTACGAATGAACCCTTCTGCATGCCCCAAACCGGTAGTAACCTGCCGATTTGCCAATGTAGCAGTTAATAAAATTAGATTTGAGAAACTAAATAAATCCGTAACTACCCCTAGTCACTTAAAAGAGTAATCAAAGTAAAGAGCGATGTAATTAAGTTGTAAGCGAATTAAAGGAAAATAATTAATAATAAGTGAGAACTACTTTTACGCTGAGAAGCTACCCGTGCGCGGACAGCCTCTTCACCCCTATAGTTAGCCAGTTCAGTTGTATCTCAGACGCCGCTGCTGATACAGCGTACAGAAGTATGTAGTCAATATAAAAACCTATAAACGAGGAGAAGCTTGTGTGAGATAGCCGGATGATGTAAAAATGTCGTAAATGGCGTGAGTGTATGACAATGACACCTCTGTAACAAACTAACATCACCTAAATGTGATGTTAAACTTTTAACATGTAACTGTTAACCGTAAGTAATATGTGCGGTACAACAATGTGAATACCAGTGAAAGTTACAACCCAAAACCTACCACAAGAATCTACAGACCCAACAGACGACTCATCTTTAGGAATGACAGCAGATTTCACCAAAACACGATATCCAGAAGATCTCCAAGACACCCTGCACAACCGATAGAAGCGCCGATTCGCCGACGATGTTACACACTGGTGACACGGAAGTTCAACTTCCGTGGTTCAGAACTTAACTTAAAATAATACACGATAGACACTTAATTAACCAATGAAAGTAAAGTAAAACACGAAAGACTGACTTAATTACCATAAAATTGTAATTTCATGCTTAGTAATAATATGTGTTAAGTTTAAGGCTTTTATGAATATAACACGTTAAAGTTAAATAAGCCCATTCTTCAGATGGCACAAAATAAAGATTATGATTTTAATATCATATACTGAAACAAACTACTCGGATCCGAGGGCAGTACAAGCTATGTTAACTCATTAATTACTCTAATTCTATTTGTACAAGAGGTGCAAATGGTTTTATTTTTAATATACTCATTACTAAATTTCTTCGCAGATGTTAAAACATTATGTAATAAAGAGATGTCATGGTTCATAAAGGTGAGTCAATAAATCTACAAACCCCTGTCAATATTCCTCAATTCGCGGGATCCTATTTAACATTTGTTTACATTCCAGTTATTTATGAATTTGTTAAGATTATGGCAGCCTGTTTAATTGACCTGAGCCAATTAACCAGGTTCCCAATATTATAACGACGAGACGTTATAAAATGCGCCACTCTGCTTGTTTTGTTTTAATGCGCCAGTGACAATAGCAAAATAAAATACGTTATTCTGCTGTTGTCATTTAATATTTTGTAGAATTATTCACTCTTTTAGTTTAACTACCGTGTTAATTTAAAATACGCAACTCTCCCTTTTGCGTGTAGTGAAATAAGAAATCTTTATTATTAACCCTTAATATTTAATAGTGCAAAGTCGAGTTAGACAATACACCACCTCCCTCTATTGTCTAATACAAAGTGTTTGACCCCCTTTGCCCAGTAACAACATATTTTAACCATATGTTGAAAAGTAAAATATGGCTGTGTGAGATTTCTCTTCTCTCTCTCTCTGAGGCGAGATTTGATTCTCTCGTATCACCTATTTGTAAATATCTCTCATGTATTTAAATTTTTACAAAAAACTAAAGACAGTAAAATAGAGTGTTTAGTAGAAGTAGAATAAGGAGTGTATAAGACTTAGCATCTTAAGAACATGGCTCAATTCAATCCAGATTTGTTGTTAAAAGACGAATTATGCTATGAAGCACTGTTGCGCGGACTCCCTTACGCGAACGTAACGGTCGCGGAACTACGCAAAACGTTACGCGAAAGTAGGCCAGATACACCCGCACAGTTAGGTCGATTAAGCGAAATAGATCTTGATAGCGAAAGAGAAACATGTTATGCGAAGTATAGGGAATTGACGTCAATATCGCAAACCCTCCACGACGAAAAATCACCCGCTATACTCTTACGTACCACACAGAGAATAGAGCATTTAACCCGTCGGATAAATAATTTATTAAACTGGCCCAAAGTTACTGTAATTTCCCCAGATGTGCAAAAATTTGCTGATGAAGCATTACAGCAATTACCCACAATAATAAGAGAATTACGTAGAAAGTCCGACTCATTTAAAATGGAGGAAATTGAAGAAGCTCTGACGAAATTATATATCTCCCCATTTCAATCACCTACCCTAGAACAGAGACCCACTACCGTGAATTTTGAATCCCCCCCGGTAACAAGGATAGAACCGAGTAATGATCAGTTATTGAATAGGAACGTGAATACCCTACCGATAGCTGAAGCATCACTTCCCAATGCCCTCCACAATCTCACCAATAAGTATGCGTTACCACCCTCAGCGATGACAAATCAAGCATCGGGACCTCCTAGAATAACACCTCACGTAAACTTTAGTGCGGACCTCTACGGAAAGATAACTCACCCCGTAGAAAAAATTCTATCAGAAATCCCATACACCGATGGATTGAGTATCACCAAACTATTAGCTTTCATAAAATATCTGCTACAAATAAAAGACTTACAGCAACTAAGGAATTGCCAAATATTACAAGTCCTTCTGCCCAAAAGTAGACCACCATTAAAAGATCGTGTACTGGAGTCATTAAGCTCTCAACATCCAGTAGAAGAACTCCATACTACGCTGATAAGACATTTTATTCCAACGGGAATTTACGAAGAGCTGAAACGAAACACAGTATTTCGAGTACAAGGAGCTCACGAGAGACTCGCCCACTATATCGCTGACATAAGAGAAGCTTCACTATTACTGCAAGTAAACTGGAGCGAAAAGCAGTTAGTAGAAACAATCTTGGTAGGATTATCCCCGGAAGAGAGATCTCGCTTAGCACTTATAAATAAGCCCAACACGTTCGCAGAATTAGAACAATGCAGTATCCACTCATCCAACGTATGGTATTCGGATCAGAACCGACGTGCGTTACTCCCCCAGGTACAACGTAGAAATGAAACACAACCCCTGGTAACAGAGACAAGAACACACCGTGATAGAGGACCATTTCGAATTCCCGCAACCTCTCACTACGTAACTAAATCGAGTAATCAACAACCCCAACAGAATACAAGTGATACCGTGAGTAGAGAAAAAAGATGTTATAACTGCGGGAAATTAGGACACATCAGTAGATACTGTAAACAGAAACAGCACTACCAAAAACCCTCTTATTCAAAAAACATGTAAGGCAGGGAGATCCGAAATCCTGTGTCTTCCGCAGCATCGTGAAAATAGGTAAAACCCGGGAGTACCAAAAAGGAAACAAAAAAAATAATAAAAAAAAATTATTAGACCCCTACGTAGAGAGATTTATCGATAAATGCAACTCAATTACTACATGCAAGCCAGTATGTGTCAACTACCATACATACAAGTTGACCTTGGCGTTACTACCACACTTGGATTAATTGATTCTGGATCGACACGGAGCTTAATCAGCCAACAGCTAGCCGATATTTTAGCTAAACACAATCTTGTTAAACGTAGTCAACCGGTGAACATTAAATGCGCTACCGCTAACAAACAAAATTTAATCATAAAACTCAGCGTTACGATTAAACTAAAAATTAAAAATTTAACGTGGTATTTTCCAGTGTTGGTATATGACGAATTAGGACCAGACTTAATATTGGGAGCGGACTTTATCAGTAAAACAGGTATAATTCTTGACATGTACGATAAGAAGTATTATTTTAGATTCGACCGTACTCAAAAATATAATTTTGATTATGAAGTAAATAACACAAAGAAAAAATGGAAACTTCTGCAACACACCTAGAACACCGCGAGTCTGAATTAGATCACTTAGAAAGTAAAGATAGACTGAAAATACAGAAACTAATAAAAGAATGTTCCACCGTCCTCACCCCAAAGTTAGGATTAACGAATCTTATAGAGTACAAGATCAACCTGAGTGACAATAAAGTAATACGACTGCACCCATACAAATTATCACCACCAAAAATGGAAATAATGAGAAATCAAATCAATAAATTGTTAGAACAACAAGTCATAGAACCTTCCACTTCACCGTATTCATCGCCTGCGTTTTTAGTACCTAAAGACACCGATAAACATAGATTAGTTGTGGACTATAGACAATTAAATAAAAGGATAGAATTCGAGTCCATACCACTCTCCGACATCCACAGCGCCTTCCATTACTTTACAAAAGCTAAAGTTTTCACCATAATGGATCTAAATCAGGCATTTCATCAAATACCACTATCGGAAGAATCCAAACGCCTAACCGCCTGCTCCATCCCATTCAACGTGTACCAATTTACTAGAGTACCCTTTGGAATATCCCAAGGAAGTTCTGTATGTAGCCGATTGTTAGAGAAAATATTCCACGACATAAAATTTAAATTTGTATATCACTACCTAGATGACATAGTAATCTACAGCGAATCTATGGATCAACATCTTCATCATTTACGTGAAGTATTATCACGATTAAACAAAGCCGGATTAACAGTTGTAATATTACGAGATCCCCCTCTATTTATAATTTATTGACTCAATTATCGATTGTGGCTTAATGGAGTCTCGTGTATTACATGCAGTAATTATCTTTTACGATAATTGATAAATATGATTTAATTAATTATAGTGTGATAATCTATTATGGATAAATTATTAATTTGCTGGTTTGTTAATGAATGTAACGGTAGCGTCGAACTTGAAGTCGAACTCCTCTTCTGGAAAAATGTCGTCTGTGTAAGTAAAGTCAAGTGTTGTCTGGACAAATAAATTAATATAAAGAACACTTTTCACGTACCTGGTTGTCGTACCAGATGTTCAGACGTTCACCGCCACTGAATAAACTGTCAAGGTTATTTTGACCAGTTTAAATTTTATAATCAAGGTTTTATAGCACCTTGAAGGTTATGTGGGCGCCATATGGGTTTTCTTGCGAAAAGTTCCCATAAAAAACAAATTCTAAATTTAAAATTGTGTGTGTTCACTTTTTCTGTTGTTTAAATGCTTATGGCATTTAAAATAATTCCAACAGTGTACTGAAAAATTTAGGTTTCAAATGTATCTCAGTGTATGCTATACTGAGAGTTGCATATCTTAATTAAAATAATTGAAAACAAAGGTTATGCTGTATAACATTATGGGTTTATTATTATACCCTCAACAATCAAATTGAATAAAACATGGTTACAATAATACAATTCGGATCTCAGGTTATCCGTCTGCTATATTGTCTAGCTCAGTTAAGCACAATCTAAAAACTCTTATGTTTATTAACAAAATTTTAATAATATTCAACTAGGTACCTCATGGGTAGGTTCTTGTAAATACAAAATAGAACTTATTAATTGCTTTGATAGATACTACTATGATAGTAATTCATTTTTGGCCTCTTTAAAAACTTGCAATTATATTTTAGGTTAACGATAATTTCGTCTGCTCAGATCCTAATTAATATTATAAAAACTAATCCTAACACATAAATTCTTACGTCGGATTATTAAAATCCTCTAAATAATTGAATACAGTGTTCGTTATTATGTGATTGTTTTTTGCGTCAGTACAATGTGTTGATAGTTACGATCAGTGAAGGCAGATAAACAATAAAATTGGTCACTGTACTACCTTGTTTTTTAATCTTATAGATTAAAAATAAACACCTTAGCGATCGGATTATATTGATCGCAATATAACTGCACTTTAATCGCACTTGGAACGAGAAATATACCCTCTTCTGACTGATACTGGGTTGTTTACCTTACAGATTAAGTTAAATTTTCTCGTTCCTTTTACACGCACTGATTAAAAAGATTCACTATTAACTATCGATGCACTTTTGTATGATGAATCGCTGTTCTATTAATTATTTTAATGAACTTTGAAGTATTTACTACTATTGTGTTGTAGTAAATTAATAAAAGGTAAAACAACGTCGAGCCGCACCTGTTTAGCTCGAGATGATGGAAGCGAATGTGAATTTTCCAGCGTTTCTCTGATTATATACCCCTGTCTTAGATCGCGTTTAGGGACAAATCTCGCTGAGTAAACTCTTTTGTGAATGGTACAAAATACCGTTACAGTGACGTATTGTTTTTGTTAATCGCCACCGGCGCGTTCTCTGTACCCGATTGTCGTTGTTGTCCGTATTCACCGGCAATTTCTTAAATCTGGTTAAAAAATGATGCTAACACTCACTATTAACTTATTACACTTTCGATCTCTAAATTATCATCATCAAATTAAAGCTTATTGTCTGCTCTTTATTTTGATGTGGCATAATGCTGGTTTGCACCTAGCTTTCACTGACAATACCTAAAAATAGTGTTTTGAAACATGGTTTCTTATTGTCGTCTGCTAATAACGCAAAATGCGACTATTTTCCTATCTTTTACATTGGATTATTTATATCTGTGTTCTCTTTTGAACGATATTACATGAATAAAAATACATATATTATTACAATTAATAGCTGTTTACAGCTGAACAATATTAAATCTTATTATAACTATGATAATACCTTACTCTGACAATTCCTTACTCTCTAAATACATTTTTACTTGGCCTACTCAATTTAAAGGCATACAATATTAATTGAGTGGTGGTATTTCACACCTTATTCGTTATATATACTGTTCAGTAAATTTAATGTTCATTAGGGGTCCTGTTTCCCTATTAACTTACTGACATAAATTCGTTTATGCATGGTCTATATACAGTTATGGTACCAGGTTTATTACCTGTTTACTCTTATTTCTAATTACATTTTATTTAATTAGGAAGTTGCTTATACACATAAGACTTCCATTTATAATTATCTTTATCCTATGTTGTTACATCTTTGTTGGTAAAGCTAGCCTTTTTGTAGCTTTGTGGCTACTGCTAGTATAGTAATAGTCTTAGTTATTTATATATCATTGTTTTTCTATTTTCAGCCAGAATGCTGTTATTGTTATTACTTTATTAAAGTCATTTGTTATTTAGTTTCTATTTACATGACTCTACACATTAATGTCATGAACTGGCTCGCTTGACAGCTTATTTGTGAACTTTGCATGTCCATTAGTTAAAGTCAGTCATTGTGTTTGTTGTAGTGTCATGCAGTGTATTCATCACTGCTTCTTGGGATCCTTCCTCTTCTTTCTTCTATGCTGGTCCCTTCTCTTCATTGTTACATTCATTACAAATGATTCACTGTATAACTTTAGTGTCATAATTTACCCTTCTGGTGTTTGTTTTGGTTATGTAACATTTTGTGGTGTTACACAGTAAACCCAAGTAAAGTAAATTTTGCTGTTAAACAATTTTCATTTTTAGGTCACATAGTAAAGGCCGACGGAAAAGTAAGTATAGACCCAGAACGCACCCGTGCTATCAGAGAATTTTTACCACCACGGGATACAAAAGGAATAGCCCGATTTTTGGGAATGATAAATTACTTCCACAAGTATATCCCTCACCTAGCTGATATAGCAGCTCCGTTGAACGCATTAAGAAAAAAAGGAGCGAAATTTGAATGGACTCCACAACACCAATCTGCATTTGAAAAACTGAAATAAAGCATAATATCACCCCCGGTATTACAATTAGCTGATTTTACTAAACCATTTGTAGTACAGACAGACTGTTCAAGTGTAGCACTAGGAGCAGTAATATATCAGGAAGTAGATAATTCTAGATTACCGATCAGTTATGCCTCACGAACTCTAACCGACCAGGAAAAGAAATTCTCCGCATACGAATAAGAATGTTTAACTGTAGTATTCGCATTTGAGAAATTCAAACCCTTTTTAGAACATAAAGAATTTCTGTTAGAAACGGATAATCAAGCCTTATCTTGGTTTTTAAATCACCCTAAACAGTTAGGTCGTATCGGACGATGGGTATTGAGATTAAATTGTTACAAGCTTAAGGTACAACACATTCGTGGCACCCAAAATGTAGTTGTCGATACACTGTCCCGTATGTTCCAGCCGCCTAATAAAATATCCGAAAATAAGGAAAGTGGTGAAACATCGATTATCAATACGCTAATTACTGAATTCCCCCTTGCATTTACTGATATAGCTCAGTATCGACAACAAGAACCGTATTTAAATACAATAATAGAACAGCTAGATAAAGGAAATAATTCAGAAAAATATATATTGAGTAAGAGAGTATTATGTTATAGAGTAGCTAATGGAAAATCCTTGAGAATAATTGCCCCGGATATTATTAAACCTATGCTTATGGAATACTATCACTCATCCACCATTGGAGCACATATGGGAATAAATAAAACGATACATCGCATTCGAAAAGAATATCATTGGGAAAATATGAACAGCGAGATAGCTAAATTCGTAAAACAGTGTAAGTTGTGTGCACTGAGCAAGCCAGCGAGAAACAGCCACATAGGAAAATTAATCTCGGAGACTCCCACAACACCCTTTTCTAAAATTTATTTGGACTTTTCTGGCCCCTACCCACGTTCAAAATCAGGTAATACCATGCTACTCATTTGTGTAGACTCATTTACCAAATTCGTCTGGATGTATCTCATACGACGAGCGTTAGCATCTACCACTGTGAAGATTTTACAAGATAGATTATTTAAAGACTTCGGTACACCAGTACATCTAGTGTCAGATAACGGACCCCAGTTTAAGTCCAAAGAATTCAAGGACATGTGTTTCAGACTAGGCATAGACCACATTACCGTTACAGAGTATCGTCCACAAGGTAATATTGCTGAAAGGTATTTGCGAAACCTAAAATCTGCTTTAATAGCCTACCATGCAAACGACCATACCTCTTGGGACCAGAACCTATCCTGGATACAATTTGCCTTCAACTCAGCATATCATGAAGGACATAAATCGACACCTTTTGATTTGATGTATAAATATAAACCGAATCACCCATTATCCACAAAGTGGAAAATACATGAATTACTACCGCACGAAATTAGTGGTAAAAATATAAAAAAGATATGGAACGACGCTCGCGCTAACTTAAGAATGAACTTGAGAAAATCGCGAAAATATCACGAGCGGGATAGTAAAGAAGTAAAGTATCCAGTCGGAGACTTAGTGATGTACAAAACTCACCCTACGAGTAGTGCAGTTGATAAGACCACCTCCAAACTATCTTACCGATGGTGTGGCCCTTACAAAATTTACAGATACTTAACTCCCGTAACCGTAGCACTGTATGAACCCACTACGAATAAATATGTACGTAGAAGTCATGTTTCCCAGATAAAATATTATCACGGAAAGAAAATTGCTAGTGAGCAAGAAAATAAATGAAGTAGAAAAGGATAGATGTATTAAGACGTATATTTGCTATATTGTAATTGAGTCACTACTTAATTACCAAATCGTATAAATAGGAATGAGGACTGATCAACCTTAGATCCTTTTCATCGAGATGTTCATCGAGAATAAGAAAAGTGAGAAGTCAGCTGACACAGAATATAAGTAACGTTACTTTACAATTACTTTAATAAAATGATTCGTCAACCGCGATTCAACGAATTCCTTGAAAGAGAAAAGGAAACACAGTAAGGATGTGAAACCTACTCTGTGAAGAGTAACTCCATAACAAGAGTAAGAAAAAGCTAAAGAAAAAACCGGTAGTAGTCTTAAGTAGTAGAATTAAGATGAATTTTGTGTATTTTATATATTTTATGACCTTTGAATTTTAAGTATTAGTTAATAAGGTATTGTATTTCTTGCTAATAGTAAATAGTGAATTGAGAGTGATTCATGTACCTCATGAGGACGTTATTAAAAGAGAGAAAGGAATTTCACACAGAAATTCCGAGCATACTCCCAGTGCAATTCTAATCTATTTCCCCGTTGAAAACACATCGGTCCCTGACCCTGTGTCTTCTTTAAGTGGAGGAGTATGTGACGATTTAATAAGCCTAAATCCCACAAAAAAATTCTATAATACTAATATTAGCTTTAATAAGGTACGAATGAACCCTTCTGCATGCCCCAAACCGGTAGTAACCTGCCGATTTGCCAATGTAGCAGTTAATAAAATTAGATTTGAGAAACTAAATAAATCCGTAACTACCCCTAGTCACTTAAAAGAGTAATCAAAGTAAAGAGCGATGTAATTAAGTTGTAAGCGTATTAAAGGAAAATAATTAATAATAAGTGAGAACTACTTTTACGCTGAGAAGCTACCCGTGCGCGGACAGCCTCTTCACCCCTATAGTTAGCCAGTTCAGTTGTATCTCAGACTCCGCTGCTGATACAGCGTACAGAAGTATGTAGTCAATATAAAAACCTATAAACGAGGAGAAGCTTGTGTGAGATAGCCGGATGATGTAAAAATGTCGTAAATGGCGTGAGTGTATGACAATGACACCTCTGTAACAAACTAACATCACCTAAATGTGATGTTAAACTTTTAACATGTAACTGTTAACCGTAAGTAATATGTGCGGTACAACAATGTGAATACCAGTGAAAGTTACAACCCAAAACCTACCACAAGAATCTACAGACCCAACAGACGACTCATCTTTAGGAATGACAGCAGATTTCACCAAAACACGATATCCAGAAGATCTCCAAGACACCCTGCACAACCGATAGAAGCGCCGATTCGCCGACGATGTTACACACTGGTGACACGGAAGTTCAACTTCCGTGGTTCAGAACTTAACTTAAAATAATACATGATAGACACTTAATTAACCAATGAAAGTAAAGTAAAACACGAAAGACTGACTTAATTACCATAAAATTGTAATTTCATGCTTAGTAATAATATGTGTTAAGTTTAAGGCTTTTATGAATATAACACGTTAAAGTTAAATAAGCCCATTCTTCAGATGGCACAAAATAAAAGATTATGATTTTAATATCATATACTGAAACAAACTACTCGGATCCGAGGGCAGTACAAGCTATGTTAACTCATTAATTACTCTAATTCTATTTGTACAAGAGGTGCAAATGGTTTTATTTTTAATATACTCATTACTAAATTTCTTCGCAGATGTTAAAACATTATGTAATAAAGAGATGTCATGGTTCATAAAGGTGAGTCAATAAATCTACAAACCCCTGTCAATATTCCTCAATTCGCGGGATCCTATTTAACATTTGTTTACATTCCAGTTATTTATGAATTTAAGATTATGGCAGCCTGTTTAATTGACCTGAGCCAATTAACCAGGTTCACGATATTATAACGTCGAGACGTTATATGTCTATCTATCTGTAGATTTTTTTTCTATGGCAAACGGTAACAGCCGCAAATTCAAACAGAATCAAAAAATTTTTTGCATACAGTACTTATTTGTAGAGTACTCAAGACCTATTGTTTTTGGTGAAGATCGGTTAGGGAGAGGGGTAGTTAACCCGAAACGGTCTTTTTTTAATCAAGGGTAATTTTTTCAATGGCAAACGATAACAGCCGCAAATTCAAACACAATCAAATAATATTGATGAGGGCATACAGCCCTCAATTGTAGAGTTCTCAAGACCTATTGTTTTTGGTGAAGATCGGTTAAAGGAAAGGAGTAGTTTACCTGCAACGTTTTATGTTTTAACAAGGGTATTTTCTATGACAAACGATAATAGCCGTGAATTCAAACAGAATCAAATATTTATTTGCATACATCCCTCAATTGTAGAGGACTGAAGTTCTATTGTTTTTGTTGAAGATCGGTTAAGAGAAAGGGGTAGTTTACCTGCAACGTTTTATGTTTTAACAAGAGTAAAGTACTTAATTTTGATAAATAAAGTATCCTGATAAGAAGCTCATCATAATAATCCACTTTAGAAATATAGATGAAATATCTATAAATGAAGAGGTTAGGTGAACGGGGTGGGAGTAATTTTCTATTAATGAAAATTATAGTTGAAGGGGGAGGGGAGAATTTTTTATGTGTACTACGTTATCGGCAACAAAGATGTAGTTCTTTGTTAAAATTCCTTCCCGGGCTGTTTAGCCGTAGGCCAATGTTTTCTGCAAAACCAGACTTTTCGGCAGTGCCATCGACTGCCATCAGTGAAAATCGCGTGCGAAAACGTGAGGTGGTATACGTTAGTGACCACAGTACTATGGTTAAGGCTGAAGCAATAAGTAGAAAGAAGTAGTATCTATGGAAATATTTCATTTCGAATATGATTTTAAATATAAATCTTAGAACATGGAAGTCATGTATGGTTCTCCATACCGATATTTACTTCCATGTTCCTTAAGAAAACGGAAGTATGGTGATGGGAAAAAAAATCGTGTTCGAGATTATTGCAGATTCTGATTGTACTACACTCAAAACATGAAAAAAATCGTTTTTCTAAATGTGTGTGTGTGTGTGTGTGTGTGTGTGTGTGTGTGTGTGTGTGTGTGTGTGTGTGTGTGTGTGTGTGTGTGTGTGTGTGTGTGTGTGTGTGTGTGTGTGTGTGTGTGTGTGTGTGTGTGTGTGTGTGTGTGTGTGTGGAATTTTTTCAATGCCAAACTATAACAGCCGCAAATTCAAACAGAATCAAATATGTTTTTGCATACCGCCCGAGTTATAGAGTTCTCAAGACCTATTGTTTTGGTGAAGATCGGTTAAAGGAAAGGGGTAGTTTACCTGCACCGTTTTATGTTTTAACAAGAGTATTTTCTATGGTAAACGATAACAACCGAAAATTCAGACAGATTCAAATAGTGTTGTGCATACAGTCCTGAATTGTAGATTTCTCAAGACCTGTTGATTTTGGTGAAGATCGGTTAAGGGAAAGGGGTAGTTTACCAACAACGTTTTATTTACTTACATGTTCTTCCATAAGGAAATGGAAGTATGGTGATGGCAAAAAAAATCGTGTTCGAGATAATTGCAGATTGTACTGCCCTCAAAATATGAAAAAATTCATTTTTCGAAAAGTGTGTGTGTGTGTGTGTGTGTGTGTGTGTGTGTGTGTGTGTGTGTGTGTGTGTGTGTGTGTGTGTGTGTGTGTGTGTGTGTGTGTGTGGATTTTATTTCTATGGCAAACGATAACAGCCGCAAATTCAAACAGAATCAAATAATTGTTTGCATACAGCTCTGAATTGTAGAGTACTCAAGACGTATTGTTTTTGGTGAAGATCGGTCAAGGGAAAGGGGTAGTTTACCTGCAACATTTTATGTTTTAACAAGCGTAATTTTTTTTGTATGGCAAACGATAACAGCCGCAAATTCAAACAGAATCATATAATATTTTGGATACAGCCCTGAGTTGTAGCGTTCTCAATATCTGTTTGTTTTGGTGAAGCTCGGTTAAGGGAAAGGGGTAGTTTACCGGCAAAGTTTTATGTTATAACAAGGGTATTTTCTATGACGAATGATAACTGCCGTAAATGAAATCAGAATCAAATAATATTTTGCACACCTTCCTGACCTATAGAGGACTCAATATCTGTTGATTTTGGTGAAGTTCGGTTAAGAGAAAGAGGTAGTTTACCAGCAACATTTTACGTTTTAACAACAGTAATTTTTTCCTATGACGAACGATAACTGCCGCACATTCAGACAGAATCAAATATTTTTTTGCATACATTCGTCAATTGTAAAAGACTGAAGGCCTGTTCATTTTGGTGAAGATCGGTTAAGGAAAAGGGGTAGTTTACCAGCCACTATTTCATGTTTTAACAAGAGTAATTGTTTCTATTATTTCATGTTTTAACAAGAGTAATTGTTTCTATGACGAACGATAACTGCCGCACATTTAAACAGAATCAAACAATTTTGTGCATACCTTCCTCAATTGTAGATAACTCAATGTCTGTTGATTTTGCTGAAGATCAGTTATGGTGTTCTTGGTGAAGATCGGTTAAGGGAAAGAGGTAGTTTACCTGCAACGTTTTATGTTTTAACAAGAGTATTTTCTATGGCAAACGATAAGAGCCGCAAATTCATACAGAATCAAATAATGTTTAGCATACAGCCCTGAGTTGTAGAGTTCTCAAGACCAGTTGGTTTTGGTAAAGATCGGTTTAGGGAAAGGGGTAGTTTACCTGCAACTTTTTTTTATAAGGGTAGGTATTTTGTTTCTATGGCAAACGATAACAGCCGCAAATTCAAACAGAATCAAATAATGTTTTGCATACAGCCCTGTATTGTAGAGTTCTCAAGACCTATTGGTGTTGGTGAAGATCGGTTAAGGGAAAGGGGTAGTTTACCTGCAACATTTTATGTTTTAACAAGGGTAATTTTTTATATGACGAAGATAACTACCGTAAATTCAAACAGAATCAACTACTTTTTTGCATACCTTTGTAAATTATAGAGTACTCAAGGTCTGTTGTTTTTGTTGAAGATCGGTTAAGGGAAAGTGGTAGTTTACCAGCAACATTTTATGTTTTAACAAGGGTATTTTTATGACGAAAGATAGCTGCCGTAAATTCAAAGAGAATCAAGTAATATTTTGCATACGTTCCTGAATTGTAGAGAATTCAAGGCTTGTTGACTTTGGTGAAGATCAGTTAAGGGAAAGGGGTAGTTTACCAGCAACATTTAAGTTGTAACAAAAGAAATGTTTTCATGACGAACGATAACTGCCGCACATTCAAATAGAATCAAATATTTTTTTTTGCATACATCCCTGAATTGTAGAAGACTGAAGGTCTATTGATTTTGGTGAAGATCGGTTAAGAGAAAGGGGTAGTTTACCGGCAACGTTTTATGTTTTAACAAGAGAAAAGTACTTAATCATGATAAATAAAGTATCCTGATAAGAAGCTCATAATAATCCACTTTAAAAATGTAGATGAAAAGGTTAGGTGAACGGGGTGGGGGCAATTTTCTTATAATGAAAATTATAGTTGAAGGGGGAGGGGAGAATTTTTTATATGTGTACTACGTTATCGGCAACAAAGATGTTTTTCTTTGTTAAAATTCCTTCCCGGGCTGTTTAGCCGTAGGCCAATGTTTTCTGCAAAACCAGACTTTTCGGCAGTGCCATCGATTGCCATCAGTGAAAATCGAGTGCGAAAACGTGAGGTGGTATACGTTAGTGACCACAGTACTATGGTTAAGGCTGAAGCAATAAGTAGAAAGAAGTAGTATCTATGGAAATATTTCATTTCGAATATGATTTTAAATATAAATCTTAGAACATGGAAGTCATGTATGGTTCTCCATACCGATATTTACTTCCATGTTCCTTAAGAAAACGGAAGTATGGTGATGGGAAAAAAAATCGTGTTCGAGATTATTGCAGATTCTGATTGTACTACACTCAAAACATGAAAAAATCGTTTTTCGAAATGTGTGTGTGTGTGTGTGTACAGCGAGATAGTCTGCCGAAAAGTCTGGTTTTGCAGAAAACATTGGCCTACGGCTAAACAGCCCGGGAAGGAATTTTAACAAAGAACTACATCTTTGTTGCCGATAACGTAGTACACATATAAAAAATTCTCCCCTCCCCCTTCAACTATAATTTTCATTATAAGAAAATTGCCCCCACCCCGTTCACCTAACCTTTTCATTTATAGATATTTTATCTACATTTTTAAAGTGCATTATTATGAGCTTCTTATCAGGATACTTTATTTATCATGATTAAGTACTTTTCTCTTGTTAAAACATAAAACGTTGCCGGTAAACTACCCCTTTCTCTTAACCGATCTTCACCAAAATTAATAGACCTTCAGTCCTCTACAATTCAGGGATGTATGCAAAAAAAAATATTTGATTCTGTTTGAATGTGCGGCAGTTATCGTTCGTCATGAAAACATTTCTTTTGTTACAACATAAAATGTTGCTGGTAAACTACCCCTTTCCCTTAACCGATCTTCACCAAAGTCAACAGGCCTTGAATTCTCTACAATTCAGGAACGTATGCAAAATATTATTTGATTCTCTTTGAATTACGGCAGCTATCTTTCGTCACAAAAAAAAATTACCCTTGTTAAAACATAAAATGTTGCTGGTAAACTACCACTTTCCCTTAACCGATCTTCAACAAAAACAACAGACCTTGAGTACTCTATAATTTACAAAGGTATGCAAAAAAGTAGTTGATTCTGTTTGAATTTGCGGCTGTTATCGTTTGCCATTGGAAAAAAATCCACACACACACACACACACACACACACACACACACACACACACACACACACACATCGTTTCGCTGTACGGTGAACAGTGGGGGATATGTTCGGTAAGGGGTCGTTCTTCGCAGAATCTATGCAGACAGTAATCGCAATAGAAAGAACGCCCGTCGTGTTTGCTTAGTGAAGAGAATAAGCGACTCGTATTTTTTATTAAACAGTAATGTTTTCGATCGTCAGCGGTAAGAAGTAATAGATTAACGTGATGACGTCTGCGACTGGAAGGAGTTATTCTTAAAGGGTAAATTTTATTTTCTTCGTAACCGAAAACATTTATAGAAACGTTAGGATTGTCTCGTTCGAACTTTACAATGTCGGATAGTCGGGTGGGATAAGTTATACCAGAAGTAATGATACTGTGGATATGTGGCTTGTATTTGGATACGCGATCGTTGTGTGAGTGTTGTGGAAACAGAGCGGCCAACACTGACCATACGAAACACATTTGATCGCCTGTATTGTTCACGTTGATGATGGATTTAGTACGAGACAATTCAGGGGGTGTACGGATGAAACTGGAGGCGGTTAGCGGTTGGTATCGTGAGAGAACGAGTTCTAAGGAGATTATGTGGTCTAACGCCCAACCGCTACCCTCGCGTGTGAATTTACAAATCGATTCAATGATTTTTTCGTACGAAGCTTCTAAACGATCGGGCAATACATCTTGGTCAGCGATCAGTGTCGTATGACATCGTCCGTGAAAATAAGCTTCAGTCGTCACTTCTTCGTCCTGGTCCGTGTCAGCGTTTACGATTGACAAATCTCGCTTTAACCGTTATATGCCACTTTATAGTAAGCAAACGTGTCAGTTCGTTTAGAATGTCCGTACGTAACGTATCGTGCATTTCATCAAAAAAGGTTATGACATCGTTGACGCATTCTTCGTCATCCGTGACAGGCGTGTAAACGTACGATACCAACGCGCCGCGTAACGAATGTTTACAATCAACAGCAAACGACTGCATTTGTAGTAAATTAACAACAACAACAAAAACACGAAACTATAACAATTACTTGCTCGCTTGAAGAACAATAGAAGACTGATACGAAGTTAGAAAATAAGCACTATTTTATATGCGACACGTGAAAGTTAGACTGCGCGAGACTCAAAGGTGAACGCTGGCAGTGATCGTCGCTCTATTAATACTATCTATGACGGCTGCGCGCGCAGCTATCCGCTCCCACCACCATGATATCGAACTATTGCCGTCAACGATCCCCCACTACCAACTGCGTGCGCAGCTATCTGCTCCCACTACTGTGCTTTATTTTATACCGACCAATTGACGACAGCCATCCCCACTACGGATGCGCGCGCAGCTATCGCTGAGGAGGTGAAATGCAACGCGACAAACTAACATTCTTGCTTCAGATATGGACGTGTACACATATTCTTTTGCAAGCCGATTAAAAAGCTTTTATAACATCAGTCGTCGAGGTAACATTAAATTTTACATTCATAAATTTCCGAAAGTGAACGTAAAATATTTTGACCTAGCCAAAGCCGGGTTTATTTGCGATGGTGATGTTGTAAGATGCTGCAAGTGTAAAATACGAATTATGGATTGGGCGGTGGGTGATGATCCCGTCCAAGTCCATAAGGCGTCAATGACCACATGCGATTTCGTTCGTGAACACTTGTAGAAGTCGACGCACGCAAAAACGGCTCTTTTCAGAGCCGACATAAACTCATATACAAACATACCCGTTTGGGTAGTACTAGTAGTACTAGGTGTTAGTACTACTACTACTACTACTACTACTACTACTACTACTACTACTACTACTACTACTACTACTACTGAACGACAGTAGTCACTCCAAAAGTGTGAGTGAAGACACACATAATAAAAAAAATTATAAATAAAAAAATTCCTCAAACAATATGCGTATACACTATAAATATCACGATCATGACTAATAGCGTATCACTCACATCGCAGATCATCGACACGATGGACGTCTATCGATACGATGATGGGAAACATTTCACAATAACAAAAGCTTCACGAAGCGCGATACGGTCCAACTTATGTTCCGTGTATTTTGTGAAGAAAAGACGATTTTGCGGCAACTACTGTACACGTTACAAGTTCGGTGTTGACAGATATCACGCTCGTTGTTGGCGTCACATAAAAAAACGCAGCAGTGATTTGCCGCCGATCGTGCTGTTGTAACCCCTCTTTACCTTAGACTATTAAAAAAAAAGATTATTTTTTTTTTAATTTTTTGAAAATTTTTTTTTTTTTTTGAAGAGGGGCCACAAGTTAATTAGAACTAGACCAAGGCCTAGAGAAGCCAAAAATGTGCTGGATCCAGTGAGACGGGACTTGCAATGAAAACTCATAAAATTAACAATTAATAAAATCCCTTTTATTATTCTATCTCCTTTTTAAAAACAATATTAACAATAAAATCAATAAATATAACAGTCAGAATCTATTTTCCCCTTAAATTGTTAATTAAAATAATTTATACTCTTTAAACAATGTCGCCTGAAAATTATTAACACATGTAATATTTATTTGCTATCTTCTCTTTAAAATGAATTAAAAATTAAAATCATTAATTTTCTTTAAGTAATGTTTCCTGAAAATTATTAATAAATATAAGATTTATTTTCTATGTTCTCTTTAAAATGATCAATTGAAACTTAATGGAGATAATTTTTATAGACTTCTTGATAATGTAAATTAGAATAACTAATTCTCAAACAAAATTAATTAAAAGTAAATAGAGACAAGTCCACATACATGTTATTAAAGTTAATTAAAATAATTACTTTCTTAGAAGAAATATTCAGCAAAAATTAATTGAGATAGAATAACTTAATGTCATCAAAAATTAAATGGATATATATAACCCTATGTTTCATCTTTTCTTTTATAAAAACCCTATATCTAACTCCCCCCAAAAATACACCCAAATGTACAATACATATAAAACCCCACAAAATACACACACAAATATACAATACATCACATGTTCCACAATACAGTACAATTATTACAGAGATCTCTTTTGCCACGCCCTTTTCTTACCCCATGAGGTACATTATTAATTATTTTACGGACATCCATGTTAGGATTACAATTCTTAATATTTGTATAACACACGACATGTGTATTAGATTATACATATGCAACTCCAGTAGTCCCCAGGACATAATAAATTCAAATTTTGGCTAAGTGCCTAATACTATTATAAAATACGGCCACACTGGGCACTTATTCTGGGAGAAATAAAATTTAGAAAACAATAAACACCCCAGTTATCATAATTAATTAATAGAATATATATATATATATATATATAGAAATATTGTTAAGTTGTGAAAATAGAAATATGTCATGAATCTTATAACCCTTTTAAAACTAATTTTGGCCCAGAGACCAACATGTTCATTTGCCAGTTGGTGCATAATTCAACCTGTCTCAACAACATGTTTAACACTGCATGAACAGGCACCAGTACAGGATTAAACTTGTGAATCTACTTAACTACCCCAGAAATTTCTATCCCTATATAAACCAAACTGAATTTAAAAATGAGAAAATATATATATAAAATGAACACTAAATTGAAACAGAGAAATTACAAATTGATTGAATTAATTAATAGCAGTAATGAAACTCTTATACTGAAAATAAGAAGGAATTGCACGTGTGAAAGGTGAACTGCCAAAGATACATGTCAGCCCTTGAGCTAACAGATTATACAAACAAATTAATAAAATTTACAAATGAATTCCCTCCCAGTTCACGCACTATACTGTCCCGTTAATCGGGGATCCAATTAAAATGTTTAAAAACTTGAAAGTCATGTTGTTGACTGATTGAATTGGTTCACTGGCTCTTATTGAATGCATCACTACGTGTAAAGAATATAATGGGTTGAGATCACCTTATTTTTGTCCATGGGGGTGAAGTGGCAATCTCGTGGCCTACATTATAGGTGTTGGTGCTTCGTCATGGCAATTCCTCCCCCGGCAGATGAAGTGAGAGAGGTTCTAGGTCTTACATATTCAGGTTTTGGGCTGTTTCCTCGACTTCCTCGGGGAACCCGCAGTTCTATTGTGCCGCCCCTTGGCAAGACAACACAAAAATCGGGAACTAGTTTAATTCTTTACCAGTAAACTAAACCAGCTGCCGTTGTTAGTAAAACGCTTACTAACAAATTACAAAACAAGTATGATATAGGAAACTGACAAGGTTTGCATAAACTTATTCACTCACTAGGTATTAGCTAAAACATCTCTTTATTGCTATTGAAATATTAATCAAACATTATTCCTGATTTTAAAGAAAGTTATTTTAGTAAATAGCGCTTTTACTGCTTCAAAGATCTTAATTATATTATTCTTGTTATATCAAAATTTATTCATATAACTGTTGCTTTTAATACCACGGATCCGGGTCTCAATTTTCTCAAAATTATTAATTTATCAATATATACATTACGGTTACTATTACTTCTTACAAAATTACAAAATATACAAATCTGATAATTTGTTCATTACATTGCGAAAGTTCTTTAAAGTTCTTTGTTACTTCTTATTAAGGGGAAATTTACAAAAGTTGTGGTTTGATATCACCTGAGGTTGTTGTTGTATTCTTGGGACATCTCCAGTTGTCTTCTACGGGTTGAGTACGTTGTTCTTGGTGTATCTACATCGGGTTGATTTTTAGTTTACTTGAAGCTCTCGAAGATAGGTTGTTTACTTGAAGTTCCACATGTTGTAATTTCACTTTTCTTAGTGCAGATTCTTGTAGTTCACATTTTCTTTATTTTAATTACAGTTATAGTTCTCACTTTGCAGTACTACAGTCTAGTAGTTAACTATGTTACACTTACATTTGATTTTGTTTTTAAGAGATGTGTTGGCTACCTTTTTCTATTTTATTTATATATTTTCTCACAAACTCTAGACACTACATTATTCACAATAACAAGATTTCACGCTGGATATGCTTCTAGAGAACTTACACATACGTATATGTGTGCAACACCAAAACTCACGTCTACTCATTGCGACGTTCTACGGCCGAATGCGCGTACGGTTTAGGGGAGAGGGCTCAGTAAGCTAGTGCGTATTTACACACTAAGAAAATAGTTCGTATTTTTTCTATTATTATTTATTCATTAATTAGAAGATAAATACTTTATGTTTATTTTATTATGACTTAGGGATTTCTTTATTTCTCTAGTCGCATTTTTAATTATTTAAGTAATTATTATTATTATTCACTACTTAATACTTTTCTTGGCGTGTTGGTACTGGAAGGTTTCAAGTTGATTCAGGAATCTGGGTATAGGTAAGGGTGTATGATACTCTTACATATTAAAATTAAAAAATTTTAATCTGTGAGATTTTTGATACATTTAAAATCGTCACATCCTCCTGCACTTAACTATGAAAAACGGGGGGGTGTAATAATATAATTCTCATGATACTTCCTTGATTTCTGTAAATTAGCTCTCAGATTTGCACGAGCTTCGTTCCATATTTTTCGTATGTTATTCCCATTTACGTCGCGGGGTAATAACTCATTGATTTTCCACTTCGTGGTTAAAGGATGGTTGGGTTTGTACTTGTACAGTAAATCAAATGGTGTTGATTTATGACCTTCATGATACGCTGAATTGAATGCAAATTGTATCCACGAAATATTTTGATCCCAGGTTGTCTGGTCTTTAGCATGATAAGATATTAATGCTGATTTTAAGTTACGCAAGTATCTTTCTGCTATATTTCCTTGCGGTCTGTACTCGGTCACGGTAATATGATTTATACCTAATTTAAAACACATGTCATTAAATTCTTTCGATTTAAACTGGGGTCCATTGTCAGATATTAAGCTTAAAGGTGTGCCATAGTCTTTAAATAGTTGTTCTTGTAGAATTTTAATTGTCGTAGATGCTAATGCACGACGCATAGGATACATCCACACGAATTTAGTGAATGAGTCTACACAAATTAACAGCATAGTATTTCCGGATTTAGAGCGGGGATAAGGTCCAGAATAGTCGATGTATATTTTCGAGAAGGGAGTAGTAGGTATTTCGGAGATTAATTTTCCGACTTGACTGGTTCTTGCTGGTTTGCTCAGCGCACAAATTTCGCATTCTTTCACGAACTTTTTTATTTCACTATTCATGTTTTCCCAGTGGTATTCCTTGCGAATACGATGTATCGTTTTCCTAATTCCCATATGAGCTCCAATTGTAGATGAATGATAGTACTCCATTAACATGGGTTTGATTATTTCCGGGGCGATTATTCTTAGTAATTTTCCGTTTGCCTTCTTAAAACAAAGTACTCTTTTACTCAAGATATATTTATCAGAGTTATTTCCTTTTTCTATTTGTTCGATTATTTTACACAATTTCGGATCTTGTTGTTGGTGATATGCTATATCCTTAAATGCAAGGGGAAAGTTAGTAATTAGTGTATTAACGATAGTGGTTTCAATATTGTCTTCTCCAGATCTTGTATTGGGTAGTTGGAACATGCGGGATAGAGTATCGGCCACTACATTTTGAGTTCCACGAATATGTTGCACTTTGAACTTGTAGCAATTTAATCTTAACACCCATCGTCCGATACGACCTAATTGCTTTGGGTGATTTAATAACCATGATAAAGCTTGATTATCGGTTTCTAGTAGAAATTCTTTGTGTTCCAAAAATGGTTTGAATTTATCAAAAGCAAATACTACGGCTAAACATTCCAGTTCATAGGCTGAGAACTTCCTTTCTTGCTCGGTCAGTGTCCGGGATGCATAACTGATCGGGAGTCTAGTATTATTTATTTCCTGGTATATTACGGCTCCTAATGCTACACTTGAACTATCGGTCTGTACGATAAATGGTTTACTGAAATCCGCTAACTGCAATACAGGTGGGGATATAATACTTTCTTTAAGTGTTTCAAACGCTTCTTGATGTAGAGTAGTCCACTCGAATTTCGTTCCTTTCTTTCTTAAGGCATTCAATGGGGCTGCTATATCTGCTAAGTGGGGTATATACTTATGAAAATAATTAATCATACCTAAAAATCTAGCTATACCTTTGACTTCTCTGGGAGGTAAAAATTCTCGGATTGCGCGTGTACGTTCGGGATCGATGGTAACCTTACCTTCGGCTGATACTATGTGACCTAAAAATGAGAATTGTTTCACTGCGAAATTAACTTTACTAGGGTTTACGGTCAGTCCGGCTTTCTTTAACCGGGATAATACTTCACGCAAGTGATCAATATGTTGATCCATTGACTCACTATATACTACTATATCGTCGAGATAATGATATACAAATTTAAATTTAACATCATGGAAAATTTTTTCTAACAGTCGGCTGCATACTGAACTTCCTTGTGATATATCGAATGGTACTCTCGTAAATTGATATAGATTAAATGGGACAGCAAAAGCAGTTAAATGTTTTGATTCCTCAGCTAGTGGAATTTGATGGAATGCTTGGTTAAGATCCATTATGGTAAAGATTTTCGCTTTTGTAAAATAGTGAAACGCACTGTGTATGTCTGGCAGTGGTATCGATTCAAATTCTATACTCTTATTTAGTTGTCTATAATCCACGACTAGTCTATGTTTGTCAGTTCCTTTTGGTACTAGGAATGCAGGCGATGAATATGGAGACGTTGATGGTTCAATGACGTGCTGATCAAGGAGTTTGTTAATGTGGTTTCTCATGATTTCCATCTTGGGCGGAGATAGCTTGTATGGGTGGAGTCGTATTACTTTGTTGTCACTAAGATTTATTTTATATTCAATTAAATGAGTTAATCCTAACTTGGGGGTGAGTACAGCAGAAAAATCTTTTATTAACTTTTGGATTCTTAGTCTCTCATTTCCTTTTAAATGACTTAGACTCGATTCATTAGGCTCTGAATGAATATTTGCGGTTTCACTAACAGTGTCGTTACTTAATTCGGAGTCGAACTGATATTTTTGAGTACGATCAAATCTGAAAAAATATTGTTTTGCATATATATCAAGGATTAAAGCAGTTTTTCTTATAAAATCCGCGCCTAATATTAAGTTCTGTCCTAACTCTTCAGCTATTAGTAGGGGAATGTACCAAGTAAAATTCTGAATTTTTAATTTCACCGTAATACTGTGAGATATCTTTAGGTTTTGTTTATTTGCGGTGGTACACTTTATGTTCACCATTTGGCTACGTTTAATCAGTTTATGATTAGCTAATAAGGTGGCTAACTGTTTACTAATTATACTACGGGTAGATCCTGAATCAATTAAACCAAGGGTTTTCGTTGCTCCAAGGTCTATCTGTACATAGGGTAGTTGGCATATACTTGTTTTACATGCACCAATAGAGTTGCACTTCTCGATAAATTTTGTTAAATAAGGATCTCTGAGTTTATTTTTACTCATCTTTATTTGACGCTTAGTATTGTTGTTACCTTTCCTTCTGATGCTTCGGAAGACGTAGGATTTTCGGTCTTCCAGCTTCACACATTTTTTGATTGGTCGGTTTTCTGTAGATAACGCTTTTGTTTACATAACTTGCTAATATGTCCGGCCTTTCCACAGTTATAACATCTTCTTTCCTCACTTACTTCGCTCGTAGGTTGTCGGGATTTTGGTTTAGAGTATGAAACATGGGGATAGTTTTGGGTTTTATGTGTACTTACGAATCGCTTATCGCGGTAGTTTCGGGTATCATTTCCAATAGGTCTAGTTTGCAATGAATTTCTTTGTTGACTCTGGGACATAGAAACACTTCTATTCTGGTCAGAATACCAGACGTCGGACGAATGTATACAACATAGTTCTAGTTCCGTAAAAGTTGTAGGTGGCTTGACGAGTGCTAGTCGAGATCGCTCCTCGGGGGATAGTCTTACTATGATATTGTCTACTAACTGTTGTTCGCTCCATTTAACTTGTAACAATAAAGCAGATTCTCTTACTTCAGAAATATAATGAGCTAGTCTCTCGTATGTACCTTGTGCACGAAGTACTAAGTTTCGCTTCAATTCTTCGTAAATACCGGTGGGAATGAAATGTCTTATTAGTGTGGTATGAAGTTCTTCTACCGATTGATTATACCTTAGGGATTCTAACACTCTATCTTTTAATGGAGATCTACACTTAGGTAAAATAACTTGCAAAATCTGGTTATCTCTTAGTTGTTGCAGTTCCTTTAATTCTAAGATATGTTTGATAAAATTAAGGAGCTTTGTAATATTCAGTCCATCAGTGATTTGTATATTGGACAAAATACTTTCTACAGGGTGGGTTATTTTTCCATAGAGCTCGGGAGTTAAATTTATTTGGCTCATCATTCTAGGATTTTCCGCAGGTTGATTAGTCCGCGAATGAGAAGGTAATTCGTAGGTATGGGTCATATTTTCTAGTTCATTAGGGAGTGACGTAACGTTTACTGCTTGAATATTTACTTGACTACCACTTAACCGTTCCTTGAATGGATCTATATTGGATTCCTGCAGAATCTGAATTTTTGCAGTACCGTTTGGTTGTTCTTGAGACGGCGATTGGATAGGTGAAATATTTAATTTCGTCATTGCTTCTTCGATTTCGTCTAATCTAAACAATTCGGATCGTCTACGTAATTCGCGTATTATCTCAGGTAATTGTTTTAATGCTTCCTCGGCGAATTTTTTTACATCAGGAGGGATACCTTTATCACCGGGCCAGGTCAACAGATTGGTGATACGACGGTATAGATGCTCAATTCTTTGGGTGGTGCGTAATATTACTGCGGGGGATTTTTCATCACGCAGGGTTTGTGCGTACGAAGTTAGTTCTGTATACTTACGATAACACGTTTCTTTTTCGCTATTGAAATCTAAAACACTCAAACGACTTAATAATGAAGGTTTGTCCGGTTTATTTTCGCGTAACGTCTTGCGAAGTTCCGCGACAGTTACATTAGAGTAGGGGAGACCATGCCATAATGCTTCATAGGTTAATTCGCCTTTCAACAAGAAATCGGGGTTAAATTGAGTCATTTTTGATAATAACCACTTTACACACGACGTATTACGAACGACAAATCTTATGTCACTTACTTTACTTCGTTTTCTCAATGTTTAAAAATAGATAACATTAATTCATTTAAACACATACACATATATCTTATTTCATATTAAGCTTTGGGATGTAATCTTATCTTAATTAATCAACATAACTGATTTCACAACAATTAAATTCTCAGTATTGACATATATAATTAATCAAAACAAAACGATAATACTATTTTAGTAGAGAGAAATTTCATATACGGAAAGTTCATTGATTTAACAAACAGCACAAAGAATCAGCTGTTTTGGGGTGTCGTCTAGTTGCATAGGGTGGTAATTCAGAACAATACAAAAACAGGAAAGAGCTTGTCTAACGTGGCTTTGTTTGCTTTAGGGAGGAGGGGTTATGAATGAGATGGGTTCTTACAAAGGGGAGAGTTTACATTCCTCAACACATATTTAACATGAACCAACTGGCTTGGAATTGACTTGTTTGGAATGGTTTCCCTACCAGCTATTACTTGCTTAACACGGCAAACTCGCGATACTAATATTATTATTATATAATTAAAATTTTACTCATTTATTTATTTATTTATTTTTTTTTCTGAGTGAATAAATTTATGTTTGTCCTTTTTTATCGTTAACGACTTATAAACTTACACAACAACAATTACATAATTATGTTGCAATTTTCTGTACGTGACACTCTGTAAACAATATTTTTTTTTCCCATTTAAATTACTCAATTTTAAATTCAGCAGAGTGGCGCAATTTTGTGCCGCCCCTTGGCAAGACAACACAAAAATCGGGAACTAGTTTAATTCTTTACCAGTAAACTAAACCAGCTGCCGTTGTTAGTAAAACGCTTACTAACAAATTACAAAACAAGTATGATATAGGAAACTGACAAGGTTTGCATAAACTTATTCACTCACTAGGTATTAGCTAAAACATCTCTTTATTGCTATTGAAATATTAATCAAACATTATTCCTGATTTTAAAGAAAGTTATTTTAGTAAATAGCGCTTTTACTGCTTCAAAGATCTTAATTATATTATTCTTGTTATATCAAAATTTATTCATATAACTGTTGCTTTTAATACCACGGATCCGGGTCTCAATTTTCTCAAAATTATTAATTTATCAATATATACATTACGGTTACTATTACTTCTTACAAAATTACAAAATATACAAATCTGATAATTTGTTCATTACATTGCGAAAGTTCTTTAAAGTTCTTTGTTACTTCTTATTAAGGGGAAATTTACAAAAGTTGTGGTTTGATATCACCTGAGGTTGTTGTTGTATTCTTGGGACATCTCCAGTTGTCTTCTACGGGTTGAGTACGTTGTTCTTGGTGTATCTACATCGGGTTGATTTTTAGTTTACTTGAAGCTCTCGAAGATAGGTTGTTTACTTGAAGTTCCACATGTTGTAATTTCACTTTTCTTAGTGCAGATTCTTGTAGTTCACATTTTCTTTATTTTAATTACAGTTATAGTTCTCACTTTGCAGTACTACAGTCTAGTAGTTAACTATGTTACACTTACATTTGATTTTGTTTTTAAGAGATGTGTTGGCTACCTTTTTCTATTTTATTTATATATTTTCTCACAAACTCTAGACACTACATTATTCACAATAACAAGATTTCACGCTGGATATGCTTCTAGAGAACTTACACATACGTATATGTGTACAACACCAAAACTCACGTCTACTCATTGCGACGTTCTACGGCCGAATGCGCGTACGGTTTAGGGGAGAGGGCTCAGTAAGCTAGTGCGTATTTACACACTAAGAAAATAGTTCGTATTTTTTCTATTATTATTTATTCATTAATTAGAAGACAAATACTTTATGTTTATTTTATTATGACTTAGGGATTTCTTTATTTCTCTAGTCGCATTTTTAATTATTTAAGTAATTATTATTATTATTCACTACTTAATACTTTTCTTGGCGTGTTGGTACTGGAAGGTTTCAAGTTGATTCAGGAATCTGGGTATAGGTAAGGGTGTATGATACTCTTACATATTAAAATTAAAAAATTTTAATCTGTGAGATTTTTGATACATTTAAAATCGTCACACTATTCAGATCTTAGCCTGTCATTGGTGTAAGAATGGTACAAGAAAATTTCTTCATCTGTCCGGAGTAGAAAAAGGCAGCCAACGATGGCGAAGTTTGATGCGAGACAAACATTGCATAAAACGTTACTTCCGCTTGGAACTCGCAAACCGGGTTTCTCGCTAGAGGCCAGCACCTCTCCAGCGCTCTAAATTCACGCAGTAGTATTACTTAACTCCACTGCTAGGGTGCAGCACTAATTAAACCGCTTTAAATACTGTACTGCATTTAACGTTTACCGGCCGTTATATACTGCTTAATCGCCGATCTAAGCCTAGACTCGGCACACCCTCACCCCAAAAGGGCAACATAGTTGCCTCACAGTTAAACGCCGGGAGGGTACCCTGCAGTGTACCCCCTCCCCAAAACAACCCAGTGGTCATCGTGATTAGGTCGGCCCAGCAGCACTTGCTCTCAGGAGAACAGAGGCTCAGAAAGAAAACGAAAGAGACGAAAGAAGGTATGTAGTATGTAAGTGTGCGGGTGCTGCACGCTGACCTGATCAGGGCCAGCCCACAGCAAAGAGGGACAGCTAAAAAGATCAAAGAAGAGTTGTGACGTCACAGACTTCCGACCTCCTGAGGCTTGTCCACTAAAGCCAGAACACGACTGCCACCTTAACAGGGCATCTGCCCTATCTCTACGGGGACTAACCCCCTTCAAAAGTCCTCGATTGCCCCCCGACAGTGCTTCAATTTAGAAATGTGGCTTACCACCATTTTAGCATCGTCCCCCGGTACGCCCAGCCGGGCCGTCACCGGTGACGTGAATCCCAGGATGCGATATGGCCCCGACCAGCGGTAACATAACTTTGCGGCACGTTTGTCTGCGGCTGAGCTGAGTGGGTGGCTTTGGCAATACACCCAGTCACCAATTCGGAAGGGGTTTGGAATTCGCCCCTGATTATAACGCCGACGGACCCGCTCGTGCGCTCGCAGCAAATTCTTTCGAGCTTCCTTCCACCTCTCCGCTGTTTTATTATTGGGCTCCCGCGGCAGAAGATCTTCGATATTCCACAGATTGGTCAACGGGAGTGCGGGCGAGAATCCAAACAGAATTTCAAAGGGCACGGCCTGATGACTATCGTGTCGGGCCGTGTTGAAAGCTAATTGTAACCACTTCAGATTCTGATCCCAGGTGGTTTGTTGCTATGCGTGATAAGCAATCAGGGCGGACCGGAGATTCCGATTGAATCTCTCCTCATGGGACGGTTGTGGGTAATAAGGGGAAGTGGTTACGTGTTTGATCCCACTGGCGAAACACATACGCCGGAATTCACCTGAAATAAACTGCGGGCCATTGTCCGAAACAATGATGGTCGGAAGACCGAAATGCTGAAACACATGGTTCTGTAGCGCGTTAATGGTTAAACGAGCGGTTGCCTGCCGTAAGGGCAGTAGCCAGGCAAACTTAGAAAAAGCATCCACGCAAACAAGCAGGTAAGCATTACCTGACTTGCTACGGGGGAACGGCCCCACGTAGTCGATGAACAACTTCTCCATCGGTCTGCTCGCCACCTCAGATGACAACAACCCTAGCTTGGTGTTCTGGGCAGGCTTGCTCAAGCCACAAAGATGACAGCTCTTAACCCTTGTCGCGATGTCCCTATCCATGCCCTTCCAGATAAAATGTTTCCTAATACTGGAAATGGTCTTAGAAATTCCCTTGTGGCCTCCTTCTGGGGAATTATGGTAATAACTGAAGACCATGGGCACTAACTTGCTAGGCAGCACGATCTTAGGGGCACATCCTTTTCTCTCTCTACAACAGAGGACTCCCTTGGACAAGAAATAAGGGGCCTGTACGTTACCCTCCTTGATATTTTGGATGACTGGACCCAGCACTTCGTCGTTTAACTGATGGGGTAACACATCAGTGAAGGCTAATGGAAAGTCTAAAAGAACGGAACAGGGTTGCTCAGATTGGGCATCACTGGGTTGGGAAAACATGCGGGACAAGGCATCTGCAACCACATTTTAAGATCCCCTAATGTGTTGCACGGTGAACTTAAAGGATGGGATCTTTACCACCCATCTACCAATTTTACCCAGTTGCCGGGGATGAGCCAGAAGCCAAGAGAGAGCCTGATTGTCGGTCTCGAGCAGGAACTCAGCATGTTCCAGGAAACGCCTGAACTTGTCTAGAGCGTACACTACAGCTAAACACTCTAGCTCATAGACAGATGATTTTCGTTCTTGCTGGGTCAATGTCCGGGAAATAAAAGCCACAGGCTGCCTAGCGTCGTCTACAACTTGGGAGAGAACCGCCCAGAGCGCAACCGAACTCGCGTCCGTCTGCAGTATAAACGGCTTCGAAAAGTCGGGCATCCGTAACACCGGTGGGGAGATGATGGCTTCCTTCAAGGTGTCGAAAGCTTTTTGTTGATTTTCACCCCATGTAAATTTGGCGCCCTTCTTCCTCAGTTCGTTCAAGGGTGCGGCAATTTCGGCGATGTTCGGTATGAAACGTCGATAAAAATTTACCATACCGACGAATCTCGCTATGCCCTTCGCATCCCTACGGGGAGGAAAGTCACGGATGCCCTGTGTCCTCTCGGGGTCTACCGTAACGCCCCGGTGTGAAACTAAGTGGCCCAAGAAAGAAATACTCTCTTGGGCGAAACGAACCTTCTCGGGATTGACAGTGAGACCAGAATTCCTTAACCGACCCATCACTTCTCTGAGATGACCCAGATGATCATCGAAGGTCTCGCTATATACTAGTAAATCATCAAGATAGTTAAACACGAAGCGGAATTTCACATCGTGAAAAACCGTATCGAGAAGACGAGTGAGTGTCTGGGCCCCCACAGCCAAACCCATGGGAACCCTTGTGTACTGGTACAAATTCCAGGGTACACAAAAGGCCGTATATGGTCTACTCTCTTTGGCCAGAGGAATTTGATGATAGGCCGCGTTAAGATCGATTATAGTAAAATATCTGGCCCCACTGAACCAATCAAAGGCCGAATGTAAATCTGGGAGGGGAACAGAATCCACCTCTATATTGGAATTCAACTTCCGATAATCTATTACCATTCTTTGCTTGCCCCCGGGCTTTGGTACTAAAAATGCTGGACTGGCATAGCTCGAATGAGAAGGTTCAATTACCCCTTGTTCCAACAATTCTTGAACCTTCTCTCGCAGAATGGTCATCTTCGGAGGAGCGAATTTGTAAGGGTGTGACCTTAATATTTTGGAATCTGTTAGACGTATCTTGTATTCCAGCAGGTGTGTGAGTCCCAAAGTAGGAGTTAACACCTCGGGAAATTCCTCACACAAATGGTCTAAGGCCTTCTGCTGGGATGGAGTGAGATGATCTCGTGCAGAATCGGGACAAGCTACTTCTTGGATACCCGGCTTTGCGCCCTGGTACCCAAGGAACGGAATTAGAACTCCCCGATTGAACTTAAAGAAACATTGGTGCGCTTGGATGTCCAGCACGAGGCCACTTTTTGCGATGAAGTCGGCATCAATTATGCAATCCACTCCCAGAGCAGGAGAAACCAGAAAAGGCCACACCCAAGAAAACCCATCGATTTTAAATTTAAAGGTGATAACCCGGGAGATAGGCAAGATTTCCCGGGATGCAGTCCAGCATACTGCAGATGACAGGTTCGACTCCTTAATCAAGCCCTGCTTTTCAAGGTCCGCGTATACCCGAGATGAAATGATGGATCGGGCCGAACCGGAGTCAACTAAGGCTCTGAGCTGACCCCTTCTACCTCGAGCGACAGAAAGGGGCATACTGAAAGGTGTTGCGAGGTAGTGGACCGGACCTTGATGTCGGAAGAGTTGGATGCTAACAATTGCCTGGAGGTCGTCGGAAGTTGAATAGATTTAGAGCGGGGGGAAGACATCCTCCGAAATATCTTCCCCTGTCTATTTAGTTTTTTGGCACTGGTCTAGACGAAGGTGGTGCTGGGCGCGCGCGCCCTCGAGTGCAATTCCTAGCCACGTGTCCCGGGTGGTTACAATTGTAACAAACAACCGCTTTCGTTTGCTCGCGATTTCGAGCTGGCTGGGCCTGTCGGGGGAAGAAAGGCTCCCTGGGTCCTTCCGATCTCTGAGGTCTTGGTTCTTCTCCTCTACCGTCTCCCCTCGCGTGGTCGCTCATCTGGATGGCCTTGGTCATGACGCACAGCCGGTGCAGGTCCGCAAACCACCGCGGCCGCTCTGCAAAAACAAGACGCAATCGGTCCTCGGAGGAGACGCCGTCGAGAATATTTTGGACCACTTCCTCCTCCGACATGCCCAGTCCCAGAATTCGAGCTACCTCTCGGATTCTTTGTACGTATTGGGCTAAACTTTCGCCCCGCGCCAGCACTCGATAAAAGTGTCGATGTCGCAACTGCTCCATTAATCTACCGGGGACGAACGTCCCCAACATTATAGAGAATGATTGGACCAATTTATGAAAATTATAACTGGAGGAGTCACTATAATTGAGAGTTAAAAATATGATGAAAGGACAGGAAGGATGGAAAACCCAGAATATGCAATGTTATATAGTGGTCTGGAGGAAAGAACTGGACAGTTTTGAACTGGGCTTATGATAAATAAGAATATCAGAAATTTCTTGCTAGGTTTTGAAGCAGTCAGTGATAAAATATGCAAGATCAAGATTACAGAAAAGATGATTGAACAAGAGACCAATAACATCTAAAAAAGCTTCATAACAGACAAGAAGAGCTTGTACGGGTTTACACTGTGAAGAAACAAACATTTATTATAAATTTTAAAAAATATACTCTGCCAGAATCTTACCTTGCGATCTTTCTCTCGTAACTTACCTTATCCATCATCAGAAGTTCAGGGCCGCCACCAATATCTTTGAAGGACAGATATGGAAACCTTTACACTGTACCTTAATTAAAACACTGGATAATTTTGCTATCTGACTACCCACAATTCAGAAAATTTTCCCTGAACGTTTAGACAAGTTTTTCAGCACAGAACACTAGGAAATGGTAACGGCGAAATAACTACGCTAACACATATTTAGGCTAGTAATAATCGTCTTATTTATTGTTATTCAAAAATGAACTTCTCTTTTCCTTATAACATATTATTTCATCTTATTTCTATTATGTCAAATTTTCTTATACTAATTTCTTTTCGCTAACCAGTACTTGGATATTTTTCCCACTCACACACACTCTTACTCTGTATAATTCCTTAATACCCCCCGTTTCATTAAAGAGCTCTTTATTATTTGAAATATACAAAACTGTTAATCAGACTGATGTTTTTATAATACCTGCATGTGCGATTCGCACATTCCCACCATCTTTCTTACTTCACTTTCACTTTTGTCCCCGCTCAACACTGTTCTAACTCTTTCCACTCGCCGAATTCATTTTATTTCACACTCACTAATTCGTTATTATTGTAATACGTTTCGGCAGGTCTAGGCTACTATTATCGCTTCGACCTACCGAATTTTCCGAGGCTGCTGTATTTACGGATGTACTGTGTGACTAGTTGTAGCGAACTGTTCTGCGACGATTCTGTGAACATCGTGCACGCGGTTGCCTACCCACCAGGCGTTAGGCGTCACCGTCACCTCGTACTGTGATTCATTGTTTCCATCGCATGTTCGGCTATGGAATTTCCTGTACGTAACTTTCACATTGTGAAAAGGCGGCACACTCGCGCGCTCGTACACATTCCTAGACGCTAATAGCTTTTGTGCCTCGTACGGCTTGGTACGAGATGGACTACAAGCTGTTCAAAAATGTCAAGCGTTTGTGATCAAAATGTTGTTCAGCTTGGGTTGCTACTGCTTTTTACAATTATTACGAAAATTAAAATAAACCCCTGAGTTTTGCCCCGTTACAACACATACACCACCAGGAAAGAAGTTATTTCTGCTAACTTTTCCTTCTTTTGTGCTTCCTCTGTAACCTCGTAGATCAAGTAAATAGTTCAGTCCTTCAACCCTGAACATTTAGAGTAGTCATGAGATATGAAAGCTTAGATACAGGGATATTGATATCCATTGTTGATCTTAAACAATTTGTGTTATCTAAGTAGCATATGCCCCCACTAAATTCACTTTGCTCTTCACTAAAGACTCTATTCCAGATAAGTATTACTTTATATCCAAAAGTAATATTTATACTTATATACACTCATTACCATAGTTTGGTTATCTTTTGTTTCACTATTATGTCAATTTTATTTCTTTATCTCACACACCAAGAGCTAAGATCATAGGCTATAGAGACAACACCTAGACTGTATAGTTTTATCTGATACAACTTATGTACTGGTAAGCCTTTTCTCATCTACAATCCATTATTCCAAATCCTTGCTGAGTTCTTTTATATTGTTACGACATTACAGAAAAATCTACGTGTTTCTCGAATGATCCAGTGAAATCCGGCTCTAATGTTGTGTGCATACGTGATTCTCAACATGCTTTGCGAGATTGCTCTGGACTCACCAGTCTGCACTTACTTTGTGCAAGGCCGCAACCAATTATGTTCTGGTGTTTTCTAGTAGCATTCTTGATGCACAGTATGGAATATTCTGGTATTTCGGTGGGGTATAAATATAAGTACTCAGCGACGCTCAGTCAGTTTTGAGTTGCAAGTTATTCTTGCTGATTACTCTGTGCGTTCAAGTGGTTATTAGTGAAAAGTAATTATTGTGGCGAAATATTACGTTTTATAATTGTGCAGGACAATTGTAATACAATTGTGTTGTATATCAGTTGACATTTTTTATTGCGTGTGAACAATTTTTATTTGATTTGTTGTAAGATACTGTCTTGTTAATTACAAACTGTTTAATTGTGATAATTAAAGCTGGTGATTAGTGACTTAATTGGTGTCTTGTATTTTGTTTTCCACTGTAGCATATGATGATCACTAGACCGTTTTAACAATATTTATTTCTTGTTATTGTGGCACCAAAAACTTCTATGACCATTTCAGAAATAGTGGTCTTAGATGTGCACAATTTAATACATCAGTTGCTTGATCTCAACTACTCCCCTGCTCATTGTTATGCACAGGTGTGTTTCAAACTTGTTCTCCACATCTACTGCTTGCTGTTTATAATTTTTTTAATGGCACAGCAAACTAACATGGATGACTATTTCCTCTGGACTCATCTTTCAGAATGTGGATAGTGATAAGTATGAAATATGCTTTAAATATAAAATTAACACATTTTCCTAAAATCATCAGTTATGCACACTTTCATCCTCAGTGACCAAATGTATTCATGCAACTTGCTTGGTTGCATTATGTGCCAGTCCTGATAGATGGAATTCTCTGCCACATTGAACTAAAGTTATTGCCGTAGGAACACACTGTTATTAATTATTATTAATGTACAAGAAAAAAATATCATTCACTTTTTACTAATAACTTCTTATAAAAACAAATTCTGTGATAAACTACCCACTCCTGCTGCAATATGCAAACACACACACACACACACACACACACACACACACACACACACACACACACACACAAAAGGAATTTACTAGAAAAATATGCAACTGTACAGATGGTGAGACAGAGTTTAGGGGGTGGGGAAGGGTCATTAATTTTTAGTTTGTTGTGGGTGAGCAGGGTGGTGGAGAGGGGTGAAGGGTTGGGTTTCACATATTTCCTGTCTATTCCCGATCTGACGATGAGCTGTGAAGCTTGAAAGCGCTAATCGGAATAATTTTTATATAGTGGTGTGCAACAGTGATCATTCTGATTGCAATATGTTTTAAATTGTGTACATGTTGTTATACCATTTTTTCTTACTAGTGGCATTTGTTTCACTGCTACACAATTCACATTAGAATCCAGTAAGGCCTAATTGATTCTTGTTTTTTGTCATTTTCTACAATTTAATTTCATTATTATTTTTTATTCCACAAACAGTACACTAGTACTTTGAAGTAAAGTCTCTTGTTCTATCCACATTTTGTTCTTTTTTTTCTATCATTCCTCTCACATCAAGAGATCAGTGTAGCTATCCAGCTTCAAGTACATTGTGTACTGTACTTTTATTTTTTTTTAGAAAGGTAGGTAGAAAAATTTCCTGAATAATTGTCTGAAAGGGTGCACACTTCTGGCAGTTGTGGATTGGGTATTATACCCAACCTACTATAAAACCATTTCCCTTTCCTATTCTAGGACACTAACCTGGAACTGTTTGACACATTACATTGGGCTAGGCCTATTTTGCTTCAGCCTAGGGCCCCGTCTGGCTTATTATGCTTCTTCTATATTATATTGTCCAAGTCTGTCTTCTTTGCCCAAAGAATCTCTGCTGAGAAGTGTGCCACACAGTTCCAGATGTCCTCCCCTCGAAGCATTGCTTCGATGATGTTATCCAGAGAGATCTCCTGCCTAATATTATCTTGCAATGATCCCCTCTGTTGCTTCCATCAGTCATAGATGAAGAAGACATGACTGATATCATCTGCGGCTCCCGGGGAGTACAGGCACTCACACTGGTACACTGTAAATTGGTCGAGGCAATGTGACGATTTAATTCCAACTGTAATCTAAATAAATAAGAATTAAATTTGCGAGCGATTAAGTATTTTTAAATCGCACTATTAAACCTAAAGCCCCTGTACTAAATCAGAATGAGAATGAGAAGTGAATGAAAATCAACAGAAGCACTAATAAAAAGTCGAATTGTAAAAAGTTATTATTATCATAATTAACCCTTTGCTAGTCATCATGCGGTGACCTGTTAATTCCGGACTCAACGTGTTTATCGAGTCGTCTGTAACTTAGGAAGATATAAAAATCATAATGTTTGTAATTAGAAATTTGAAGGCACGAGTAGTAGTTAAAATAATTCACTTAAATTATATATGTATAATTAATGTATTGTTTTTGGTAATAAGAATGTTAACTTAAATAAAAATAGGAACTATATTGTCGCGGAGTACTTGCCCCTCTCCGTGTTATGTGCCAGTTGAATCTAGTAGAGAGTCACAATGTTGCCGTCAGACAGTACAGACGTAAGAGCGAGAGCTTCACGAAAATGTATTTGTTTTTTTTAATTTAATTTTAGAATGTTAGCTACCCCTGCTAAACGTGGCGAGTGTTGTGTAATGTGTGAATGATATAAAGATGTGTTAAGAAGAAAAATGTAATTAGTAAAACAAAAGCTTAACAAGTAGTAAGCAAGATGACGTCTCCCCTCAAGAGGTAAATACAAGTACAACATGACACCTGAAGATGTGATCTGCATAAACTTCATAAATACACGTATACGATGCATAAGACGCTGACGAGGACCTCCGTGAATCTACACCTACTTTCACCAAAGAAACTTCAATCTCTGCAGTGAACATCCGATCTAATACTTGCCGAAGACACGACCCAGATGATGACGCCGACTCCAAGAATTCCCAAGAGAGACACCCTAGGACGAGGTTACTACGACCAATTGTAATGGTGACTCGATAGCTTGGCTATCGAGAGTTAATCATATTTGATACACAACTCACATTAAAAAGAGACTTTTCAAAGACTATAAATTTTATTTAAAATTAAAATGAGACAAGCTAAGAGTTTACTGTAAGATTCAATATCATACGTTGTAACGCCTTAAATGTAAATGTAATTTATAATCACTTTAAGTAATAATACCATTCTTCTAATGGTAAAAGAAGTCTTGCAAGCGTCTAGATGAACTCAAAATACTTAGAAGTCTTTGCTATAAATATACTTAAAGTAAACTCGGATCCGAGGTAAAAGAATACATAATCAGTGTGATCCCAAAGTTTTTATGAAAAGCATTTAAATATTTTAATCTAATTAATGATGTCATGGGATCTTTTAGTAACAGTTGTTAATAAAGAGAAGTCGTCTTGTTACACATGAAAATGAGTGCATAAATCAGTGAAATACCTTCCCTCGTTTCCTAATAACTATCATAAGTAATTTGTTCACTTAATTTGAGTTTAATAACAGTTCGTTACAACGTAGGCAGCCCATGTAATTGGCAGATGTCAGTTAAGATGGGTTCCCTGGATTTGTAACATGGCAATACGTTACAGCAAATATAGTAATAATAATAATTATTATTATTATTATTGTATCATATGATTTGTCTTCCCTCGGGAGAGCCTGTAACCCCTAGAGGACGCGTCCCCAGGTGGTGGATAGGGGAATGCCCTAACCGATCTGGTTCTTGTTAGATCAGCGGGTAGGAGGGAAATAAAATACCTCCCGCGGACCAACAGGCGGGGTAGGTAGGGCTCCTCAGCCACAGAGAAGGCAACCTACCTAAGAGAAGGACACTCTGAAATCAAACCCTGGCCCTCCAGGATGGGGGTTGAGTCATTAGGCTAGCAACCTACACTTGTAAAAGCCATAAGATGCTAACAAACCCAACAAAAACAAGCCTCGGATGGTGGACAGGGATTTTGGTAGACGAACACAGCAAAGGAAATGGACTTTGAGTTTGGCTATATGGAATATTCAAGGAATCAGAAATAAACAGCAAGAAATACTACAAGAATGCCTGAAATGGAAAATAGATATTATTGTCCTCTCAGAAACAAAGAAAAAAGGAAATGGGAATGAAAATCTAAAAGAATACATACACTTCTTTCGGATGTAAAGAAAGATCAAAGAGCTCATGCAGGGGTATCCATATTTATTCATAAAAAATACCGGAATCGGGTAAAATCATGGGAGCCCATTAATGAAAGGTTTTTAAAAATGACAATTCAGCTAAGAGGGAGAATTATTACAATAATTGGCATATATGCTTTAACTGAGGACACCACAGTTCAAACCAAAGACAATTTTGAAGAAGCTCTGAGAGAAATCATAGAGGACATCCCAAACAGTCACGGGATAATCCTTGCAAGAGATCTTAATGCAAGAGTCGGAAAACAAAGAAACAGTAAAATAGTTGGCACATACGGAGAAGAGACAGTTAATAACAATGGTGAGAGATTTATCGATTTATGTGAACAATATGAATTGAAAATAATGAATACATTCTGTGCTCACAAAGATATCCATAAGTATATGTGGTACCAGAACACAAGAGGTCTAAGATCTATAATAGATTATGTAATATTGAGACAAAGATCTGGTTTGAGAGTGCGGGATGTGAGAGTGCACAGGGGAGCTGAATTTGGGTCAGATCACAGATTGGTCGTTGCTAAACTGTATATTTATTCCCTTCATAGGAGCTCATGTAGAAAGAGCAGAAAATGTTGGCCCGAAAATTGAAGATGCAAAATATAATTTGAAGAGCTTTCAGCACGATAATATAAGAATGCTTTATTCGTGGATATTAGAACAAAACTTAATGACAGCAACCAGATCCTCTTTAGAAGAATACGAGCATATAAAGAAATGTATTAGAGAAGCGGCTGAGGAAGCCCTAGGAAGACAAGATCGGAAATCAAATAAACAATTCTGGTGGGATAGTGAAATAGAAGAGAAAATCAAAAAGAAAAAGGAAACTTATTTGAAACTACTACAAGCTAAAGATGAAGAGACTAAATAAAAATATAAAAGAATGAATAGGGAAGTTAAACCCCCAAACTGTTTGAAATGCTCAGAAAACTATTCGAAAGATGCCTAAATGGAGAAGAAGTGCCAGTGGAGTGGCGAACATCGTATATCTCACCAGTCCATAAGAAGGGTTCAAAGTTGGACCCTAGAAATTACAGAGGAATTGCTGTGATCCCGACCATCGGGAGAATATATTCAAGGATAATATATGCAAATTTGATTGCAGCCACCAGAAGATACTATCAACAAAATGTCACCAGGGTCAAACTGGGAAACAAACTCACTCTCCCATTCAAACCTACAAAAGGCGTAAGACAAGGATGCTGCTTGTCCCCTACCCTCTTGAAAATATACTTAGACAGATCTCTAGTAAGATGGACAAAGAAGTGTAAAAGCATGGGGCTGAGAGTAGATGACAATCTGTTCACTCTATATTTTGCCGATGACCAGATTGTGGTAGCGGAGGATGACAAAGACCTCGAGTATATTGTCAGAAAGTTAAAAGAAGAATATGATGCAGCTGGTTTGACAATGAACATGGCAAAATGTGAGTACCTGATAGTAGGCACCGAAGAAGTTAAGGACTTAAAATTGGATGTGGACAGGATAAGAGGTGTTGAAAAAAGTAAAACTTAGGCGTTATTTTCAACAAACAGGGAAGCAGCAAAGATGAAATTCAAGAACATGTTAACAAGGGGCGAACCATTATAAGAACGATGAATTCGCTTCTATGGGAAAGAAGTATAACAAGAAATAGAAAGAAACATATATATAATAGCATGGTGCAAAGTGTAATCCTTAATGGAGCAGAAGTTTGGAACGTTTCAAACGTAAATAAGAAAAAACTGATGGCAGCGGAAATGGACTTCTTCAGGAGGAGTTGTAGAAGATCAAAATTAGACAGGGTTAGAAATGAGAATATTAGAGCTGAGATGAATATTGACAGGACAATAATAGATGAAATAGAAAGAAGACAATTGACTTGGTTTGGGCATGTGAAGAGAATGGAAGATGACAGATGGCCCCGCAAAATACTGGAATGGATACCACCGGTGAGGAGGAAAAGAGGACGTCCACGGAGGAGTTGGCGAGAGACGTAGCGGAAGCAATGGTTGCGAGAAATTTAGAAGAACTTACATGCTACGATAGGTTACAATGGAAGTTGGGGACGGAGAAACGGCGACAGCTGTAAAGATCCATTATATATATTGTAATGTGACAGGATGAGGAAGGTCCAATAAGTAGGTAGGCCCAGAAAAATAAAACCACACTTAATGAAATAAAGTACTTAACTCCAACAGACAAACAGACAAAATAAATAAAAAACCCCCTGAAGGAAACAAAGAAGTACAATACAATGTTTTATAATCTATATCTATAAAAATGAATGTTTGTTTCTTTCTTTGTCCTGTATGCGTTCCTATACCATTCATCCGATTGCGATGAAACTTCGGTGAGTTGTTGTGCGCACGCCCACGAAGGTTTATGAATTTTTTTCGATGGGGTCCTTTGGGGGGTTCTTGGGGTCTTCCACATCTCCTCCTAAACCACTGGACCGATTTCAACCAAACTTGGCACAAATATTTTATGCAACAGGAGAACCAACATAGGGTAGGTGTTTTTTCGATGGGGTCCTTTGGGGTCTTCCACATCTCCTCCTAAACCACTGGACCGATTTCAACCAAACTTGGCACAAATATTTTACGCAACGGGAGAACCAACATAGGATAGGTGTTTTTTTCGACGGGGTCCTTTTGGTGGTCCTTTGGGGTCTTTCACTTCTCCTCCTAAACCACTGGACCGATTTCAACCAAACTTGGCACAAATATTTTACGCAAAGGGAGAACCAACATAGGATAGGTGTTTTTTCAATGGGGTCCTTTTGGGGGTTCTTTGGGGTCTTCCACATCTCCTCCTAAACCACTGGACCGATTTCAACCAAACTTGGCACAAATATTTTACGCAACGGGAGAACCAACATAGGATATGTGTTTTTTCGATATGATACTTCGGGGGGTCCTTTGGGGTCTTCCACATCTCCTCCTAAACCACTGGACCGATTTCAACCAAACTTGGCACAAAATATTTAACGCAAAGGGAGAACCAACATAGGATAGGTGTTTTTTCGATGGGGTTCTTTTGGAGGTTCTTTGGGGTCTTCCACATCTCCTCCTAAACCACTGGACCGATTTCAACCAAACTTGGCACAAATATTTTACGCAACGGGAGAACCAACATAGGAAAAGTGTTTTTTTTTCGATACGATCCTCTGGGGGGTCCTTTGGAGTCTTAAAAAACTAACTTATTAGATCTGGTTACTATGGCAACCCAATGGAATAGATTCTGTTCTAAATATATTATCGCATTAAACTGAAGACCACGCGAACGAAGTCATTATATTATATATATACAAACACTTTCTTCTTTGAGTGGCATTGCAACGCATGCCGGGTACTCGCTAGTAGCTAATGTATTTTAATTGATAAGAAAATGATGGTAAACAATGTTTAAGTGTCGGAGTGAAATAATAAGTGAGAAATATTGGTCGTTAATCACACAAACAGGACTGTGAAGATTGATGATTTTTTTTCAGTGAAATATAAGTGTAAGCACAACAAACCAAAAACAAAAGTGTAAACAAACAAAAGGGTATAGAAAATGTATAGATAGCAATAATACTTATTCAAATTCATGTTTTAAATTAGTAGAATAATTGTAAGTTTTGATATTAGTTGTTGAGTTTCCCTATGTCTTTCTAACATTTAAGGTTTATTCAAAGGGAAAAGACTACCAATTGTATCAATACAAATAGTGTATATAACTTATTCATAGTAGGAAGAATTAAGTTAAATTGGCTTGAAATAATAATTGAATGACAGTTGATAATAGACTGACACTAGAAAAAATATTAGTATTAAGTATTAGACAATTGTTGGAAGTCTAATTTTGTTAAATATCACTATAATATTGACGACTCGGAACACTAAGTTTTTTATAAGTAAAAACGTAAAGTTTTACCTTACAGCCTAAACTGGCTTTCACCTATAGAAAGCTTCATCAGAGGCTGTCATTAGTAGCGCTGTTCGTCTTGTTGTTGGTGACGAGATAGTTTTTCGAAAGATCGAAGCTGTGTGTGTGTGGTGAGATGTGTTCGAATAATGCGTGCGATTTGAATTGTGTCTGTTCGTTTAGGATGTCGTTTTTATTTGTTTTTGTGTGTTTGTATATTTCTAATTGTTCTAGAGTGTCTAGTTTTCGGCCTTTTGTGTGTACGTGTAGTATGTTCATGTTATTGTCGATGTTTTTATATGTGTGGTTTGCTTCAATGAGGTGGTTTGCGAAGGTAGATTCTGTAGTGGTGTGGAGTGCTTTTGTGTGTTCAATGTATCTCTGTTTGAAGCTACGTCCTGTCTGGCCTATGTAGAATTTATTGCAATTTGAACAATTTAGCTTATATATACCGGGTAGATCGAATTTGTTTTGTGCTTTGGGCATGCGTTTTGATAGTGTGTGCTCTGTTTTGTTAGTAGTTTTGAAAGCGATTCTGTATCCTGCTTTTTTGAATTTGTGGGCGATTTTTTCTGTTTGTTTGTTGATGTATGTTAGTGTTATGAATTTGTTGTTTTCTGTCTTTGTCTGTTGTTTGTTTTGTGTTTTGTGTAGGAGTTTACTGACTATTGTTCTGTCATAACCGTTAGATTCCGCTAGATATTTTATCGTGTTTAGTTCGTCTTTGTAGTCTATTTCATCTAAGGGGATGTTGTTAAGTCTGTGTATCATGGTTCTAAAAGCAGCTAGTTTGTGTTGTATTGGGTGATTGGAGGTGTTGTGTATTAGTGTGTCAGTTGTAGTTGGTTTTCTGTATATACTGAATTTGTGCCTGTGTTCTAGTTTTGTGATGGAGAGGTCTAAGAAGTTTATGGTATTGTTGTGTTCGTATTCGGCAGTGAAGGTTATGTTTTTATGTATTTTGTTTATGTGCGTTAGTAACTGTTCACATTGTCTTTTGTTTCCCCTGTATAGTATTAGAATGTCATCAACGTATCTGTGCCAATATAGTATTTTATGTGAGTGTCTGTCATTGTTTGTGAGTATTTTTGTTTTTTCTAAGTGTTGGAGGAAGACTTCTGCTAGAATGCTGGATATGGGGGAGCCCATGGGTAGGCCTTCGTTCTGTGTGTAGTATTTATTGTTATAAGTAAAGTAGTTTTGTTTTGTGATAATGTTCAGAGTTTCTGTTATTTCATTGATAAGTTCGTGTGGTGTGTTGTTCTGTTTGAGTTTGTTTTGTAGGATGGTGATTGTTTCAGAGATGGGGATGTTTGTGTACAGGTTTTTAATGTCAAAGGAGGCTAATGTGGCGTTATGGGGGATGTGTATGTCTTTTATTTTTGTTACTAGGTCAGTGTTGTTTTTTACTGCAATGTTGTTGTCTATTTGTGTGTGTTGTCTAATAATTTTGTCTAGATATTTTGCCAGTTTGTGTGCAGGGGCATTACGGTAGTTGATAATGGGGCGGATCGGAATCAACCATTAATTGGGAATAATTACTAACTTTTATTTTCATGAATTCAGTTTAATGACTCTAAGGTCGAAGTTGTTAATTGCCCGTATCGACTCTTCTTCTCAATTCGATTTCTTTCTTACCTTTATTCGATTTCTTTCTTATCTTTATTTATTTAATAATATATATATACTTTCACTTATGAACTTACTATTGTCACTTCCCAAACGTTTCAAGATGTTGTTTCTCTTCTTCAGTGGGTTGAGTACTAACTGTCGATTACAGAATAACCGTTACGGAATGGAGTGTGTGGTGGGGGTTGATGGTGGGAAGGGGTTGGCGCTGAGGTTCGAATTATGTGTATGGATCAGTGTGTCAAATAGTGTATGTGATTTGTAATTTATCTGTTCATTTAATATGTTGTTTGGTTGTAATGTGTGATATCTGTATATTTCAAATTGTTCAGCTGTGTTTAGTTTTCTACTTTTTGGTAAGTAGTGTAATATTTCCATGTTGTGTTCTATGTTTGTGTAGCTGTGGTTTTCGTTATGTAAATGTGAGGCAAATGTGGAATGCATGTAGTTTGTGGTGAGGGCTTTTAAATGTTCAGAAAACCTGGAAGAAAAAGATCTTCCCGTCTGGCCGATGTAGAATTGTTGACAATCATTGCAATTTAATTTGTAAACCCCTGTTTTGCTGTATGTGTCAATGTCTTTGTTAGTATTGTTTATGTGTTTTCTAATGGTGTTGTTGGTTCTGTAAGCTACTTTATAATTTTGTTTCCTAAATGTGTTTGCAATTTTATGTGTATTGGAGTTGTAGTATGTAAGTGTTATGTATTTACTGGGTTGTGTGCTGTTGGTCAGATGTGTTTTACTTTTTGTGTTGAGGATTCGTTTATGTAGTTTATTTATTAATTCAGGGTTGTATCCGTTTTTGACTGCTATGTATTTAATTGTGTTTAATTCATCTTGGTGGTCATGTGTGTTTAGGGGTATTGACGTGAGCCTATGGAGCATGTAGTTGAAAGCTGCATGTTTGTGTTGAGTTGGGTGGTTGGATGTGTTGTGTATGACCATGTCTGATGTGGTGGGTTTTCTGTATATTTTGTATGTGTGTGTGTTGTTTGTTTTGGTGATTGTAAGGTCTCAACAACACACACACATACAAAATATACAGAAAACCCACCACATCAGACATGGTCATACACAACACATCCAACCACCCAACTCAACACAAACATGCAGCTTTCAACTACATGCTCCATAGGCTCACGTCAATACCCCTAAACACACATGACCACCAAGATGAATTAAACACAATTAAATACATAGCAGTCAAAAACGGATACAACCCTGAATTAATAAATAAACTACATTAACGAATCCTCAACACAAAAAGTAAAACACATCTGACCAACAGCACACAACCCAGTAAATACATAACACTTACATACTACAACTCCAATACACATAAAATTGCAAACACATTTAGGAAACAAAATTATAAAGTAGCTTACAGAACCAACAACACCATTAGAAAACACATAAACAATACTAACAAAGACATTGACACATACAGCAAAACAGGGGTTTACAAATTAAATTGCAATGATTGTCAACAATTCTACATCGGCCAGACGGGAAGATCTTTTTCTTCCAGGTTTTCTGAACATTTAAAAGCCCTCACCACAAACTACATACATTCCACATTAGCCACACATTTACATAACGAAAACCACAGCTACACAAACATAGAACACAACATGGAAATATTACACTACTTACCAAAAAGTAGAAAACTAAACACAGCTGAACAATTTGAAATATACAGATATCACACATTACAACCAAACAACATATTAAATGAACAGATACATTACAAATCACATACACTATTTGACACACTGATCCATACACATAATTCGAACCTCAGCGCCAACCCCTTCCCACCATCAACCCCCACCACACACTCCATTCCGTAACGGTTATTCTGTAATCGACAGTTAGTACTCAACCCACTGAAGAAGAGAAACAACATCTTGAAACGTTTGGGAAGTGACAATAGTAAGTTCATAAGTGAAAGTATATATATATTATTAAATTAACAAGTGAACGAAGAGGATGCAACAACAAGATAATCTTTATTTATTATATTAATCTTTTGGGTTCTTTAGACTGCTATTGAAAAGTTCGAAAATGCCCACAAGAAATACAATACATTTCAATTATTTAAATCTTATTGACTAATACAAACAAATTTAATTTTATTAAAGTGTGACAAAATAATAATTCAATTCAATTGCCGATGCAATGCATTATGGTTCTACCCAGCATTCAAAGTAACATTTCAAGATGGCGGCTTGTTGTCCAATTAATTCTGTGTGAATTGTATTCACCACCAGTTTTTTCAAATAAAATAAATTACACAAAATGTTCACTGTGTTTAAGTTAGTTCTTTTTTCTTTCCACTAGTGTTCTGTTGAAAAAAGTGTTAATTGATTTAATCTTGGTGTTGTGTAGTTGTAACAGTAGTATTATAAAAAGGTTAAGTCTCACCAACTTGTAGAGTTATTTATTCACTTTTTGATTTCTTTTTTAATATATTATTTTTTTACTTGTTCTTCTTTTACTTATTATTACTTTATATTATCTTCATTTCTTCCTTCTAATTTTGATTCTCTTGTTTTAAATATTTTTACTTTTTTTCTTCCACTTAGATTTGATTCTTCGTTATACTTTTTGGCTCATAGCTGCACAGAGGTGTTCTGGATACCGTACTTTCGTGTCTAACAATAGAATGTTGAGTTTTTATTTTTCTTTCAACTGGCTTGACCAAAATTAACAAAATTCCTATTGGTCACTGTCGTTGGGTTCAAGGGTCATGTGAAACTGATTATTTAAAATATATAGTTTTTGCATTTTATACTCCAAGTTACTCCCTAATTAATACTTAATTGGACTTAAATTGATTTACAAGGTGTTCTTCCTGATAGAAAGACAAGCATTTTGATATCTCACTTGATATGTGTGAGTGTCCTAATAGATATTTTTTTATCTTTACAAAATTCTGTTTTATAGGTCTTCAAGCAGTTTGACCCTTACAAAATTATATTACTTTTCATTAATTTATTTAAAATGTTATTACCATTATAACAAATAAGGTCTATCTTAATAATTTTACTATTTCTTACTCATTTACAGTAATTTGATAATTTGTTAGACTGCCAATAATATTATGTTGATATTGGCCTATATCTTGGTACTTCCTTTGTACAATGTTCCAATTTATAAATGTTATGTAGCCTGTTGGCTTAATACATTTTGATTAATTATAATTATTCCATGAATTAAAAAATAAAAACACACATGAAACAACCATATTTAAACAATATTATGCCCTTATGGCTAAAACTCTAATTTACATTAAACAACAAAATTAGATTCTTGGATTTCGGTGTCCATGACGTGTCCGTTACTTAACTAAATATCACTATAGTATTGACGACTCGGAACACTAAGTTTTTTATAAGTAAAAACGTAAAGTTTTACCTTACAGCCTAAACCGATTTTCACCTATAGAAGGCTTCATCAGAGGCTGTCGTTAGTAGCGCTGTTCGTCTTGTTGTTGGTGACGAGATAGTTTTTCGAAAGATCGAAGCTGTGTGTGTGTGGTGAGATGTGTTCGAATAATGCGTGCGATTTGAATTGTGTCTGTTCGTTTAGGATGTCGTTTTTATTTGTTTTTGTGTGTTTGTATATTTTTAATTGTTCTAGAGTGTCTAGTTTTCGGCCTTTTGTGTGTACGTGTAGTATGTTCATGTTATTGTCGATGTTTTTATATGTGTGGTTTGCTTCAATGAGGTGGTTTGCGAAGGTAGATTCTGTAGTGGTGTGGAGTGCTTTTGTGTGTTCAATGTATCTCTGTTTGAAGCTACGTCCTGTCTGGCCTATGTAGAATTTATTGCAATTTGAACAATTTAGCTTATATATACCGGGTAGATCGAATTTGTTTTGTGCTTTGGGCATGCGTTTTGATAGTGTGTGTTCTGTTTTGTTAGTAGTTTTGAAAGCGATTCTGTATCCTGCTTTTTTGAATTTGTGGGCGATTTTTTCTGTTTGTTTGTTGATGTATGTTAGTGTTATGAATTTGTTGTTTTCTGTCTTTGTCTGTTGTTTGTTTTGTGTTTTGTGTAGGAGTTTACTGACTATTGTTCTGTCATAACCGTTAGATTCCGCTAGATATTTTATCGTGTTTAGTTCGTCTTTGTAGTCTATTTCATCTAAGGGGATGTTGTTAAGTCTGTGTATCATGGTTCTAAAAGCAGCTAGTTTGTGTTGTATTGGGTGATTGGAGGTGTTGTGTATTAGTGTGTCAGTTGTAGTTGGTTTTCTGTATATACTGAATTTGTGCCTGTGTTCTAGTTATGTGATGGAGAGGTCTAAGAAGTTTATGGTATTGTTGTGTTCGTATTCGGCAGTGAAGGTTATGTTTTTATGTATTTTGTTTATGTGCGTTAGTAACTGTTCACATTGTCTTTTGTTTCCCCTGTATAGTATTAGAATGTCATCAACGTATCTGTGCCAATATAGTATTTTATGTGAGTCTCTGTCATTGTTTGTGAGTATTTTTGTTTTTTCTAAGTGTTGGAGGAAGACTTCTGCTAGAATGCTGGATATGGGGGAGCCCATGGGTAGGCCTTCGTTCTGTGTGTAGTATTTATTGTTATAAGTAAAGTAGTTTTGTTTTGTGATAATGTTCAGAGTTTCTGTTATTTCATTGATAAGTTCGTGTGGTGTGTTGTTCTGTTTGAGTTTGTTTTGTAGGATGGTGATTGTTTCAGAGATGGGGATGTTTGTGTACAGGTTTTTAATGTCAAAGGAGGCTAATGTGGCGTTATGGGGGATGTGTATGTCTTTTATTTTTGTTACTAGGTCAGTGTTGTTTTTTACTGCAATGTTGTTGTCTATTTGTGTGTGTTGTCTAATAATTTTGTCTAGATATTTTGCCAGTTTGTGTGCAGAGGCATTACGGTAGTTGATAATGGGGCGGATCGGAATCAACCATTAATTGGGAATAATTACTAACTTTTATTTTCATGAATTCAGTTTAATGACTCTAAGGTCGAAGTTGTTAATTGCCCGTATCGACTCTTCTTCTCAATTCGATTTCTTTCTTACCTTTATTCGATTTCTTTCTTATCTTTATTTATTATATTAATCTTTTGGGTTCTTTAGACTGCTATTGAAAAGTTCGAAAATGCCCACAAGAAATACAATACATTTCAATTATTTAAATCTTATTGACTAATACAAACAAATTTAATTTTATTAAAGTGTGACAAAATAATAATTCAATTCAATTGCCGATGCAATGCATTATGGTTCTACCCAGCATTCAAAGTAACATTTCAAGATGGCGGCTTGTTGTCCAATTAATTCTGTGTGAATTGTATTCACCACCAGTTTTTTCAAATAAAATAAATTACACAAAATGTTCACTGTGTTTAAGTTAGTTCTTTTTTCTTTCCACTAGTGTTCTGTTGAAAAAAGTGTTAATTGATTTAATCTTGGTGTTGTGTAGTTGTAACAGTAGTATTATAAAAAGGTTAAGTCTCACCAACTTGTAGAGTTATTTATTCACTTTTTGATTTCTTTTTTAATATATTATTTTTTTACTTGTTCTTCTTTTACTTATTATTACTTTATATTATCTTCATTTCTTCCTTCTAATTTTGATTCTCTTGTTTTAAATATTTTTACTTTTTTTCTTCCACTTAGATTTGATTCTTCGTTATACTTTTTGGCTCATAGCTGCACAGAGGTGTTCTGGATACCGTACTTTCGTGTCTAACAATAGAATGTTGAGTTTTTATTTTTCTTTCAACTGGCTTGACCAAAATTAACAAAATTCCTATTGGTCACTGTCGTTGGGTTCAAGGGTCATGTGACACTGATTATTTAAAATATATAGTTTTTGCATTTTATACTCCAAGTTACTCCCTAATTAATACTTAATTGGACTTAAATTGATTTACAAGGTGTTCTTCCTGATAGAAAGACAAGCATTTTGATATCTCACTTGATATGTGTGAGTGTCCTAATAGATATTTTTTTATCTTTACAAAATTCTGTTTTATAGGTCTTCAAGCAGTTTGACCCTTACAAAATTATATTACTTTTCATTAATCTATTTAAAATGTTATTACCATTATAACAAATAAGGTCTATCTTAATAATTTTACTATTTCTTACTGATTTACAGTAATTTGATAATTTGTTAGACTGCCTATAATATTATGTTGATATTGGCCTATATCTTGGTACTTCCTTTGTACAATGTTCCAATTTATAAATGTTATGTAGCCTGTTGGCTTAATACATTTTGATTAATTATAATTATTCCATGAATTAAAAAATAAAAACACACATGAAACAACCATATTTAAACAATATTATGCCCTTATGGCTAAAACTCTAATTTACATTAAACAACAAAATTAGATTCTTGGATTTCGGTGTCCATGACGTGTCCGTTACTTAACTAAATATCACTATAGTATTGACGACTCGGAACACTAAGTTTTTTATAAGTAAAAACGTAAAGTTTTACCTTACAGCCTAAACCGATTTTCACCTATAGAAGGCTTCATCAGAGGCTGTCGTTAGTAGCGCTGTTCGTCTTGTTGTTGGTGACGAGATAGTTTTTCGAAAGATCGAAGCTGTGTGTGTGTGGTGAGATGTGTTCGAATAATGCGTGCGATTTGAATTGTGTCTGTTCGTTTAGGATGTCGTTTTTATTTGTTTTTGTGTGTTTGTATATTTTTAATTGTTCTAGAGTGTCTAGTTTTCGGCCTTTTGTGTGTACGTGTAGTATGTTCATGTTATTGTCGATGTTTTTATATGTGTGGTTTGCTTCAATGAGGTGGTTTGCGAAGGTAGATTCTGTAGTGGTGTGGAGTGCTTTTGTGTGTTCAATGTATCTCTGTTTGAAGCTACGTTCTGTCTGGCCTATGTAGAATTTATTGCAATTTGAACAATTTAGCTTATATATACCGGGTAGATCGAATTTGTTTTGTGCTTTGGGCATGCGTTTTGATAGTGTGTGTTCTGTTTTGTTAGTAGTTTTGAAAGCGATTCTGTATCCTGCTTTTTTGAATTTGTGGGCGATTTTTTCTGTTTGTTTGTTGATGTATGTTAGTGTTATGAATTTGTTGTTTTCTGTCTTTGTCTGTTGTTTGTTTTGTGTTTTGTGTAGGAGTTTACTGACTATTGTTCTGTCATAACCGTTAGATTCCGCTAGATATTTTATCGTGTTTAGTTCGTCTTTGTAGTCTATTTCATCTAAGGGGATGTTGTTAAGTCTGTGTATCATGGTTCTAAAAGCAGCTAGTTTGTGTTGTATTGGGTGATTGGAGGTGTTGTGTATTAGTGTGTCAGTTGTAGTTGGTTTTCTGTATATACTGAATTTGTGCCTGTGTTCTAGTTATGTGATGGAGAGGTCTAAGAAGTTTATGGTATTGTTGTGTTCGTATTCGGCAGTGAAGGTTATGTTTTTATGTATTTTGTTTATGTGCGTTAGTAACTGTTCACATTGTCTTTTGTTTCCCCTGTATAGTATTAGAATGTCATCAACGTATCTGTGCCAATATAGTATTTTATGTGAGTCTCTGTCATTGTTTGTGAGTATTTTTGTTTTTTCTAAGTGTTGGAGGAAGACTTCTGCTAGAATGCTGGATATGGGGGAGCCCATGGGTAGGCCTTCGTTCTGTGTGTAGTATTTATTGTTATAAGTAAAGTAGTTTTGTTTTGTGATAATGTTCAGAGTTTCTGTTATTTCATTGATAAGTTCGTGTGGTGTGTTGTTCTGTTTGAGTTTGTTTTGTAGGATGGTGATTGTTTCAGAGATGGGGATGTTTGTGTACAGGTTTTTAATGTCAAAGGAGGCTAATGTGGCGTTATGGGGGATGTGTATGTCTTTTATTTTTGTTACTAGGTCAGTGTTGTTTTTTACTGCAATGTTGTTGTCTATTTGTGTGTGTTGTCTAATAATTTTGTCTAGATATTTTGCCAGTTTGTGTGCAGAGGCATTACGGTAGTTGATAATGGGGCGGATCGGAATCAACCATTAATTGGGAATAATTACTAACTTTTATTTTCATGAATTCAGTTTAATGACTCTAAGGTCGAAGTTGTTAATTGCCCGTATCGACTCTTCTTCTCAATTCGATTTCTTTCTTACCTTTATTCGATTTCTTTCTTATCTTTATTTATTATATTAATCTTTTGGGTTCTTTAGACTGCTATTGAAAAGTTCGAAAATGCCCACAAGAAATACAATACATTTCAATTATTTAAATCTTATTGACTAATACAAACAAATTTAATTTTATTAAAGTGTGACAAAATAATAATTCAATTCAATTGCCGATGCAATGCATTATGGTTCTACCCAGCATTCAAAGTAACATTTCAAGATGGCGGCTTGTTGTCCAATTAATTCTGTGTGAATTGTATTCACCACCAGTTTTTTCAAATAAAATAAATTACACAAAATGTTCACTGTGTTTAAGTTAGTTCTTTTTTCTTTCCACTAGTGTTCTGTTGAAAAAAGTGTTAATTGATTTAATCTTGGTGTTGTGTAGTTGTAACAGTAGTATTATAAAAAGGTTAAGTCTCACCAACTTGTAGAGTTATTTATTCACTTTTTGATTTCTTTTTTAATATATTATTTTTTTACTTGTTCTTCTTTTACTTATTATTACTTTATATTATCTTCATTTCTTCCTTCTAATTTTGATTCTCTTGTTTTAAATATTTTTACTTTTTTTCTTCCACTTAGATTTGATTGTTCGTTATACTTTTTGGCTCATAGCTGCACAGAGGTGTTCTGGATACCGTACTTTCGTGTCTAACAATAGAATGTTGAGTTTTTATTTTTCTTTCAACTGGCTTGACCAAAATTAACAAAATTCCTATTGGTCACTGTCGTTGGGTTCAAGGGTCATGTGACACTGATTATTTAAAATATATAGTTTTTGCATTTTATACTCCAAGTTACTCCCTAATTAATACTTAATTGGACTTAAATTGATTTACAAGGTGTTCTTCCTGATAGAAAGACAAGCATTTTGATATCTCACTTGATATGTGTGAGTGTCCTAATAGATATTTTTTTATCTTTACAAAATTCTGTTTTATAGGTCTTCAAGCAGTTTGACCCTTACAAAATTATATTACTTTTCATTAATCTATTTAAAATGTTATTACCATTATAACAAATAAGGTCTATCTTAATAATTTTACTATTTCTTACTGATTTACAGTAATTTGATAATTTGTTAGACTGCCTATAATATTATGTTGATATTGGCCTATATCTTGGTACTTCCTTTGTACAATGTTCCAATTTATAAATGTTATGTAGCCTGTTGGCTTAATACATTTTGATTAATTATAATTATTCCATGAATTAAAAAATAAAAACACACATGAAACAACCATATTTAAACAATATTATGCCCTTATGGCTAAAACTCTAATTTACATTAAACAACAAAATTAGATTCTTGGATTTCGGTGTCCATGACGTGTCCGTTACTTAACTAAATATCACTATAGTATTGACGACTCGGAACACTAAGTTTTTTATAAGTAAAAACGTAAAGTTTTACCTTACAGCCTAAACCGGCTTTCACCTATAGAAGGCTTCATCAGAGGCTGTCGTTAGTAGCGCTGTTCGTCTTGTTGTTGGTGACGAGATAGTTTTTCGAAAGATCGAAGCTGTGTGTGTGTGGTGAGATGTGTTGAATAATGCGTGCGATTTGAATTGTGTCTGTTCGTTTAGGATGTCGTTTTTATTTGTTTTTGTGTGTTTGTATATTTTTAATTGTTCTAGAGTGTCTAGTTTTCGGCCTTTTGTGTGTACGTGTAGTATGTTCATGTTATTGTCGATGTTTTTATATGTGTGGTTTGCTTCAATGAGGTGGTTTGCGAAGGTAGATTCGGTAGTGGTGTGGAGTGCTTTTGTGTGTTCAATGTATCTCTGTTTGAAGCTACGTCCTGTCTGGCCTATGTAGAATTTATTGCAATTTGAACAATTTAGCTTATATATACCGGGTAGATCGAATTTGTTTTGTGCTTTGGGCATGCGTTTTGATAGTGTGTGTTCTGTTTTGTTAGTAGTTTTGAAAGCGATTCTGTATCCTGCTTTTTTGAATTTGTGGGCGATTTTTTCTGTTTGTTTGTTGATGTATGTTAGTGTTATGAATTTGTTGTTTTCTGTCTTTGTCTGTTGTTTGTTTTGTGTTTTGTGTAGGAGTTTACTGACTATTGTTCTGTCATAACCGTTAGATTCCGCTAGATATTTTATCGTGTTTAGTTCGTCTTTGTAGTCTATTTCATCTAAGGGGATGTTGTTAAGTCTGTGTATCATGGTTCTAAAAGCAGCTAGTTTGTGTTGTATTGGGTGATTGGAGGTGTTGTGTATTAGTGTGTCAGTTGTAGTTGGTTTTCTGTATATACTGAATTTGTGCCTGTGTTCTAGTTATGTGATGGAGAGGTCTAAGAAGTTTATGGTATTGTTGTGTTCGTATTCGGCAGTGAAGGTTGTTTTTATGTATTTTGTTTATGTGCGTTAGTAACTGTTCACATTGTCTTTTGTTTCCCCTGTATAGTATTAGAATGTCATCAACGTATCTGTGCCAATATAGTATTTTATGTGAGTGTCTGTCATTGTTTGTGAGTATTTTTGTTTTTTCTAAGTGTTGGAGGAAGACTTCTGCTAGAATGCTGGATATGGGGGAGCCCATGGGTAGGCCTTCGTTCTGTGTGTAGTATTTATTGTTATAAGTAAAGTAGTTTGTTTTGTGATAATGTTCAGAGTTTCTGTTATTTCATTGATAAGTTCGTGTGGTGTGTTGTTCTGTTTGAGTTTGTTTTGTAGGATGGTGATTGTTTCAGAGATGGGGATGTTTGTGTACAGGTTTTTAATGTCAAAGGAGGCTAATGTGGCGTTATGGGGGATGTGTATGTCTTTTATTTTTGTTACTAGGTCAGTGTTGTTTTTTACTGCAATGTTGTTGTCTATTTGTGTGTGTTGTCTAATAATTTTGTCTAGATATTTTGCCAGTTTGTGTGCAGGGGCATTACGGTAGTTGATAATGGGGCGGATCGGAATCAACCATTAATTGGGAATAATTACTAACTTTTATTTTCATGAATTCAGTTTAATGACTCTAAGGTCGAAGTTGTTAATTGCCCGTATCGACTCTTCTTCTCAATTCGATTTCTTTCTTACCTTTATTCGATTTCTTTCTTATCTTTATTTATTATATTAATCTTTTGGGTTCTTTAGACTGCTATTGAAAAGTTCGAAAATGCCCACAAGAAATACAATACATTTCAATTATTTAAATCTTATTGACTAATACAAACAAATTTAATTTTATTAAAGTGTGACAAAATAATAATTCAATTCAATTGCCGATGCAATGCATTATGGTTCTACCCAGCATTCAAAGTAACATTTCAAGATGGCGGCTTGTTGTCCAATTAATTCTGTGTGAATTGTATTCACCACCAGTTTTTTCAAATAAAATAAATTACACAAAATGTTCACTGTGTTTAAGTTAGTTCTTTTTTCTTTCCACTAGTGTTCTGTTGAAAAAAGTGTTAATTGATTTAATCTTGGTGTTGTGTAGTTGTAACAGTAGTATTATAAAAAGGTTAAGTCTCACCAACTTGTAGAGTTATTTATTCACTTTTTGATTTCTTTTTTAATATATTATTTTTTTACTTGTTCTTCTTTTACTTATTATTACTTTATATTATCTTCATTTCTTCCTTCTAATTTTGATTCTCTTGTTTTAAATATTTTTACTTTTTTTCTTCCACTTAGATTTGATTCTTCGTTATACTTTTTGGCTCATAGCTGCACAGAGGTGTTCTGGATACCGTACTTTCGTGTCTAACAATAGAATGTTGAGTTTTTATTTTTCTTTCAACTGGCTTGACCAAAATTAACAAAATTCCTATTGGTCACTGTCGTTGGGTTCAAGGGTCATGTGACACTGATTATTTAAAATATATAGTTTTTGCATTTTATACTCCAAGTTACTCCCTAATTAATACTTAATTGGACTTAAATTGATTTACAAGGTGTTCTTCCTGATAGAAAGACAAGCATTTTGATATCTCACTTGATATGTGTGAGTGTCCTAATAGATATTTTTTTATCTTTACAAAATTCTGTTTTATAGGTCTTCAAGCAGTTTGACCCTTACAAAATTATATTACTTTTCATTAATCTATTTAAAATGTTATTACCATTATAACAAATAAGGTCTATCTTAATAATTTTACTATTTCTTACTGATTTACAGTAATTTGATAATTTGTTAGACTGCCTATAATATTATGTTGATATTGGCCTATATCTTGGTACTTCCTTTGTACAATGTTCCAATTTATAAATGTTATGTAGCCTGTTGGCTTAATACATTTTGATTAATTATAATTATTCCATGAATTAAAAAATAAAAACACACATGAAACAACCATATTTAAACAATATTATGCCCTTATGGCTAAAACTCTAATTTACATTAAACAACAAAATTAGATTCTTGGATTTCGGTGTCCATGACGTGTCCGTTACTTAACTAAATATCACTATAGTATTGACGACTCGGAACACTAAGTTTTTTATAAGTAAAAACGTAAAGTTTTACCTTACAGCCTAAACCGGCTTTCACCTATAGAAGGCTTCATCAGAGGCTGTCGTTAGTAGCGCTGTTCGTCTTGTTGTTGGTGACGAGATAGTTTTTCGAAAGATCGAAGCTGTGTGTGTGTGGTGAGATGTGTTCGAATAATGCGTGCGATTTGAATTGTGTCTGTTCGTTTAGGATGTCGTTTTTATTTGTTTTTGTGTGTTTGTATATTTCTAATTGTTCTAGAGTGTCTAGTTTTCGGCCTTTTGTGTGTACGTGTAGTATGTTCATGTTATTGTCGATGTTTTTATATGTGTGGTTTGCTTCAATGAGGTGGTTTGCGAAGGTAGATTCTGTAGTGGTGTGGAGTGCTTTTGTGTGTTCAATGTATCTCTGTTTGAAGCTACGTCCTGTCTGGCCTATGTAGAATTTATTGCAATTTGAACAACTTAGCTTATATATACCGGGTAGATCGAATTTGTTTTGTGCTTTGGGCATGCGTTTTGATAGTGTGTGTTCTGTTTTGTTAGTAGTTTTGAAAGCGATTCTGTATCCTGCTTTTTTGAATTTGTGGGCGATTTTTTCTGTTTGTTTGTTGATGTATGTTAGTGTTATGAATTTGTTGTTTTCTGTCTTTGTCTGTTGTTTGTTTTGTGTTTTGTGTAGGAGTTTACTGACTATTGTTCTGTCATAACCGTTAGATTCCGCTAGATATTTTATCGTGTTTAGTTCGTCTTTGTAGTCTATTTCATCTAAGGGGATGTTGTTAAGTCTGTGTATCATGGTTCTAAAAGCAGCTAGTTTGTGTTGTATTGGGTGATTGGAGGTGTTGTGTATTAGTGTGTCAGTTGTAGTTGGTTTTCTGTATATACTGAATTTGTGCCTGTGTTCTAGTTTTGTGATGGAGAGGTCTAAGAAGTTTATGGTATTGTTGTGTTCGTATTCGGCAGTGAAGGTTATGTTTTTATGTATTTTGTTTATGTGCGTTAGTAACTGTTCACATTGTCTTTTGTTTCCCCTGTATAGTATTAGAATGTCATCAACGTATCTGTGCCAATATAGTATTTTATGTGAGTCTCTGTCATTGTTTGTGAGTATTTTTGTTTTTTCTAAGTGTTGGAGGAAGACTTCTGCTAGAATGCTGGATATGGGGGAGCCCATGGGTAGGCCTTCGTTCTGTGTGTAGTATTTATTGTTATAAGTAAAGTAGTTTTGTTTTGTGATAATGTTCAGAGTTTCTGTTATTTCATTGATAAGTTCGTGTGGTGTGTTGTTCTGTTTGAGTTTGTTTTGTAGGATGGTGATTGTTTCAGAGATGGGGATGTTTGTGTACAGGTTTTTAATGTCAAAGGAGGCTAATGTGGCGTTATGGGGGATGTGTGTGTCTTTTATTTTTGTTACTAGGTCAGTGTTGTTTTTTACTGCAATGTTGTTGTCTATTTGTGTGTGTTGTCTAATAATTTTGTCTAGATATTTTGCCAGTTTGTGTGCAGGGGCATTACGGTAGTTGATAATGGGGCGGATCGGAATCAACCATTAATTGGGAATAATTACTAACTTTTATTTTCATGAATTCAGTTTAATGACTCTAAGGTCGAAGTTGTTAATTGCCCGTATCGACTCTTCTTCTCAATTCGATTTCTTTCTTACCTTTATTCGATTTCTTTCTTATCTTTATTTATTATATTAATCTTTTGGGTTCTTTAGACTGCTATTGAAAAGTTCGAAAATGCCCACAAGAAATACAATACATTTCAATTATTTAAATCTTATTGACTAATACAAACAAATTTAATTTTATTAAAGTGTGACAAAATAATAATTCAATTCAATTGCCGATGCAATGCATTATGGTTCTACCCAGCATTCAAAGTAACATTTCAAGATGGCGGCTTGTTGTCCAATTAATTCTGTGTGAATTGTATTCACCACCAGTTTTTTCAAATAAAATAAATTACACAAAATGTTCACTGTGTTTAAGTTAGTTCTTTTTTCTTTCCACTAGTGTTCTGTTGAAAAAAGTGTTAATTGATTTAATCTTGGTGTTGTGTAGTTGTAACAGTAGTATTATAAAAAGGTTAAGTCTCACCAACTTGTAGAGTTATTTATTCACTTTTTGATTTCTTTTTTAATATATTATTTTTTTACTTGTTCTTCTTTTACTTATTATTACTTTATATTACCTTCATTTCTTCCTTATAATTTTGATTCTCTTGTTTTAAATATTTTTACTTTTTTTCTTCCACTTAGATTTGATTCTTCGTTATACTTTTTGGCTCATAGCTGCACAGAGGTGTTCTGGATACCGTACTTTCGTGTCTAACAATAGAATGTTGAGTTTTTATTTTTCTTTCAACTGGCTTGACCAAAATTAACAAAATTCCTATTGGTCACTGTCGTTGGGTTCAAGGGTCATGTGACACTGATTATTTAAAATATATAGTTTTTGCATTTTATACTCCAAGTTACTCCCTAATTAATACTTAATTGGACTTAAATTGATTTACAAGGTGTTCTTCCTGATAGAAAGACAAGCATTTTGATATCTCACTTGATATGTGTGAGTGTCCTAATAGATATTTTTTTATCTTTACAAAATTCTGTTTTATAGGTCTTCAAGCAGTTTGACCTTTACAAAATTATATTACTTTTCATTAATCTATTTAAAATGTTATTACCATTATAACAAATAAGGTCTATCTTAATAATTTTACTATTTCTTACTGATTTACAGTAATTTGATAATTTGTTAGACTGCCAATAATATTATGTTGATATTGGCCTATATCTTGGTACTTCCTTTGTACAATGTTCCAATTTATAAATGTTATGTAGCCTGTTGGCTTAATACATTTTGATTAATTATAATTATTCCATGAATTAAAAAATAAAAACACACATGAAACAACCATATTTAAACAATATTATGCCCTTATGGCTAAAACTCTAATTTACATTAAACAACAAAATTAGATTCTTGGATTTCGGTGTCCATGACGTGTCCGTTACTTAACTAAATATCACTATAGTATTGACGACTCGGAACACTAAGTTTTTTATAAGTAAAAACGTAAAGTTTTACCTTACAGCCTAAACCGGCTTTCACCTATAGAAGGCTTCATCAGAGGCTGTCGTTAGTAGCGCTGTTCGTCTTGTTGTTGGTGACGAGATAGTTTTTCGAAAGATCGAAGCTGTGTGTGTGTGGTGAGATGTGTTCGAATAATGCGTGCGATTTGAATTGTGTCTGTTCGTTTAGGATGTCGTTTTTATTTGTTTTTGTGTGTTTGTATATTTCTAATTGTTCTAGAGTGTCTAGTTTTCGGCCTTTTGTGTGTACGTGTAGTATGTTCATGTTATTGTCGATGTTTTTATATGTGTGGTTTGCTTCAATGAGGTGGTTTGCGAAGGTAGATTCTGTAGTGGTGTGGAGTGCTTTTGTGTGTTCAATGTATCTCTGTTTGAAGCTACGTCCTGTCTGGCCTATGTAGAATTTATTGCAATTTGAACAACTTAGCTTATATATACCGGGTAGATCGAATTTGTTTTGTGCTTTGGGCATGCGTTTTGATAGTGTGTGTTCTGTTTTGTTAGTAGTTTTGAAAGCGATTCTGTATCCTGCTTTTTTGAATTTGTGGGCGATTTTTTCTGTTTGTTTGTTGATGTATGTTAGTGTTATGAATTTGTTGTTTTCTGTCTTTGTCTGTTGTTTGTTTTGTGTTTTGTGTAGGAGTTTACTGACTATTGTTCTGTCATAACCGTTAGATTCCGCTAGATATTTTATCGTGTTTAGTTCGTCTTTGTAGTCTATTTCATCTAAGGGGATGTTGTTAAGTCTGTGTATCATGGTTCTAAAAGCAGCTAGTTTGTGTTGTATTGGGTGATTGGAGGTGTTGTGTATTAGTGTGTCAGTTGTAGTTGGTTTTCTGTATATACTGAATTTGTGCCTGTGTTCTAGTTTTGTGATGGAGAGGTCTAAGAAGTTTATGGTATTGTTGTGTTCGTATTCGGCAGTGAAGGTTATGTTTTTATGTATTTTGTTTATGTGCGTTAGTAACTGTTCACATTGTCTTTTGTTTCCCCTGTATAGTATTAGAATGTCATCAACGTATCTGTGCCAATATAGTATTTTATGTGAGTCTCTGTCATTGTTTGTGAGTATTTTTGTTTTTTCTAAGTGTTGGAGGAAGACTTCTGCTAGAATGCTGGATATGGGGGAGCCCATGGGTAGGCCTTCGTTCTGTGTGTAGTATTTATTGTTATAAGTAAAGTAGTTTTGTTTTGTGATAATGTTCAGAGTTTCTGTTATTTCATTGATAAGTTCGTGTGGTGTGTTGTTCTGTTTGAGTTTGTTTTGTAGGATGGTGATTGTTTCAGAGATGGGGATGTTTGTGTACAGGTTTTTAATGTCAAAGGAGGCTAATGTGGCGTTATGGGGGATGTGTGTGTCTTTTATTTTTGTTACTAGGTCAGTGTTGTTTTTTACTGCAATGTTGTTGTCTATTTGTGTGTGTTGTCTAATAATTTTGTCTAGATATTTTGCCAGTTTGTGTGCAGGGGCATTACGGTAGTTGATAATGGGGCGGATCGGAATCAACCATTAATTGGGAATAATTACTAACTTTTATTTTCATGAATTCAGTTTAATGACTCTAAGGTCGAAGTTGTTAATTGCCCGTATCGACTCTTCTTCTCAATTCGATTTCTTTCTTACCTTTATTCGATTTCTTTCTTATCTTTATTTATTATATTAATCTTTTGGGTTCTTTAGACTGCTATTGAAAAGTTCGAAAATGCCCACAAGAAATACAATACATTTCAATTATTTAAATCTTATTGACTAATACAAACAAATTTAATTTTATTAAAGTGTGACAAAATAATAATTCAATTCAATTGCCGATGCAATGCATTATGGTTCTACCCAGCATTCAAAGTAACATTTCAAGATGGCGGCTTGTTGTCCAATTAATTCTGTGTGAATTGTATTCACCACCAGTTTTTTCAAATAAAATAAATTACACAAAATGTTCACTGTGTTTAAGTTAGTTCTTTTTTCTTTCCACTAGTGTTCTGTTGAAAAAAGTGTTAATTGATTTAATCTTGGTGTTGTGTAGTTGTAACAGTAGTATTATAAAAAGGTTAACTCTCACCAACTTGTAGAGTTATTTATTCACTTTTTGATTTCTTTTTTAATATATTATTTTTTTACTTGTTCTTCTTTTACTTATTATTACTTTATATTACCTTCATTTCTTCCTTATAATTTTGATTCTCTTGTTTTAAATATTTTTACTTTTTTTCTTCCACTTAGATTTGATTCTTCGTTATACTTTTTGGCTCATAGCTGCACAGAGGTGTTCTGGATACCGTACTTTCGTGTCTAACAATAGAATGTTGAGTTTTTATTTTTCTTTCAACTGGCTTGACCAAAATTAACAAAATTCCTATTGGTCACTGTCGTTGGGTTCAAGGGTCATGTGACACTGATTATTTAAAATATATAGTTTTTGCATTTTATACTCCAAGTTACTCCCTAATTAATACTTAATTGGACTTAAATTGATTTACAAGGTGTTCTTCCTGATAGAAAGACAAGCATTTTGATATCTCACTTGATATGTGTGAGTGTCCTAATAGATATTTTTTTATCTTTACAAAATTCTGTTTTATAGGTCTTCAAGCAGTTTGACCTTTACAAAATTATATTACTTTTCATTAATCTATTTAAAATGTTATTACCATTATAACAAATAAGGTCTATCTTAATAATTTTACTATTTCTTACTGATTTACAGTAATTTGATAATTTGTTAGACTGCCAATAATATTATGTTGATATTGGCCTATATCTTGGTACTTCCTTTGTACAATGTTCCAATTTATAAATGTTATGTAGCCTGTTGGCTTAATACATTTTGATTAATTATAATTATTCCATGAATTAAAAAATAAAAACACACATGAAACAACCATATTTAAACAATATTATGCCCTTATGGCTAAAACTCTAATTTACATTAAACAACAAAATTAGATTCTTGGATTTCGGTGTCCATGACGTGTCCGTTACTTAACTAAATATCACTATAGTATTGACGACTCGGAACACTAAGTTTTTTATAAGTAAAAACGTAAAGTTTTACCTTACAGCCTAAACCGGCTTTCACCTATAGAAGGCTTCATCAGAGGCTGTCGTTAGTAGCGCTGTTCGTCTTGTTGTTGGTGACGAGATAGTTTTTCGAAAGATCGAAGTTGTGTGTGTGTGGTGAGATGTGTTCGAATAATGCGTGCGATTTGAATTGTGTCTGTTCGTTTAGGATGTCGTTTTTATTTGTTTTTGTGTGTTTGTATATTTCTAATTGTTCTAGAGTGTCTAGTTTTCGGCCTTTTGTGTGTACGTGTAGTATGTTCATGTTATTGTCGATGTTTTTATATGTGTGGTTTGCTTCAATGAGGTGGTTTGCGAAGGTAGATTCTGTAGTGGTGTGGAGTGCTTTTGTGTGTTCAATGTATCTCTGTTTGAAGCTACGTCCTGTCTGGCCTATGTAGAATTTATTGCAATTTGAACAACTTAGCTTATATATACCGGGTAGATCGAATTTGTTTTGTGCTTTGGGCATGCGTTTTGATAGTGTGTGTTCTGTTTTGTTAGTAGTTTTGAAAGCGATTCTGTATCCTGCTTTTTTGAATTTGTGGGCGATTTTTTCTGTTTGTTTGTTGATGTATGTTAGTGTTATGAATTTGTTGTTTTCTGTCTTTGTCTGTTGTTTGTTTTGTGTTTTGTGTAGGAGTTTACTGACTATTGTTCTGTCATAACCGTTAGATTCCGCTAGATATTTTATCGTGTTTAGTTCGTCTTTGTAGTCTATTTCATCTAAGGGGATGTTGTTAAGTCTGTGTATCATGGTTCTAAAAGCAGCTAGTTTGTGTTGTATTGGGTGATTGGAGGTGTTGTGTATTAGTGTGTCAGTTGTAGTTGGTTTTCTGTATATACTGAATTTGTGCCTGTGTTCTAGTTTTGTGATGGAGAGGTCTAAGAAGTTTATGGTATTGTTGTGTTCGTATTCGGCAGTGAAGGTTATGTTTTTATGTATTTTGTTTATGTGCGTTAGTAACTGTTCACATTGTCTTTTGTTTCCCCTGTATAGTATTAGAATGTCATCAACGTATCTGTGCCAATATAGTATTTTATGTGAGTCTCTGTCATTGTTTGTGAGTATTTTTGTTTTTTCTAAGTGTTGGAGGAAGACTTCTGCTAGAATGCTGGATATGGGGGAGCCCATGGGTAGGCCTTCGTTCTGTGTGTAGTATTTATTGTTATAAGTAAAGTAGTTTTGTTTTGTGATAATGTTCAGAGTTTCTGTTATTTCATTGATAAGTTCGTGTGGTGTGTTGTTCTGTTTGAGTTTGTTTTGTAGGATGGTGATTGTTTCAGAGATGGGGATGTTTGTGTACAGGTTTTTAATGTCAAAGGAGGCTAATGTGGCGTTATGGGGGATGTGTGTGTCTTTTATTTTTGTTACTAGGTCAGTGTTGTTTTTTACTGCAATGTTGTTGTCTATTTGTGTGTGTTGTCTAATAATTTTGTCTAGATATTTTGCCAGTTTGTGTGCAGGGGCATTACGGTAGTTGATAATGGGGCGGATCGGAATCAACCATTAATTGGGAATAATTACTAACTTTTATTTTCATGAATTCAGTTTAATGACTCTAAGGTCGAAGTTGTTAATTGCCCGTATCGACTCTTCTTCTCAATTCGATTTCTTTCTTACCTTTATTCGATTTCTTTCTTATCTTTATTTATTATATTAATCTTTTGGGTTCTTTAGACTGCTATTGAAAAGTTCGAAAATGCCCACAAGAAATACAATACATTTCAGTTATTTAAATCTTATTGACTAATACAAACAAATTTAATTTTATTAAAGTGTGACAAAATAATAATTCAATTCAATTGCCGATGCAATGCATTATGGTTCTACCCAGCATTCAAAGTAACATTTCAAGATGGCGGCTAGTTGTCCAATTAATTCTGTGTGAATTGTATTCACCACCAGTTTTTTCAAATAAAATAAATTACACAAAATGTTCACTGTGTTTAAGTTAGTTCTTTTTTCTTTCCACTAGTGTTCTGTTGAAAAAAGTGTTAATTGATTTAATCTTGGTGTTGTGTAGTTGTAACAGTAGTATTATAAAAAGGTTAAGTCTCACCAACTTGTAGAGTTATTTATTCACTTTTTGATTTCTTTTTTAATAATTTATTTTTTTACTTGTTCTTCTTTTACTTATTATTACTTTATATTACCTTCATTTCTTCCTTCTAATTTTGATTCTCTTGTTTTAAATATTTTTACTTTTTTTCTTCCACTTAGATTTGATTGTTCGTTATACTTTTTGGCTCATAGCTGCACAGAGGTGTTCTGGATACCGTACTTTCGTGTCTAACAATAGAATGTTGAGTTTTTATTTTTCTTTCAACTGGCTTGACCAAAATTAACAAAATTCCTATTGGTCACTGTCGTTGGGTTCAAGGGTCATGTGACACTGATTATTTAAAATATATAGTTTTTGCATTTTATACTCCAAGTTACTCCCTAATTAATACTTAATTGGACTTAAATTGATTTACAAGGTGTTCTTCCTGATAGAAAGACAAGCATTTTGATATCTCACTTGATATGTGTGAGTGTCCTAATAGATATTTTTTTATCTTTACAAAATTCTGTTTTATAGGTCTTCAAGCAGTTTGACCTTTACAAAATTATATTACTTTTCATTAATCTATTTAAAATGTTATTACCATTATAACAAATAAGGTCTATCTTAATAATTTTACTATTTCTTACTGATTTACAGTAATTTGATAATTTGTTAGACTGCCAATAATATTATGTTGATATTGGCCTATATCTTGGTACTTCCTTTGTACAATGTTCCAATTTATAAATGTTATGTAGCCTGTTGGCTTAATACATTTTGATTAATTATAATTATTCCATGAATTAAAAAATAAAAACACACATGAAACAACCATATTTAAACAATATTATGCCCTTATGGCTAAAACTCTAATTTACATTAAACAACAAAATTAGATTCTTGGATTTCGGTGTCCATGACGTGTCCGTTACTTAACTAAATATCACTATAGTATTTGACGACTCGGAACACTAAGTTTTTTATAAGTAAAAACGTAAAGTTTTACCTTACAGCCTAAACCGGCTTTCACCTATAGAAGGCTTCATCAGAGGCTGTCGTTAGTAGCGCTGTTCGTCTTGTTGTTGGTGACGAGATAGTTTTTCGAAAGATCGAAGCTGTGTGTGTGTGGTGAGATGTGTTCGAATAATGCGTGCGATTTGAATTGTGTCTGTTCGTTTAGGATGTCGTTTTTATTTGTTTTTGTGTGTTTGTATATTTTTTAATTGTTCTAGAGTGTCTAGTTTTCGGCCTTTTGTGTGTACGTGTAGTATGTTCATGTTATTGTCGATGTTTTTATATGTGTGGTTTGCTTCAATGAGGTGGTTTGCGAAGGTAGATTCTGTAGTGGTGTGGAGTGCTTTTGTGTGTTCAATGTATCTCTGTTTGAAGCTACGTCCTGTCTGGCCTATGTAGAATTTATTGCAATTTGAACAATTTAGCTTATATATACCGGGTAGATCGAATTTGTTTTGTGCTTTGGGCATGCGTTTTGATAGTGTGTGTTCTGTTTTGTTAGTAGTTTTGAAAGCGATTCTGTATCCTGCTTTTTTGAATTTGTGGGCGATTTTTTCTGTTTGTTTGTTGATGTATGTTAGTGTTATGAATTTGTTGTTTTCTGTCTTTGTCTGTTGTTTGTTTTGTGTTTTGTGTAGGAGTTTACTGACTATTGTTCTGTCATAACCGTTAGATTCCGCTAGATATTTTATCGTGTTTAGTTCGTCCTTTGTAGTCTATTTCATCTAAGGGGATGTTGTTAAGTCTGTGTATCATGGTTCTAAAAGCAGCTAGTTTGTGTTGTATTGGGTGATTGGAGGTGTTGTGTATTAGTGTGTCAGTTGTAGTTGGTTTTCTGTATATACTGAATTTGTGCCTGTGTTCTAGTTTTGTGATGGAGAGGTCTAAGAAGTTTATGGTATTGTTGTGTTCGTATTCGGCAGTGAAGGTTATGTTTTTATGTATTTTGTTTATGTGCGTTAGTAACTGTTCACATTGTCTTTTGTTTCCCCTGTATAGTATTAGAATGTCATCAACGTATCTGTGCCAATATAGTATTTTATGTGAGTCTCTGTCATTGTTTGTGAGTATTTTTGTTTTTTCTAAGTGTTGGAGGAAGACTTCTGCTAGAATGCTGGATATGGGGGAGCCCATGGGTAGGCCTTCGTTCTGTGTGTAGTATTTATTGTTATAAGTAAAGTAGTTTTGTTTTGTGATAATGTTCAGAGTTTCTGTTATTTCATTGATAAGTTCGTGTGGTGTGTTGTTCTGTTTGAGTTTGTTTTGTAGGATGGTGATTGTTTCAGAGATGGGGATGTTTGTGTACAGGTTTTTAATGTCAAAGGAGGCTAATGTGGCGTTATGGGGGATGTGTGTGTCTTTTATTTTTGTTACTAGGTCAGTGTTGTTTTTTACTGCAATGTTGTTGTCTATTTGTGTGTGTTGTCTAATAATTTTGTCTAGATATTTTGCCAGTTTGTGTGCAGGGGCATTACGGTAGTTGATAATGGGGCGGATCGGAATCAACCATTAATTGGGAATAATTACTAACTTTTATTTTCATGAATTCAGTTTAATGACTCTAAGGTCGAAGTTGTTAATTGCCCGTATCGACTCTTCTTCTCAATTCGATTTCTTTCTTACCTTTATTCGATTTCTTTCTTATCTTTATTTATTATATTAATCTTTTGGGTTCTTTAGACTGCTATTGAAAAGTTCGAAAATGCCCACAAGAAATACAATACATTTCAATTATTTAAATCTTATTGACTAATACAAACAAATTTAATTTTATTAAAGTGTGACAAAATAATAATTCAATTCAATTGCCGATGCAATGCATTATGGTTCTACCCAGCATTCAAAGTAACATTTCAAGATGGCGGCTTGTTGTCCAATTAATTCTGTGTGAATTGTATTCACCACCAGTTTTTTCAAATAAAATAAATTACACAAAATGTTCACTGTGTTTAAGTTAGTTCTTTTTTCTTTCCACTAGTGTTCTGTTGAAAAAAGTGTTAATTGATTTAATCTTGGTGTTGTGTAGTTGTAACAGTAGTATTATAAAAAGGTTAAGTCTCACCAACTTGTAGAGTTATTTATTCACTTTTTGATTTCTTTTTTAATATATTATTTTTTTACTTGTTCTTCTTTTACTTATTATTACTTTATATTACCTTCATTTCTTCCTTATAATTTTGATTCTCTTGTTTTAAATATTTTTACTTTTTTTCTTCCACTTAGATTTGATTCTTCGTTATACTTTTTGGCTCATAGCTGCACAGAGGTGTTCTGGATACCGTACTTTCGTGTCTAACAATAGAATGTTGAGTTTTTATTTTTCTTTCAACTGGCTTGACCAAAATTAACAAAATTCCTATTGGTCACTGTCGTTGGGTTCAAGGGTCATGTGACACTGATTATTTAAAATATATAGTTTTTGCATTTTATACTCCAAGTTACTCCCTAATTAATACTTAATTGGACTTAAATTGATTTACAAGGTGTTCTTCCTGATAGAAAGACAAGCATTTTGATATCTCACTTGATATGTGTGAGTGTCCTAATAGATATTTTTTTATCTTTACAAAATTCTGTTTTATAGGTCTTCAAGCAGTTTGACCTTTACAAAATTATATTACTTTTCATTAATCTATTTAAAATGTTATTACCATTATAACAAATAAGGTCTATCTTAATAATTTTACTATTTCTTACTGATTTACAGTAATTTGATAATTTGTTAGACTGCCAATAATATTATGTTGATATTGGCCTATATCTTGGTACTTCCTTTGTACAATGTTCCAATTTATAAATGTTATGTAGCCTGTTGGCTTAATACATTTTGATTAATTATAATTATTCCATGAATTAAAAAATAAAAACACACATGAAACAACCATATTTAAACAATATTATGCCCTTATGGCTAAAACTCTAATTTACATTAAACAACAAAATTAGATTCTTGGATTTCGGTGTCCATGACGTGTCCGTTACTTAACTAAATATCACTATAGTATTGACGACTCGGAACACTAAGTTTTTTATAAGTAAAAACGTAAAGTTTTACCTTACAGCCTAAACCGGCTTTCACCTATAGAAGGCTTCATCAGAGGCTGTCGTTAGTAGCGCTGTTCGTCTTGTTGTTGGTGACGAGATAGTTTTTCGAAAGATCGAAGTTGTGTGTGTGTGGTGAGATGTGTTCGAATAATGCGTGCGATTTGAATTGTGTCTGTTCGTTTAGGATGTCGTTTTTATTTGTTTTTGTGTGTTTGTATATTTCTAATTGTTCTAGAGTGTCTAGTTTTCGGCCTTTTGTGTGTACGTGTAGTATGTTCATGTTATTGTCGATGTTTTTATATGTGTGGTTTGCTTCAATGAGGTGGTTTGCGAAGGTAGATTCTGTAGTGGTGTGGAGTGCTTTTGTGTGTTCAATGTATCTCTGTTTGAAGCTACGTCCTGTCTGGCCTATGTAGAATTTATTGCAATTTGAACAACTTAGCTTATATATACCGGGTAGATCGAATTTGTTTTGTGCTTTGGGCATGCGTTTTGATAGTGTGTGTTCTGTTTTGTTAGTAGTTTTGAAAGCGATTCTGTATCCTGCTTTTTTGAATTTGTGGGCGATTTTTTCTGTTTGTTTGTTGATGTATGTTAGTGTTATGAATTTGTTGTTTTCTGTCTTTGTCTGTTGTTTGTTTTGTGTTTTGTGTAGGAGTTTACTGACTATTGTTCTGTCATAACCGTTAGATTCCGCTAGATATTTTATCGTGTTTAGTTCGTCTTTGTAGTCTATTTCATCTAAGGGGATGTTGTTAAGTCTGTGTATCATGGTTCTAAAAGCAGCTAGTTTGTGTTGTATTGGGTGATTGGAGGTGTTGTGTATTAGTGTGTCAGTTGTAGTTGGTTTTCTGTATATACTGAATTTGTGCCTGTGTTCTAGTTTTGTGATGGAGAGGTCTAAGAAGTTTATGGTATTGTTGTGTTCGTATTCGGCAGTGAAGGTTATGTTTTTATGTATTTTGTTTATGTGCGTTAGTAACTGTTCACATTGTCTTTTGTTTCCCCTGTATAGTATTAGAATGTCATCAACGTATCTGTGCCAATATAGTATTTTATGTGAGTCTCTGTCATTGTTTGTGAGTATTTTTGTTTTTTCTAAGTGTTGGAGGAAGACTTCTGCTAGAATGCTGGATATGGGGGAGCCCATGGGTAGGCCTTCGTTCTGTGTGTAGTATTTATTGTTATAAGTAAAGTAGTTTTGTTTTGTGATAATGTTCAGAGTTTCTGTTATTTCATTGATAAGTTCGTGTGGTGTGTTGTTCTGTTTGAGTTTGTTTTGTAGGATGGTGATTGTTTCAGAGATGGGGATGTTTGTGTACAGGTTTTTAATGTCAAAGGAGGCTAATGTGGCGTTATGGGGGATGTGTGTGTCTTTTATTTTTGTTACTAGGTCAGTGTTGTTTTTTACTGCAATGTTGTTGTCTATTTGTGTGTGTTGTCTAATAATTTTGTCTAGATATTTTGCCAGTTTGTGTGCAGGGGCATTACGGTAGTTGATAATGGGGCGGATCGGAATCAACCATTAATTGGGAATAATTACTAACTTTTATTTTCATGAATTCAGTTTAATGACTCTAAGGTCGAAGTTGTTAATTGCCCGTATCGACTCTTCTTCTCAATTCGATTTCTTTCTTACCTTTATTCGATTTCTTTCTTATCTTTATTTATTATATTAATCTTTTGGGTTCTTTAGACTGCTATTGAAAAGTTCGAAAATGCCCACAAGAAATACAATACATTTCAATTATTTAAATCTTATTGACTAATACAAACAAATTTAATTTTATTAAAGTGTGACAAAATAATAATTCAATTCAATTGCCGATGCAATGCATTATGGTTCTACCCAGCATTCAAAGTAACATTTCAAGATGGCGGCTTGTTGTCCAATTAATTCTGTGTGAATTGTATTCACCACCAGTTTTTTCAAATAAAATAAATTACACAAAATGTTCACTGTGTTTAAGTTAGTTCTTTTTTCTTTCCACTAGTGTTCTGTTGAAAAAAGTGTTAATTGATTTAATCTTGGTGTTGTGTAGTTGTAACAGTAGTATTATAAAAAGGTTAAGTCTCACCAACTTGTAGAGTTATTTATTCACTTTTTGATTTCTTTTTTAATATATTATTTTTTTACTTGTTCTTCTTTTACTTATTATTACTTTATATTACCTTCATTTCTTCCTTATAATTTTGATTCTCTTGTTTTAAATATTTTTACTTTTTTTCTTCCACTTAGATTTGATTCTTCGTTATACTTTTTGGCTCATAGCTGCACAGAGGTGTTCTGGATACCGTACTTTCGTGTCTAACAATAGAATGTTGAGTTTTTATTTTTCTTTCAACTGGCTTGACCAAAATTAACAAAATTCCTATTGGTCACTGTCGTTGGGTTCAAGGGTCATGTGACACTGATTATTTAAAATATATAGTTTTTGCATTTTATACTCCAAGTTACTCCCTAATTAATACTTAATTGGACTTAAATTGATTTACAAGGTGTTCTTCCTGATAGAAAGACAAGCATTTTGATATCTCACTTGATATGTGTGAGTGTCCTAATAGATATTTTTTTATCTTTACAAAATTCTGTTTTATAGGTCTTCAAGCAGTTTGACCTTTACAAAATTATATTACTTTTCATTAATCTATTTAAAATGTTATTACCATTATAACAAATAAGGTCTATCTTAATAATTTTACTATTTCTTACTGATTTACAGTAATTTGATAATTTGTTAGACTGCCAATAATATTATGTTGATATTGGCCTATATCTTGGTACTTCCTTTGTACAATGTTCCAATTTATAAATGTTATGTAGCCTGTTGGCTTAATACATTTTGATTAATTATAATTATTCCATGAATTAAAAAATAAAAACACACATGAAACAACCATATTTAAACAATATTATGCCCTTATGGCTAAAACTCTAATTTACATTAAACAACAAAATTAGATTCTTGGATTTCGGTGTCCATGACGTGTCCGTTACTTAACTAAATATCACTATAGTATTGACGACTCGGAACACTAAGTTTTTTATAAGTAAAAACGTAAAGTTTTACCTTACAGCCTAAACCGGCTTTCACCTATAGAAGGCTTCATCAGAGGCTGTCGTTAGTAGCGCTGTTCGTCTTGTTGTTGGTGACGAGATAGTTTTTCGAAAGATCGAAGTTGTGTGTGTGTGGTGAGATGTGTTCGAATAATGCGTGCGATTTGAATTGTGTCTGTTCGTTTAGGATGTCGTTTTTATTTGTTTTTGTGTGTTTGTATATTTCTAATTGTTCTAGAGTGTCTAGTTTTCGGCCTTTTGTGTGTACGTGTAGTATGTTCATGTTATTGTCGATGTTTTTATATGTGTGGTTTGCTTCAATGAGGTGGTTTGCGAAGGTAGATTCTGTAGTGGTGTGGAGTGCTTTTGTGTGTTCAATGTATCTCTGTTTGAAGCTACGTCCTGTCTGGCCTATGTAGAATTTATTGCAATTTGAACAACTTAGCTTATATATACCGGGTAGATCGAATTTGTTTTGTGCTTTGGGCATGCGTTTTGATAGTGTGTGTTCTGTTTTGTTAGTAGTTTTGAAAGCGATTCTGTATCCTGCTTTTTTGAATTTGTGGGCGATTTTTTCTGTTTGTTTGTTGATGTATGTTAGTGTTATGAATTTGTTGTTTTCTGTCTTTGTCTGTTGTTTGTTTTGTGTTTTGTGTAGGAGTTTACTGACTATTGTTCTGTCATAACCGTTAGATTCCGCTAGATATTTTATCGTGTTTAGTTCGTCTTTGTAGTCTATTTCATCTAAGGGGATGTTGTTAAGTCTGTGTATCATGGTTCTAAAAGCAGCTAGTTTGTGTTGTATTGGGTGATTGGAGGTGTTGTGTATTAGTGTGTCAGTTGTAGTTGGTTTTCTGTATATACTGAATTTGTGCCTGTGTTCTAGTTTTGTGATGGAGAGGTCTAAGAAGTTTATGGTATTGTTGTGTTCGTATTCGGCAGTGAAGGTTATGTTTTTATGTATTTTGTTTATGTGCGTTAGTAACTGTTCACATTGTCTTTTGTTTCCCCTGTATAGTATTAGAATGTCATCAACGTATCTGTGCCAATATAGTATTTTATGTGAGTCTCTGTCATTGTTTGTGAGTATTTTTGTTTTTTCTAAGTGTTGGAGGAAGACTTCTGCTAGAATGCTGGATATGGGGGAGCCCATGGGTAGGCCTTCGTTCTGTGTGTAGTATTTATTGTTATAAGTAAAGTAGTTTTGTTTTGTGATAATGTTCAGAGTTTCTGTTATTTCATTGATAAGTTCGTGTGGTGTGTTGTTCTGTTTGAGTTTGTTTTGTAGGATGGTGATTGTTTCAGAGATGGGGATGTTTGTGTACAGGTTTTTAATGTCAAAGGAGGCTAATGTGGCGTTATGGGGGATGTGTGTGTCTTTTATTTTTGTTACTAGGTCAGTGTTGTTTTTTACTGCAATGTTGTTGTCTATTTGTGTGTGTTGTCTAATAATTTTGTCTAGATATTTTGCCAGTTTGTGTGCAGGGGCATTACGGTAGTTGATAATGGGGCGGATCGGAATCAACCATTAATTGGGAATAATTACTAACTTTTATTTTCATGAATTCAGTTTAATGACTCTAAGGTCGAAGTTGTTAATTGCCCGTATCGACTCTTCTTCTCAATTCGATTTCTTTCTTACCTTTATTCGATTTCTTTCTTATCTTTATTTATTATATTAATCTTTTGGGTTCTTTAGACTGCTATTGAAAAGTTCGAAAATGCCCACAAGAAATACAATACATTTCAGTTATTTAAATCTTATTGACTAATACAAACAAATTTAATTTTATTAAAGTGTGACAAAATAATAATTCAATTCAATTGCCGATGCAATGCATTATGGTTCTACCCAGCATTCAAAGTAACATTTCAAGATGGCGGCTAGTTGTCCAATTAATTCTGTGTGAATTGTATTCACCACCAGTTTTTTCAAATAAAATAAATTACACAAAATGTTCACTGTGTTTAAGTTAGTTCTTTTTTCTTTCCACTAGTGTTCTGTTGAAAAAAGTGTTAATTGATTTAATCTTGGTGTTGTGTAGTTGTAACAGTAGTATTATAAAAAGGTTAAGTCTCACCAACTTGTAGAGTTATTTATTCACTTTTTGATTTCTTTTTTAATAATTTATTTTTTTACTTGTTCTTCTTTTACTTATTATTACTTTATATTACCTTCATTTCTTCCTTCTAATTTTGATTCTCTTGTTTTAAATATTTTTACTTTTTTTCTTCCACTTAGATTTGATTGTTCGTTATACTTTTTGGCTCATAGCTGCACAGAGGTGTTCTGGATACCGTACTTTCGTGTCTAACAATAGAATGTTGAGTTTTTATTTTTCTTTCAACTGGCTTGACCAAAATTAACAAAATTCCTATTGGTCACTGTCGTTGGGTTCAAGGGTCATGTGACACTGATTATTTAAAATATATAGTTTTTGCATTTTATACTCCAAGTTACTCCCTAATTAATACTTAATTGGACTTAAATTGATTTACAAGGTGTTCTTCCTGATAGAAAGACAAGCATTTTGATATCTCACTTGATATGTGTGAGTGTCCTAATAGATATTTTTTTATCTTTACAAAATTCTGTTTTATAGGTCTTCAAGCAGTTTGACCTTTACAAAATTATATTACTTTTCATTAATCTATTTAAAATGTTATTACCATTATAACAAATAAGGTCTATCTTAATAATTTTACTATTTCTTACTGATTTACAGTAATTTGATAATTTGTTAGACTGCCAATAATATTATGTTGATATTGGCCTATATCTTGGTACTTCCTTTGTACAATGTTCCAATTTATAAATGTTATGTAGCCTGTTGGCTTAATACATTTTGATTAATTATAATTATTCCATGAATTAAAAAATAAAAACACACATGAAACAACCATATTTAAACAATATTATGCCCTTATGGCTAAAACTCTAATTTACATTAAACAACAAAATTAGATTCTTGGATTTCGGTGTCCATGACGTGTCCGTTACTTAACTAAATATCACTATAGTATTGACGACTCGGAACACTAAGTTTTTTATAAGTAAAAACGTAAAGTTTTACCTTACAGCCTAAACCGGCTTTCACCTATAGAAGGCTTCATCAGAGGCTGTCGTTAGTAGCGCTGTTCGTCTTGTTGTTGGTGACGAGATAGTTTTTCGAAAGATCGAAGCTGTGTGTGTGTGGTGAGATGTGTTCGAATAATGCGTGCGATTTGAATTGTGTCTGTTCGTTTAGGATGTCGTTTTTATTTGTTTTTGTGTGTTTGTATATTTTTAATTGTTCTAGAGTGTCTAGTTTTCGGCCTTTTGTGTGTACGTGTAGTATGTTCATGTTATTGTCGATGTTTTTATATGTGTGGTTTGCTTCAATGAGGTGGTTTGCGAAGGTAGATTCTGTAGTGGTGTGGAGTGCTTTTGTGTGTTCAATGTATCTCTGTTTGAAGCTACGTCCTGTCTGGCCTATGTAGAATTTATTGCAATTTGAACAATTTAGCTTATATATACCGGGTAGATCGAATTTGTTTTGTGCTTTGGGCATGCGTTTTGATAGTGTGTGTTCTGTTTTGTTAGTAGTTTTGAAAGCGATTCTGTATCCTGCTTTTTTGAATTTGTGGGCGATTTTTTCTGTTTGTTTGTTGATGTATGTTAGTGTTATGAATTTGTTGTTTTCTGTCTTTGTCTGTTGTTTGTTTTGTGTTTTGTGTAGGAGTTTACTGACTATTGTTCTGTCATAACCGTTAGATTCCGCTAGATATTTTATCGTGTTTAGTTCGTCTTTGTAGTCTATTTCATCTAAGGGGATGTTGTTAAGTCTGTGTATCATGGTTCTAAAAGCAGCTAGTTTGTGTTGTATTGGGTGATTGGAGGTGTTGTGTATTAGTGTGTCAGTTGTAGTTGGTTTTCTGTATATACTGAATTTGTGCCTGTGTTCTAGTTTTGTGATGGAGAGGTCTAAGAAGTTTATGGTATTGTTGTGTTCGTATTCGGCAGTGAAGGTTATGTTTTTATGTATTTTGTTTATGTGCGTTAGTAACTGTTCACATTGTCTTTTGTTTCCCCTGTATAGTATTAGAATGTCATCAACGTATCTGTGCCAATATAGTATTTTATGTGAGTCTCTGTCATTGTTTGTGAGTATTTTTGTTTTTTCTAAGTGTTGGAGGAAGACTTCTGCTAGAATGCTGGATATGGGGGAGCCCATGGGTAGGCCTTCGTTCTGTGTGTAGTATTTATTGTTATAAGTAAAGTAGTTTTGTTTTGTGATAATGTTCAGAGTTTCTGTTATTTCATTGATAAGTTCGTGTGGTGTGTTGTTCTGTTTGAGTTTGTTTTGTAGGATGGTGATTGTTTCAGAGATGGGGATGTTTGTGTACAGGTTTTTAATGTCAAAGGAGGCTAATGTGGCGTTATAGGGGAATGTGTATGTCTTTTATTTTTGTTACTAGGTCAGTGTTGTTTTTTACTGCAATGGTGTTGTCTATTTGTGTGTGTTGTCTAATAATTTTGTCTAGATATTTTGCCAGTTTGTGTGCAGGGGCATTACGGTAGTTGATAATGGGGCGGATCGGAATCAACCATTAATTGGGAATAATTACTAACTTTTATTTTCATGAATTCAGTTTAATGACTCTAAGGTCGAAGTTGTTAATTGCCCGTATCGACTCTTCTTCTCAATTCGATTTCTTTCTTACCTTTATTCGATTTCTTTCTTATCTTTATTTATTATATTAATCTTTTGGGTTCTTTAGACTGCTTTTGAAAAGTTCGAAAATGCCCACAAGAAATACAATACATTTCAATTATTTAAATCTTATTGACTAATACAAACAAATTTAATTTTATTAAATTGTGACAAAATAATAATTCAATTCAATTGCCGATGCAATGCATTATGGTTCTACCCAGCATTCAAAGTAACATTTCAAGATGGCGGCTTGTTGTCCAATTAATTCTGTGTGAATTGTATTCACCACCAGTTTTTTCAAATAAAATAAATTACACAAAATGTTCACTGTGTTTAAGTTAGTTCTTTTTTCTTTCCACTAGTGTTCTGTTGAAAAAAGTGTTAATTGATTTAATCTTGGTGTTGTGTAGTTGTAACAGTAGTATTATAAAAAGGTTAAGTCTCACCAACTTGTAGAGTTATTTATTCACTTTTTGATTTCTTTTTTAATATATTATTTTTTTACTTGTTCTTCTTTTACTTATTATTACTTTATATTATCTTCATTTCTTCCTTCTAATTTTGATTCTCTTGTTTTAAATATTTTTACTTTTTTTCTTCCACTTAGATTTGATTCTTCGTTATACTTTTTGGCTCATAGCTGCACAGAGGTGTTCTGGATACCGTACTTTCGTGTCTAACAATAGAATGTTGAGTTTTTATTTTTCTTTCAACTGGCTTGACCAAAATTAACAAAATTCCTATTGGTCAATGTCGTTGGGTTCAAGGGTCATGTGACACTGATTATTTAAAATATATAGTTTTTGCATTTTATACTCCAAGTTACTCCCTAATTAATACTTAATTAAACTTAAATTGATTTACAAGGTGTTCTTCCTGATAGAAAGACAAGCATTTTGATATCTCACTTGATATGTGTGAGTGTCCTAATAGATATTTTTTTATCTTTACAAAATTCTGTTTTATAGGTCTTCAAGCAGTTTGACCTTTACAAAATTATATTACTTTTCATTAATCTATTTAAAATGTTATTACCATTATAACAAATAAGGTCTATCTTAATAATTTTACTATTTCTTACTGATTTACAGTAATTTGATAATTTGTTAGACTGCCAATAATATTATGTTGATATTGGCCTATATCTTGGTACTTCCTTTGTACAATGTTCCAATTTATAAATGTTATGTAGCCTGTTGGCTTAATACATTTTGATTAATTATAATTATTCCATGAATTAAAAAATAAAAACACACATGAAACAACCATATTTAAACAATATTATGCCCTTATGGCTAAAACTCTAATTTACATTAAACAACAAAATTAGATTCTTGGATTTCGGTGTCCATGACGTGTCCGTTACTTAACTAAATATCACTATAGTATTGACGACTCGGAACACTAAGTTTTTTATAAGTAAAAACGTAAAGTTTTACCTTACAGCCTAAACCGGCTTTCACCTATAGAAGGCTTCATCAGAGGCTGTCGTTAGTAGCGCTGTTCGTCTTGTTGTTGGTGACGAGATAGTTTTTCGAAAGATCGAAGCTGTGTGTGTGTGGTGAGATGTGTTCGAATAATGCGTGCGATTTGAATTGTGTCTGTTCGTTTAGGATGTCGTTTTTATTTGTTTTTGTGTGTTTGTATATTTTTAATTGTTCTAGAGTGTCTAGTTTTCGGCCTTTTGTGTGTACGTGTAGTATGTTCATGTTATTGTCGCTGTTTTTATATGTGTGGTTTGCTTCAATGAGGTGGTTTGCGAAGGTAGATTCTGTAGTGGTGTGGAGTGCTTTTGTGTGTTCAATGTATCTCTGTTTGAAGCTACGTCCTGTCTGGCCTATGTAGAATTTATTGCAATTTGAACAATTTAGCTTATATATACCGGGTAGATCGAATTTGTTTTGTGCTTTGGGCATGCGTTTTGATAGTGTGTGTTCTGTTTTGTTAGTAGTTTTGAAAGCGATTCTGTATCCTGCTTTTTTGAATTTGTGGGCGATTTTTTCTGTTTGTTTGTTGATGTATGTTAGTGTTATGAATTTGTTGTTTTCTGTCTTTGTCTGTTGTTTGTTTTGTGTTTTGTGTAGGAGTTTACTGACTATTGTTCTGTCATAACCGTTAGATTCCGCTAGATATTTTATCGTGTTTAGTTCGTCTTTGTAGTCTATTTCATCTAAGGGGATGTTGTTAAGTCTGTGTATCATGGTTCTAAAAGCAGCTAGTTTGTGTTGTATTGGGTGATTGGAGGTGTTGTGTATTAGTGTGTCAGTTGTAGTTGGTTTTCTGTATATACTGAATTTGTGCCTGTGTTCTAGTTTTGTGATGGAGAGGTCTAAGAAGTTTATGGTATTGTTGTGTTCGTATTCGGCAGTGAAGGTTATGTTTTTATGTATTTTGTTTATGTGCGTTAGTAACTGTTCACATTGTCTTTTGTTTCCCCTGTATAGTATTAGAATGTCATCAACGTATCTGTGCCAATATAGTATTTTATGTGAGTGTCTGTCATTGTTTGTGAGTATTTTTGTTTTTTCTAAGTGTTGGAGGAAGACTTCTGCTAGAATGCTGGATATGGGGGAGCCCATGGGTAGGCCTTCGTTCTGTGTGTAGTATTTATTGTTATAAGTAAAGTAGTTTTGTTTTGTGATAATGTTCAGAGTTTCTGTTATTTCATTGATAAGTTCGTGTGGTGTGTTGTTCTGTTTGAGTTTGTTTTGTAGGATGGTGATTGTTTCAGAGATGGGGATGTTTGTGTACAGGTTTTTAATGTCAAAGGAGGCTAATGTGGCGTTATAGGGGAATGTGTATGTCTTTTATTTTTGTTACTAGGTCAGTGTTGTTTTTTACTGCAATGGTGTTGTCTATTTGTGTGTGTTGTCTAATAATTTTGTCTAGATATTTTGCCAGTTTGTGTGCAGGGGCATTACGGTAGTTGATAATGGGGCGGATCGGAATCAACCATTAATTGGGAATAATTACTAACTTTTATTTTCATGAATTCAGTTTAATGACTCTAAGGTCGAAGTTGTTAATTGCCCGTATCGACTCTTCTTCTCAATTCGATTTCTTTCTTACCTTTATTCGATTTCTTTCTTATCTTTATTTATTATATTAATCTTTTGGGTTCTTTAGACTGCTTTTGAAAAGTTCGAAAATGCCCACAAGAAATACAATACATTTCAATTATTTAAATCTTATTGACTAATACAAACAAATTTAATTTTATTAAATTGTGACAAAATAATAATTCAATTCAATTGCCGATGCAATGCATTATGGTTCTACCCAGCATTCAAAGTAACATTTCAAGATGGCGGCTTGCTGTCCAATTAATTCTGTGTGAATTGTATTCACCACCAGTTTTTTCAAATAAAATAAATTACACAAAATGTTCACTGTGTTTAAGTTAGTTCTTTTTTCTTTCCACTAGTGTTCTGTTGAAAAAAGTGTTAATTGATTTAATCTTGGTGTTGTGTAGTTGTAACAGTAGTATTATAAAAAGGTTAAGTCTCACCAACTTGTAGAGTTATTTATTCACTTTTTGATTTCTTTTTTAATATATTATTTTTTTACTTGTTCTTCTTTTACTTATTATTACTTTATATTATCTTCATTTCTTCCTTCTAATTTTGATTCTCTTGTTTTATATATTTTTACTTTTTTTCTTCCACTTAGATTTGATTCTTCGTTATACTTTTTGGCTCATAGCTGCACAGAGGTGTTCTGGATACCGTACTTTCGTGTCTAACAATAGAATGTTGAGTTTTTATTTTTCTTTCAACTGGCTTGACCAAAATTAACAAAATTCCTATTGGTCAATGTCGTTGGGTTCAAGGGTCATGTGACACTGATTATTTAAAATATATAGTTTTTGCATTTTATACTCCAAGTTACTCCCTAATTAATACTTAATTGGACTTAAATTGATTTACAAGGTGTTCTTCCTGATAGAAAGACAAGCATTTTGATATCTCACTTGATATGTGTGAGTGTCCTAATAGATATTTTTTTATCTTTACAAAATTCTGTTTTATAGGTCTTCAAGCAGTTTGACCTTTACAAAATTATATTACTTTTCATTAGTCTATTTAAAATGTTATTACCATTATAACAAATAAGGTCTATCTTAATAATTTTACTATTTCTTACTGATTTACAGTAATTTGATAATTTGTTAGACTGCCAATAATATTATGTTGATATTGGCCTATATCTTGGTTCTTCCTTTGTACAATGTTCCAATTTATAAATGTTATGTAGCCTGTTGGCTTAATACATTTTGATTAATTATAATTATTCCATGAATTAAAAAATATAAACACACATGAAACAACCATATTTAAACAATATTATGCCCTTATGGCTAAAACTCTAATTTACATTAAACAACAAAATTAGATTCTTGGATTTCGGTGTCCATAAAGTGTCCGTTACTTAACTAAATATCACTATAGTATTGACGACTCGGAACACTAAGTTTTTTATAAGTGAAAACGTAAAGTTTTACCTTACAGCCTAAACCGGCTTTCACCTATAGAAGGCTTCATCAGAGGCTGTCGTTAGTAGCGCTGTTCGTCTTGTTGTTGGTGACGAGATAGTTTTTCGAAAGATCGAAGCTGTGTGTGTGTGGTGAGATGTGTTCGAATAATGCGTGCGATTTGAATTGTGTCTGTTCGTTTAGGATGTCGTTTTTATTTGTTTTTGTGTGTTTGTATATTTTTAATTGTTCTAGAGTGTCTAGTTTTCGGCCTTTTGTGTGTACGTGTAGTATGTTCATGTTATTGTCGATGTTTTTATATGTGTGGTTTGCTTCAATGAGGTGGTTTGCGAAGGTAGATTCTGTAGTGGTGTGGAGTGCTTTTGTGTGTTCAATGTATCTCTGTTTGAAGCTACGTCCTGTCTGGCCTATGTAGAATTTATTGCAATTTGAACAATTTAGCTTATATTACCGGGTAGATCGAATTTGTTTTGTGCTTTGGGCATGCGTTTTGATAGTGTGTGTTCTGTTTTGTTAGTAGTTTTGAAAGCGATTCTGTATCCTGCTTTTTTGAATTTGTGGGCGATTTTTTCTGTTTGTTTGTTGATGTATGTTAGTGTTATGAATTTTTTGTTTTCTGTCTTTGTCTGTTGTTTGTTTTGTGTTTTGTGTAGGAGTTTACTGACTATTGTTCTGTCATAACCGATAGATTCCGCTAGATATTTTATCGTGTTTAGTTCGTCTTTGTAGTCTATTTCATCTAAGGGGATGTTGTTAAGTCTGTGTATCATGGTTCTAAAAGCAGCTAGTTTGTGTTGTATTGGGTGATTGGAGGTGTTGTGTATTAGTGTGTCAGTTGTAGTTGGTTTTCTGTATATACTGAATTTGTGCCTGTGTTCTAGTTTTGTGATGGAGAGGTCTAAGAAGTTTATGGTATTGTTGTGTTCGTATTCGGCAGTGAAGGTTATGTTTTTATGTATTTTGTTTATGTGCGTTAGTAACTGTTCACATTGTCTTTTGTTTCCCCTGTATAGTATTAGAATGTCATCAACGTATCTGTGCCAATATAGTATTTTATGTGAGTGTCTGTCATTGTTTGTGAGTATTTTTGTTTTTTCTAAGTGTTGGAGGAAGACTTCTGCTAGAATGCTGGATATGGGGGAGCCCATGGGTAGGCCTTCGTTCTGTGTGTAGTATTTATTGTTATAAGTAAAGTAGTTTTGTTTTGTGATAATGTTCAGAGTTTCTGTTATTTCATTGATAAGTTCGTGTGGTGTGTTGTTCTGTTTGAGTTTGTTTTGTAGGATGGTGATTGTTTCAGAGATGGGGATGTTTGTGTACAGGTTTTTAAAGTCAAAGGAGGCTAATGTGGCGTTATGGGGGATGTGTATGTCTTTTACTTTGTTACTAGGTCAGTGTTGTTTTTTACTGCAATGTTGTTGCCTATTTGTGTGTGTTGTCTAATAATTTTGTCTAGATATTTTGCCAGTTTGTGTGCAGGGGCATTACGGTAGTTGATAATGGGGCGGATCGGAATCAACCATTAATTGGGAATAATTACTAACTTTTATTTTCATGAATTCAGTTTAATGACTCAAAGGTCGAAGTTGTTAATTGCCTGTATCGACTCTTCTTCTCAATTCGATTTCTTTCTTACCTTTATTCGATTTCTTTCCTATCTTTATTTATTATATTAATCTTTTGGGTTCTTTAGACTGCTTTTGAAAAGTTCGAAAATGCCCACAAGAAATACAATACATTTCAATTATTTAAATCTTATTGACTAATACAAACAAATTTAATTTTATTAAAGTGTGACAAAATAATAATTCAATTCAATTGCCGATGCAATGCATTATGGTTCTACCCAGCACTCAAAGTAACATTTCAAGATGGCGGCTTGTTGTCCAATTAATTCTGTGTGAATTGTATTCACCACCAGTTTTTTCAAATAAAATAAATTACACAAAATGTTCACTGTGTTTAAGTTAGTTCTTTTTTCTTTCCACTAGTGTTCTGTTGAAAAAAGTGTTAATTGATTTAATCTTGGTGTTGTGTAGTTGTAACAGTAGTATTATAAAAAGGTTAAGTCTCACCAACTTGTAGAGTTATTTATTCACTTTTTGATTTCTTTTTTAATATATTATTTTTTTACTTGTTCTTCTTTTAGTTATTATTACTTTATATTATCTTCATTTCTTCCTTCTAATTTTGATTCTCTTGTTTTAAAAATTTTTACTTTTTTTCTTCCACCTAGATTTGATTCTTCGTTATACTTTTTGGCTCATAGCTGCACAGAGGTGTTCTGGATACCGTAATTTCGTGTCTAACAATAGAATGTTGAGTTTTTATTTTTCTTTCAACTGGCTTGACCAAAATTAACAAAATTCCTATTGGTCAATGTCGTTGGGTTCAAGGGTCATGTGACACTGATTATTTAAAATATATAGTTTTTGCATTTTATACTCCAAGTTACTCCCTAATTAATACTTAATTGGACTTAAATTGATTTACAAGGTGTTCTTCCTGATAGAAAGACAAGCATTTTGATATCTCACTTGATATGTGTGAGTGTCCTAATAGATATTTTTTTATCTTTACAAAATTCTGTTTTATAGGTCTTCAAGCAGTTTGACCTTTACAAAATTATATTACTTTTCATTAATCTATTTAAAATGTTATTACCATTATAACAAATAAGGTCTATCTTAATAATTTTACTATTTCTTACTGATTTACAGTAATTTGATAATTTGTTAGACTGCCAATAATATTATGTTGATATTGGCCTATATCTTGGTACTTCCTTTGTACAATGTTCCAATTTATAAATGTTATGTAGCCTGTTGGCTTAATACATTTTGATTAATTATAATTATTCCATGAATTAAAAAATAAAAACACACATGAAACAACCATATTTAAACAATATTATGCCCTTATGGCTAAAACTCTAATTTACATTAAACAACAAAATTAGATTCTTGGATTTCGGTGTCCATGACGTGTCCGTTACTTAACTAAATATCACTATAGTATTGACGACTCGGAACACTAAGTTTTTTATAAGTAAAACGTAAAGTTTTACCTTACAGCCTAAACCGGCTTTCACCTATAGAAGGCTTCATCAGAGGCTGTCGTTAGTAGCGCTGTTCGTCTTGTTGTTGGTGACGAGATAGTTTTTCGAAAGATCGAAGCTGTGTGTGTGTGGTGAGATGTGTTCGAATAATGCGTGCGATTTGAATTGTGTCTGTTCGTTTAGGATGTCGTTTTTATTTGTTTTTGTGTGTTTGTATATTTTTAATTGTTCTAGAGTGTCTAGTTTTCGGCCTTTTGTGTGTACGTGTAGTATGTTCATGTTATTGTCGATGTTTTTATATGTGTGGTTTGCTTCAATGAGGTGGTTTGCGAAGGTAGATTCTGTAGTGGTGTGGAGTGCTTTTGTGTGTTCAATGTATCTCTGTTTGAAGCTACGTCCTGTCTGGCCTATGTAGAATTTATTGCAATTTGAACAATTTAGCTTATATATACCGGGTAGATCGAATTTGTTTTGTGCTTTGGGCATGCGTTTTGATAGTGTGTGTTCTGTTTTGTTAGTAGTTTTGAAAGCGATTCTGTATCCTGCTTTTTTGAATTTGTGGGCGATTTTTTCTGTTTGTTTGTTGATGTATGTTAGTGTTATGAATTTGTTGTTTTCTGTCTTTGTCTGTTGTTTGTTTTGTGTTTTGTGTAGGAGTTTACTGACTATTGTTCTGTCATAACCGTTAGATTCCGCTAGATATTTTATCGTGTTTAGTTCGTCTTTGTAGTCTATTTCATCTAAGGGGATGTTGTTAAGTCTGTGTATCATGGTTCTAAAAGCAGCTAGTTTGTGTTGTATTGGGTGATTGGAGGTGTTGTGTATTAGTGTGTCAGTTGTAGTTGGTTTTCTGTATATACTGAATTTGTGCCTGTGTTCTAGTTTTGTGATGGAGAGGTCTAAGAAGTTTATGGTATTGTTGTGTTCGTATTCGGCAGTGAAGGTTATGTTTTTATGTATTTTGTTTATGTGCGTTAGTAACTGTTCACATTGTCTTTTGTTTCCCCTGTATAGTATTAGAATGTCATCAACGTATCTGTGCCAATATAGTATTTTATGTGAGTGTCTGTCATTGTTTGTGAGTATTTTTGTTTTTTCTAAGTGTTGGAGGAAGACTTCTGCTAGAATGCTGGATATGGGGGAGCCCATGGGTAGGCCTTCGTTCTGTGTGTAGTATTTATTGTTATAAGTAAAGTAGTTTTGTTTTGTGATAATGTTCAGAGTTTCTGTTATTTCATTGATAAGTTCGTGTGGTGTGTTGTTCTGTTTGAGTTTGTTTTGTAGGATGGTGATTGTTTCAGAGATGGGGATGTTTGTGTACAGGTTTTTAATGTCAAAGGAGGCTAATGTGGCGTTATGGGGGATGTGTATGTCTTTTATTTTTGTTACTAGGTCAGTGTTGTTTTTTCCTGCAATGTTGTTGTCTATTTGAGTGTGTTGTCTAATAATTTTGTCTAGATATTTTGCCAGTTTGTGTGCAGGGGCATTACGGTAGTTGATAATGGGGCGGATCGGAATCAACCATTAATTGGGAATAATTACTAACTTTTATTTTCATGAATTCAGTTTAATGACTCTAAGGTCGAAGTTGTTAATTGCCCGTATCGACTCTTCTTCTCAATTCGATTTCTTTCTTACCTTTATTCGATTTCTTTCTTATCTTTATTTATTATATTAATCTTTTGGGTTCTTTAGACTGCTATTGAAAAGTTCGAAAATGCCCACAAGAAATACAATACATTTCAATTATTTAAATCTTATTGACTAATACAAACAAATTTAATTTTATTAAAGTGTGACAAAATAATAATTCAATTCAATTGCCGATGCAATGCATTATGGTTCTACCCAGCATTCAAAGTAACATTTCAAGATGGCGGCTTGTTGTCCAATTAATTCTGTGTGAATTGTATTCACCACCAGTTTTTTCAAATAAAATAAATTACACAAAATGTTCACTGTGTTTAAGTTAGTTCTTTTTTCTTTCCACTAGTGTTCTGTTGAAAAAAGTGTTAATTGATTTAATCTTGGTGTTGTGTAGTTGTAACAGTAGTATTATAAAAAGGTTAAGTCTCACCAACTTGTAGAGTTATTTATTCACTTTTTGATTTCTTTTTTAATATATTATTTTTTTACTTGTTCTTCTTTTACTTATTATTACTTTATATTATCTTCATTTCTTCCTTCTAATTTTGATTCTCTTGTTTTATAATATTTTTACTTTTTTTCTTCCACTTAGATTTGATTCTTCGTTATACTTTTTGGCTCTTAGCTGCACAGAGGTGTTCTGGATACCGTACTTTCGTGTCTAACAATAGAATGTTGAGTTTTTATTTTTCTTTCAACCGGCATAACCAAAATTAACAAAATTCCTGTTGGTCACTGTCGTTGGGTTCAAGGGTCATGTGACACTGATTATTTAAAATATATAGTTTTTGCATTTTATACTCCAAGTTACTCCCTAATTAATACTTAATTGGACTTAAATTGATTTACAAGGTGTTCTTCCTGATAGAAAGACAAGCATTTTGATATCTCACTTGATATGTGTGAGTGTCCTAATAGATATTTTTTTATCTTTACAAAATTCTGTTTTATAGGTCTTCAAGCAGTTTGACCTTTACAAAATTATATTACTTTTCATTAATCTATTTAAAATGTTATTACCATTATAACAAATAAGGTCTATCTTAATAATTTTACTATTTCTTACTGATTTACAGTAATTTGATAATTTGTTAGACTGCCAATAATATTATGTTGATATTGGCCTATATCTTGGTACTTCCTTTGTACAATGTTCCAATTTATAAATGTTATGTAGCCTGTTGGCTTAATACATTTTGATTAATTATAATTATTCCATGAATTAAAAAATAAAAACACACATGAAACAACCATATTTAAACAATATTATGCCCTTATGGCTAAAACTCTAATTTACATTAAACAACAAAATTAGATTCTTGGATTTCGGTGTCCATGACGTGTCCGTTACTTAACTAAATATCACTATAGTATTGACGACTCGGAACACTAAGTTTTTTATAAGTAAAAACGTAAAGTTTTACCTTACAGCCTAAACCGGCTTTCACCTATAGAAGGCTTCATCAGAGGCTGTCGTTAGTAGCGCTGTTCGTCTTGTTGTTGGTGACGAGATAGTTTTTCGAAAGATCGAAGCTGTGTGTGTGTGGTGAGATGTGTTCGAATAATGCGTGCGATTTGAATTGTGTCTGTTCGTTTAGGATGTCGTTTTTATTTGTTTTTGTGTGTTTGTATATTTCTAATTGTTCTAGAGTGTCTAGTTTTCGGCCTTTTGTGTGTACGTGTAGTATGTTCATGTTATTGTCGATGTTTTTATATGTGTGGTTTGCTTCAATGAGGTGGTTTGCGAAGGTAGATTCTGTAGTGGTGTGGAGTGCTTTTGTGTGTTCAATGTATCTCTGTTTGAAGCTACGTCCTGTCTGGCCTATGTAGAATTTATTGCAATTTGAACAACTTAGCTTATATATACCGGGTAGATCGAATTTGTTTTGTGCTTTGGGCATGCGTTTTGATAGTGTGTGTTCTGTTTTGTTAGTAGTTTTGAAAGCGATTCTGTATCCTGCTTTTTTGAATTTGTGGGCGATTTTTTCTGTTTGTTTGTTGATGTATGTTAGTGTTATGAATTTGTTGTTTTCTGTCTTTGTCTGTTGTTTGTTTTGTGTTTTGTGTAGGAGTTTACTGACTATTGTTCTGTCATAACCGTTAGATTCCGCTAGATATTTTATCGTGTTTAGTTCGTCTTTGTAGTCTATTTCATCTAAGGGGATGTTGTTAAGTCTGTGTATCATGGTTCTAAAAGCAGCTAGTTTGTGTTGTATTGGGTGATTGGAGGTGTTGTGTATTAGTGTGTCAGTTGTAGTTGGTTTTCTGTATATACTGAATTTGTGCCTGTGTTCTAGTTTTGTGATGGAGAGGTCTAAGAAGTTTATGGTATTGTTGTGTTCGTATTCGGCAGTGAAGGTTATGTTTTTATGTATTTTGTTTATGTGCGTTAGTAACTGTTCACATTGTCTTTTGTTTCCCCTGTATAGTATTAGAATGTCATCAACGTATCTGTGCCAATATAGTATTTTATGTGAGTGTCTGTCATTGTTTGTGAGTATTTTTGTTTTTTCTAAGTGTTGGAGGAAGACTTCTGCTAGAATGCTGGATATGGGGGAGCCCATGGGTAGGCCTTCGTTCTGTGTGTAGTATTTATTGTTATAAGTAAAGTAGTTTTGTTTTGTGATAATGTTCAGAGTTTCTGTTATTTCATTGATAAGTTCGTGTGGTGTGTTGTTCTGTTTGAGTTTGTTTTGTAGGATGGTGATTGTTTCAGAGATGGGGATGTTTGTGTACAGGTTTTTAATGTCAAAGGAGGCTAATGTGGCGTTATGGGGGATGTGTATGTCTTTTATTTTTGTTACTAGGTCAGTGTTGTTTTTTACTGCAATGTTGTTGTCTATTTGAGTGTGTTGTCTAATAATTTTGTCTAGATATTTTGCCAGTTTGTGTGCAGGGGCATTACGGTATTTGATAATGGGGCGGATCGGAATCAACCATTAATTGGGAATAATTACTAACTTTTATTTTCATGAATTCAGTTTAATGACTCTAAGGTCGAAGTTGTTAATTGCCCGTATCGACTCTTCTTCTCAATTCGATTTCTTTCTTACCTTTATTCGATTTCTTTCTTATCTTTATTTATTATATTAATCTTTTGGGTTCTTTAGACTGCTATTGAAAAGTTCGAAAATGCCCACAAGAAATACAATACATTTCAATTATTTAAATCTTATTGACTAATACAAACAAATTTAATTTTATTAAAGTGTGACAAAATAATAATTCAATTCAATTGCCGATGCAATGCATTATGGTTCTACCCAGCATTCAAAGTAACATTTCAAGATGGCGGCTTGTTGTCCAATTAATTCTGTGTGAATTGTATTCACCACCAGTTTTTTCAAATAAAATAAATTACACAAAATTTTCACTGTGTTTAAGTTAGTTCTTTTTTCTTTCCACTAGTGTTCTGTTGAAAAAAGTGTTAATTGATTTAATCTTGGTGTTGTGTAGTTGTAACAGTAGTATTATAAAAAGGTTAAGTCTCACCAACTTGTAGAGTTATTTATTCACTTTTTGATTTCTTTTTTAATATATTATTTTTTTACTTGTTCTTCTTTTACTTATTATTACTTTATATTATCTTCATTTCTTCCTTCTAATTTTGATTCTCCTGTTTTATAATATTTTTACTTTTTTTCTTCCACTTAGATTTGATTCTTCGTTATACTTTTTGGCTCATAGCTGCACAGAGGTGTACTGGATACCGTACTTTCGTGTCTAACAATAGTATGTTGAGTTTTTATTTTTCTTTCAACTGGCTTAACCAAAATTAACAAAATTCCTATTGGTCAATGTCGTTGGGTTCAAGGGTCATGTGACACTGATTATTTAAAATATATAGTTTTTGCATTTTATACTCCAAGTTACTCCCTAATTAATACTTAATTGGACTTAAATTGATTTACAAGGTGTTCTTCCTGATAGAAAGACAAGCATTTTGATATCTCACTTGATATGTGTGAGTGTCCTAATAGATATTTTTTTATCTTTACAAAATTCTGTTTTATAGGTCTTCAAGCAGTTTGACCTTTACAAAACTATATTACTTTTCATTAATCTATTTAAAATGTTATTACCATTATAACAAATAAGGTCTATCTTAATAATTTTACCATTTCTTACTGATTTACAGTAATTTGATAATTTGTTAGACTGCCAATAATATTATGTTGATATTGGCCTATATCTTGGTACTTCCTTTGTACAATGTTCCAATTTATAAATGTTATGTAGCCTGTTGGCTTAATACATTTTGATTAATTATAATTATTCCATGGATTAAAAAATAAAAACACACATGAAACAACCATATTTAAACAATATTATGCCCTTATGGCTAAAACTCTAATTTACATTAAACAACAAAATTAGATTCTTGGATTTCGGTGTCCATGACGTGTCCGTTACTTAACTAAATATCACTATAGTATTGACGACTCGGAACACTAAGTTTTTTATAAGTAAAAACGTAAAGTTTTACCTTACAGCCTAAACCGGCTTTCACCTATAGAAGGCTTCATCAGAGGCTGTCGTTAGTAGCGCTGTTCGTCTTGTTGTTGGTGACGAGATAGTTTTTCGAAAGATCGAAGCTGTGTGTGTGTGGTGAGATGTGTTCGAATAATGCGTGCGATTTGAATTGTGTCTGTTCGTTTAGGATGTCGTTTTTATTTGTTTTTGTGTGTTTGTATATTTCTAATTGTTCTAGAGTGTCTAGTTTTCGGCCTTTTGTGTGTACGTGTAGTATGTTCATGTTATTGTCGATGTTTTTATATGTGTGGTTTGCTTCAATGAGGTGGTTTGCGAAGGTAGATTCTGTAGTGGTGTGGAGTGCTTTTGTGTGTTCAATGTATCTCTGTTTGAAGCTACGTCCTGTCTGGCCTATGTAGAATTTATTGCAATTTGAACAATTTAGCTTATATATACCGGGTAGATCGAATTTGTTTTGTGCTTTGGGCATGCGTTTTGATAGTGTGTGCTCTGTTTTGTTAGTAGTTTTGAAAGCGATTCTGTATCCTGCTTTTGTGAATTTGTGGGCGATTTTTTCTGTTTGTTTGTTGATGTATGTTAGTGTTATGAATTTGTTGTTTTCTGTCTTTGTCTGTTGTTTGTTTTGTGTTTTGTGTAGGAGTTTACTAACTATTGTTCTGTCATAACCGTTAGATTCCGCTAGATATTTTATCGTGTTTAGTTCGTCTTTGTAGTCTATTTCATCTAAGGGGATGTTGTTAAGTCTGTGTATCATGGTTCTAAAAGCAGCTAGTTTGTGTTGTATTGGGTGATTGGAGGTGTTGTGTATTAGTGTGTCAGTTGTAGTTGGTTTTCTGTATATACTGAATTTGTGCCTGTGTTCTAGTTTTGTGATGGAGAGGTCTAAGAAGTTTATGGTATTGTTGTGTTCGTATTCGGCAGTGAAGGTTATGTTTTTATGTATTTTGTTTATGTGCGTTAGTAACTGTTCACATTGTCTTTTGTTTCCCCTGTATAGTATTAGAATGTCATCAACGTATCTGTGCCAATATAGTATTTTATGTGAGTGTCTGTCATTGTTTGTGAGTATTTTTGTTTTTTCTAAGTGTTGGAGGAAGACTTCTGCTAGAATGCTGGATATGGGGGAGCCCATGGGTAGGCCTTCGTTCTGTGTGTAGTATTTATTGTTATAAGTAAAGTAGTTTTGTTTTGTGATAATGTTCAGAGTTTCTGTTATTTCATTGATAAGTTCGTGTGGTGTGTTGTTCTGTTTGAGTTTGTTTTGTAGGATGGTGATTGTTTCAGAGATGGGGATGTTTGTGTACAGGTTTTTAATGTCAAAGGAGGCTAATGTGGCGTTATGGGGGATGTGTATGTCTTTTATTTTTGTTACTAGGTCAGTGTTGTTTTTTCCTGCAATGTTGTTGTCTATTTGAGTGTGTTGTCTAATAATTTTGTCTAGATATTTTGCCAGTTTGTGTGCAGGGGCATTACGGTATTTGATAATGGGGCGGATCGGAATCAACCATTAATTGGGAATAATTACTAACTTTTATTTTCATGAATTCAGTTTAATGACTCTAAGGTCGAAGTTGTTAATTGCCCGTATCGACTCTTCTTCTCAATTCGATTTCTTTCTTACCTTTATTCGATTTCTTTCTTATCTTTATTTATTATATTAATCTTTTGGGTTCTTTAGACTGCTATTGAAAAGTTCGAAAATGCCCACAAGAAATACAATACATTTCAATTATTTAAATCTTATTGACTAATACAAACAAATTTAATTTTATTAAAGTGTGACAAAATAATAATTCAATTCAATTGCCGATGCAATGCATTATGGTTCTACCCAGCATTCAAAGTAACATTTCAAGATGGCGGCTTGTTGTCCAATTAATTCTGTGTGAATTGTATTCACCACCAGTTTTTTCAAATAAAATAAATTACACAAAATTTTCACTGTGTTTAAGTTAGTTCTTTTTTCTTTCCACTAGTGTTCTGTTGAAAAAAGTGTTAATTGATTTAATCTTGGTGTTGTGTAGTTGTAACAGTAGTATTATAAAAAGGTTAAGTCTCACCAACTTGTAGAGTTATTTATTCACTTTTTGATTTCTTTTTTAATATATTATTTTTTTACTTGTTCTTCTTTTACTTATTATTACTTTATATTATCTTCATTTCTTCCTTCTAATTTTGATTCTCCTGTTTTATAATATTTTTACTTTTTTTCTTCCACTTAGATTTGATTCTTCGTTATACTTTTTGGCTCATAGCTGCACAGAGGTGTACTGGATACCGTACTTTCGTGTCTAACAATAGTATGTTGAGTTTTTATTTTTCTTTCAACTGGCTTAACCAAAATTAACAAAATTCCTATTGGTCAATGTCGTTGGGTTCAAGGGTCATGTGACACTGATTATTTAAAATATATAGTTTTTGCATTTTATACTCCAAGTTACTCCCTAATTAATACTTAATTGGACTTAAATTGATTTACAAGGTGTTCTTCCTGATAGAAAGACAAGCATTTTGATATCTCACTTGATATGTGTGAGTGTCCTAATAGATATTTTTTTATCTTTACAAAATTCTGTTTTATAGGTCTTCAAGCAGTTTGACCTTTACAAAATTATATTACTTTTCATTAATCTATTTAAAATGTTATTACCATTATAACAAATAAGGTCTATCTTAATAATTTTACTATTTCTTACTGATTTACAGTAATTTGATAATTTGTTAGACTGCCAATAATATTATGTTGATATTGGCCTATATCTTGGTACTTCCTTTGTACAATGTTCCAATTTATAAATGTTATGTAGCCTGTTGGCTTAATACATTTTGATTAATTATAATTATTCCATGAATTAAAAAATAAAAACACACATGAAACAACCATATTTAAACAATATTATGCCCTTATGGCTAAAACTCTAATTTACATTAAACAACAAAATTAGATTCTTGGATTTCGGTGTCCATGACGTGTCCGTTACTTAACTAAATATCACTATAGTATTGACGACTCGGAACACTAAGTTTTTTATAAGTAAAAACGTAAAGTTTTACCTTACAGCCTAAACCGGCTTTCACCTATAGAAGGCTTCATCAGAGGCTGTCGTTAGTAGCGCTGTTCGTCTTGTTGTTGGTGACGAGATAGTTTTTCGAAAGATCGAAGCTGTGTGTGTGTGGTGAGATGTGTTCGAATAATGCGTGCGATTTGAATTGTGTCTGTTCGTTTAGGATGTCGTTTTTATTTGTTTTTGTGTGTTTGTATATTTCTAATTGTTCTAGAGTGTCTAGTTTTCGGCCTTTTGTGTGTACGTGTAGTATGTTCATGTTATTGTCGATGTTTTTATATGTGTGGTTTGCTTCAATGAGGTGGTTTGCGAAGGTAGATTCTGTAGTGGTGTGGAGTGCTTTTGTGTGTTCAATGTATCTCTGTTTGAAGCTACGTCCTGTCTGGCCTATGTAGAATTTATTGCAATTTGAACAACTTAGCTTATATATACCGGGTAGATCGAATTTGTTTTGTGCTTTGGGCATGCGTTTTGATAGTGTGTGTTCTGTTTTGTTAGTAGTTTTGAAAGCGATTCTGTATCCTGCTTTTTTGAATTTGTGGGCGATTTTTTCTGTTTGTTTGTTGATGTATGTTAGTGTTATGAATTTGTTGTTTTCTGTCTTTGTCTGTTGTTTGTTTTGTGTTTTGTGTAGGAGTTTACTGACTATTGTTCTGTCATAACCGTTAGATTCCGCTAGATATTTTATCGTGTTTAGTTCGTCTTTGTAGTCTATTTCATCTAAGGGGATGTTGTTAAGTCTGTGTATCATGGTTCTAAAAGCAGCTAGTTTGTGTTGTATTGGGTGATTGGAGGTGTTGTGTATTAGTGTGTCAGTTGTAGTTGGTTTTCTGTATATACTGAATTTGTGCCTGTGTTCTAGTTTTGTGATGGAGAGGTCTAAGAAGTTTATGGTATTGTTGTGTTCGTATTCGGCAGTGAAGGTTATGTTTTTATGTATTTTGTTTATGTGCGTTAGTAACTGTTCACATTGTCTTTTGTTTCCCCTGTATAGTATTAGAATGTCATCAACGTATCTGTGCCAATATAGTATTTTATGTGAGTGTCTGTCATTGTTTGTGAGTATTTTTGTTTTTTCTAAGTGTTGGAGGAAGACTTCTGCTAGAATGCTGGATATGGGGGAGCCCATGGGTAGGCCTTCGTTCTGTGTGTAGTATTTATTGTTATAAGTAAAGTAGTTTTGTTTTGTGATAATGTTCAGAGTTTCTGTTATTTCATTGATAAGTTCGTGTGGTGTGTTGTTCTGTTTGAGTTTGTTTTGTAGGATGGTGATTGTTTCAGAGATGGGGATGTTTGTGTACAGGTTTTTAATGTCAAAGGAGGCTAATGTGGCGTTATGGGGGATGTGTATGTCTTTTATTTTTGTTACTAGGTCAGTGTTGTTTTTTACTGCAATGTTGTTGTCTATTTGAGTGTGTTGTCTAATAATTTTGTCTAGATATTTTGCCAGTTTGTGTGCAGGGGCATTACGGTATTTGATAATGGGGCGGATCGGAATCAACCATTAATTGGGAATAATTACTAACTTTTATTTTCATGAATTCAGTTTAATGACTCTAAGGTCGAAGTTGTTAATTGCCCGTATCGACTCTTCTTCTCAATTCGATTTCTTTCTTACCTTTATTCGATTTCTTTCTTATCTTTATTTATTATATTAATCTTTTGGGTTCTTTAGACTGCTATTGAAAAGTTCGAAAATGCCCACAAGAAATACAATACATTTCAATTATTTAAATCTTATTGACTAATACAAACAAATTTAATTTTATTAAAGTGTGACAAAATAATAATTCAATTCAATTGCCGATGCAATGCATTATGGTTCTACCCAGCATTCAAAGTAACATTTCAAGATGGCGGCTTGTTGTCCAATTAATTCTGTGTGAATTGTATTCACCACCAGTTTTTTCAAATAAAATAAATTACACAAAATTTTCACTGTGTTTAAGTTAGTTCTTTTTTCTTTCCACTAGTGTTCTGTTGAAAAAAGTGTTAATTGATTTAATCTTGGTGTTGTGTAGTTGTAACAGTAGTATTATAAAAAGGTTAAGTCTCACCAACTTGTAGAGTTATTTATTCACTTTTTGATTTCTTTTTTAATATATTATTTTTTTACTTGTTCTTCTTTTACTTATTATTACTTTATATTATCTTCATTTCTTCCTTCTAATTTTGATTCTCCTGTTTTATAATATTTTTACTTTTTTTCTTCCACTTAGATTTGATTCTTCGTTATACTTTTTGGCTCATAGCTGCACAGAGGTGTACTGGATACCGTACTTTCGTGTCTAACAATAGTATGTTGAGTTTTTATTTTTCTTTCAACTGGCTTAACCAAAATTAACAAAATTCCTATTGGTCAATGTCGTTGGGTTCAAGGGTCATGTGACACTGATTATTTAAAATATATAGTTTTTGCATTTTATACTCCAAGTTACTCCCTAATTAATACTTAATTGGACTTAAATTGATTTACAAGGTGTTCTTCCTGATAGAAAGACAAGCATTTTGATATCTCACTTGATATGTGTGAGTGTCCTAATAGATATTTTTTTATCTTTACAAAATTCTGTTTTATAGGTCTTCAAGCAGTTTGACCTTTACAAAACTATATTACTTTTCATTAATCTATTTAAAATGTTATTACCATTATAACAAATAAGGTCTATCTTAATAATTTTACCATTTCTTACTGATTTACAGTAATTTGATAATTTGTTAGACTGCCAATAATATTATGTTGATATTGGCCTATATCTTGGTACTTCCTTTGTACAATGTTCCAATTTATAAATGTTATGTAGCCTGTTGGCTTAATACATTTTGATTAATTATAATTATTCCATGGATTAAAAAATAAAAACACACATGAAACAACCATATTTAAACAATATTATGCCCTTATGGCTAAAACTCTAATTTACATTAAACAACAAAATTAGATTCTTGGATTTCGGTGTCCATGACGTGTCCGTTACTTAACTAAATATCACTATAGTATTGACGACTCGGAACACTAAGTTTTTTATAAGTAAAAACGTAAAGTTTTACCTTACAGCCTAAACCGGCTTTCACCTATAGAAGGCTTCATCAGAGGCTGTCGTTAGTAGCGCTGTTCGTCTTGTTGTTGGTGACGAGATAGTTTTTCGAAAGATCGAAGCTGTGTGTGTGTGGTGAGATGTGTTCGAATAATGCGTGCGATTTGAATTGTGTCTGTTCGTTTAGGATGTCGTTTTTATTTGTTTTTGTGTGTTTGTATATTTCTAATTGTTCTAGAGTGTCTAGTTTTCGGCCTTTTGTGTGTACGTGTAGTATGTTCATGTTATTGTCGATGTTTTTATATGTGTGGTTTGCTTCAATGAGGTGGTTTGCGAAGGTAGATTCTGTAGTGGTGTGGAGTGCTTTTGTGTGTTCAATGTATCTCTGTTTGAAGCTACGTCCTGTCTGGCCTATGTAGAATTTATTGCAATTTGAACAATTTAGCTTATATATACCGGGTAGATCGAATTTGTTTTGTGCTTTGGGCATGCGTTTTGATAGTGTGTGCTCTGTTTTGTTAGTAGTTTTGAAAGCGATTCTGTATCCTGCTTTTTTGAATTTGTGGGCGATTTTTTCTGTTTGTTTGTTGATGTATGTTAGTGTTATGAATTTGTTGTTTTCTGTCTTTGTCTGTTGTTTGTTTTGTGTTTTGTGTAGGAGTTTACTGACTATTGTTCTGTCATAACCGTTAGATTCCGCTAGATATTTTATCGTGTTTAGTTCGTCTTTGTAGTCTATTTCATCTAAGGGGATGTTGTTAAGTCTGTGTATCATGGTTCTAAAAGCAGCTAGTTTGTGTTGTATTGGGTGATTGGAGGTGTTGTGTATTAGTGTGTCAGTTGTAGTTGGTTTTCTGTATATACTGAATTTGTGCCTGTGTTCTAGTTTTGTGATGGAGAGGTCTAAGAAGTTTATGGTATTGTTGTGTTCGTATTCGGCAGTGAAGGTTATGTTTTTATGTATTTTGTTTATGTGCGTTAGTAACTGTTCACATTGTCTTTTGTTTCCCCTGTATAGTATTAGAATGTCATCAACGTATCTGTGCCAATATAGTATTTTATGTGAGTGTCTGTCATTGTTTGTGAGTATTTTTGTTTTTTCTAAGTGTTGGAGGAAGACTTCTGCTAGAATGCTGGATATGGGGGAGCCCATGGGTAGGCCTTCGTTCTGTGTGTAGTATTTATTGTTATAAGTAAAGTAGTTTTGTTTTGTGATAATGTTCAGAGTTTCTGTTATTTCATTGATAAGTTCGTGTGGTGTGTTGTTCTGTTTGAGTTTGTTTTGTAGGATGGTGATTGTTTCAGAGATGGGGATGTTTGTGTACAGGTTTTTAATGTCAAAGGAGGCTAATGTGGCGTTATGGGGGATGTGTATGTCTTTTATTTTTGTTACTAGGTCAGTGTTGTTTTTTCCTGCAATGTTGTTGTCTATTTGAGTGTGTTGTCTAATAATTTTGTCTAGATATTTTGCCAGTTTGTGTGCAGGGGCATTACGGTATTTGATAATGGGGCGGATCGGAATCAACCATTAATTGGGAATAATTACTAACTTTTATTTTCATGAATTCAGTTTAATGACTCTAAGGTCGAAGTTGTTAATTGCCCGTATCGACTCTTCTTCTCAATTCGATTTCTTTCTTACCTTTATTCGATTTCTTTCTTATCTTTATTTATTATATTAATCTTTTGGGTTCTTTAGACTGCTATTGAAAAGTTCGAAAATGCCCACAAGAAATACAATACATTTCAATTATTTAAATCTTATTGACTAATACAAACAAATTTAATTTTATTAAAGTGTGACAAAATAATAATTCAATTCAATTGCCGATGCAATGCATTATGGTTCTACCCAGCATTCAAAGTAACATTTCAAGATGGCGGCTTGTTGTCCAATTAATTCTGTGTGAATTGTATTCACCACCAGTTTTTTCAAATAAAATAAATTACACAAAATTTTCACTGTGTTTAAGTTAGTTCTTTTTTCTTTCCACTAGTGTTCTGTTGAAAAAAGTGTTAATTGATTTAATCTTGGTGTTGTGTAGTTGTAACAGTAGTATTATAAAAAGGTTAAGTCTCACCAACTTGTAGAGTTATTTATTCACTTTTTGATTTCTTTTTTAATATATTATTTTTTTACTTGTTCTTCTTTTACTTATTATTACTTTATATTATCTTCATTTCTTCCTTCTAATTTTGATTCTCCTGTTTTATAATATTTTTACTTTTTTTCTTCCACTTAGATTTGATTCTTCGTTATACTTTTTGGCTCATAGCTGCACAGAGGTGTACTGGATACCGTACTTTCGTGTCTAACAATAGTATGTTGAGTTTTTATTTTTCTTTCAACTGGCTTAACCAAAATTAACAAAATTCCTATTGGTCAATGTCGTTGGGTTCAAGGGTCATGTGACACTGATTATTTAAAATATATAGTTTTTGCATTTTATACTCCAAGTTACTCCCTAATTAATACTTAATTGGACTTAAATTGATTTACAAGGTGTTCTTCCTGATAGAAAGACAAGCATTTTGATATCTCACTTGATATGTGTGAGTGTCCTAATAGATATTTTTTTATCTTTACAAAATTCTGTTTTATAGGTCTTCAAGCAGTTTGACCTTTACAAAATTATATTACTTTTCATTAATCTATTTAAAATGTTATTACCATTATAACAAATAAGGTCTATCTTAATAATTTTACTATTTCTTACTGATTTACAGTAATTTGATAATTTGTTAGACTGCCAATAATATTATGTTGATATTGGCCTATATCTTGGTACTTCCTTTGTACAATGTTCCAATTTATAAATGTTATGTAGCCTGTTGGCTTAATACATTTTGATTAATTATAATTATTCCATGAATTAAAAAATAAAAACACACATGAAACAACCATATTTAAACAATATTATGCCCTTATGGCTAAAACTCTAATTTACATTAAACAACAAAATTAGATTCTTGGATTTCGGTGTCCATGACGTGTCCGTTACTTAACTAAATATCACTATAGTATTGACGACTCGGAACACTAAGTTTTTTATAAGTAAAAACGTAAAGTTTTACCTTACAGCCTAAACCGGCTTTCACCTATAGAAGGCTTCATCAGAGGCTGTCGTTAGTAGCGCTGTTCGTCTTGTTGTTGGTGACGAGATAGTTTTTCGAAAGATCGAAGCTGTGTGTGTGTGGTGAGATGTGTTCGAATAATGCGTGCGATTTGAATTGTGTCTGTTCGTTTAGGATGTCGTTTTTATTTGTTTTTGTGTGTTTGTATATTTCTAATTGTTCTAGAGTGTCTAGTTTTCGGCCTTTTGTGTGTACGTGTAGTATGTTCATGTTATTGTCGATGTTTTTATATGTGTGGTTTGCTTCAATGAGGTGGTTTGCGAAGGTAGATTCTGTAGTGGTGTGGAGTGCTTTTGTGTGTTCAATGTATCTCTGTTTGAAGCTACGTCCTGTCTGGCCTATGTAGAATTTATTGCAATTTGAACAACTTAGCTTATATATACCGGGTAGATCGAATTTGTTTTGTGCTTTGGGCATGCGTTTTGATAGTGTGTGTTCTGTTTTGTTAGTAGTTTTGAAAGCGATTCTGTATCCTGCTTTTTTGAATTTGTGGGCGATTTTTTCTGTTTGTTTGTTGATGTATGTTAGTGTTATGAATTTGTTGTTTTCTGTCTTTGTCTGTTGTTTGTTTTGTGTTTTGTGTAGGAGTTTACTGACTATTGTTCTGTCATAACCGTTAGATTCCGCTAGATATTTTATCGTGTTTAGTTCGTCTTTGTAGTCTATTTCATCTAAGGGGATGTTGTTAAGTCTGTGTATCATGGTTCTAAAAGCAGCTAGTTTGTGTTGTATTGGGTGATTGGAGGTGTTGTGTATTAGTGTGTCAGTTGTAGTTGGTTTTCTGTATATACTGAATTTGTGCCTGTGTTCTAGTTTTGTGATGGAGAGGTCTAAGAAGTTTATGGTATTGTTGTGTTCGTATTCGGCAGTGAAGGTTATGTTTTTATGTATTTTGTTTATGTGCGTTAGTAACTGTTCACATTGTCTTTTGTTTCCCCTGTATAGTATTAGAATGTCATCAACGTATCTGTGCCAATATAGTATTTTATGTGAGTGTCTGTCATTGTTTGTGAGTATTTTTGTTTTTTCTAAGTGTTGGAGGAAGACTTCTGCTAGAATGCTGGATATGGGGGAGCCCATGGGTAGGCCTTCGTTCTGTGTGTAGTATTTATTGTTATAAGTAAAGTAGTTTTGTTTTGTGATAATGTTCAGAGTTTCTGTTATTTCATTGATAAGTTCGTGTGGTGTGTTGTTCTGTTTGAGTTTGTTTTGTAGGATGGTGATTGTTTCAGAGATGGGGATGTTTGTGTACAGGTTTTTAATGTCAAAGGAGGCTAATGTGGCGTTATGGGGGATGTGTATGTCTTTTATTTTTGTTACTAGGTCAGTGTTGTTTTTTACTGCAATGTTGTTGTCTATTTGAGTGTGTTGTCTAATAATTTTGTCTAGATATTTTGCCAGTTTGTGTGCAGGGGCATTACGGTATTTGATAATGGGGCGGATCGGAATCAACCATTAATTGGGAATAATTACTAACTTTTATTTTCATGAATTCAGTTTAATGACTCTAAGGTCGAAGTTGTTAATTGCCCGTATCGACTCTTCTTCTCAATTCGATTTCTTTCTTACCTTTATTCGATTTCTTTCTTATCTTTATTTATTATATTAATCTTTTGGGTTCTTTAGACTGCTATTGAAAAGTTCGAAAATGCCCACAAGAAATACAATACATTTCAATTATTTAAATCTTATTGACTAATACAAACAAATTTAATTTTATTAAAGTGTGACAAAATAATAATTCAATTCAATTGCCGATGCAATGCATTATGGTTCTACCCAGCATTCAAAGTAACATTTCAAGATGGCGGCTTGTTGTCCAATTAATTCTGTGTGAATTGTATTCACCACCAGTTTTTTCAAATAAAATAAATTACACAAAATTTTCACTGTGTTTAAGTTAGTTCTTTTTTCTTTCCACTAGTGTTCTGTTGAAAAAAGTGTTAATTGATTTAATCTTGGTGTTGTGTAGTTGTAACAGTAGTATTATAAAAAGGTTAAGTCTCACCAACTTGTAGAGTTATTTATTCACTTTTTGATTTCTTTTTTAATATATTATTTTTTTACTTGTTCTTCTTTTACTTATTATTACTTTATATTATCTTCATTTCTTCCTTCTAATTTTGATTCTCCTGTTTTATAATATTTTTACTTTTTTTCTTCCACTTAGATTTGATTCTTCGTTATACTTTTTGGCTCATAGCTGCACAGAGGTGTACTGGATACCGTACTTTCGTGTCTAACAATAGTATGTTGAGTTTTTATTTTTCTTTCAACTGGCTTAACCAAAATTAACAAAATTCCTATTGGTCAATGTCGTTGGGTTCAAGGGTCATGTGACACTGATTATTTAAAATATATAGTTTTTGCATTTTATACTCCAAGTTACTCCCTAATTAATACTTAATTGGACTTAAATTGATTTACAAGGTGTTCTTCCTGATAGAAAGACAAGCATTTTGATATCTCACTTGATATGTGTGAGTGTCCTAATAGATATTTTTTTATCTTTACAAAATTCTGTTTTATAGGTCTTCAAGCAGTTTGACCTTTACAAAACTATATTACTTTTCATTAATCTATTTAAAATGTTATTACCATTATAACAAATAAGGTCTATCTTAATAATTTTACCATTTCTTACTGATTTACAGTAATTTGATAATTTGTTAGACTGCCAATAATATTATGTTGATATTGGCCTATATCTTGGTACTTCCTTTGTACAATGTTCCAATTTATAAATGTTATGTAGCCTGTTGGCTTAATACATTTTGATTAATTATAATTATTCCATGGATTAAAAAATAAAAACACACATGAAACAACCATATTTAAACAATATTATGCCCTTATGGCTAAAACTCTAATTTACATTAAACAACAAAATTAGATTCTTGGATTTCGGTGTCCATGACGTGTCCGTTACTTAACTAAATATCACTATAGTATTGACGACTCGGAACACTAAGTTTTTTATAAGTAAAAACGTAAAGTTTTACCTTACAGCCTAAACCGGCTTTCACCTATAGAAGGCTTCATCAGAGGCTGTCGTTAGTAGCGCTGTTCGTCTTGTTGTTGGTGACGAGATAGTTTTTCGAAAGATCGAAGCTGTGTGTGTGTGGTGAGATGTGTTCGAATAATGCGTGCGATTTGAATTGTGTCTGTTCGTTTAGGATGTCGTTTTTATTTGTTTTTGTGTGTTTGTATATTTCTAATTGTTCTAGTGTGTCTAGTTTTCGGCCTTTTGTGTGTACGTGTAGTATGTTCATGTTATTGTCGATGTTTTTATATGTGTGGTTTGCTTCAATGAGGTGGTTTGCGAAGGTAGATTCTGTAGTGGTGTGGAGTGCTTTTGTGTGTTCAATGTATCTCTGTTTGAAGCTACGTCCTGTCTGGCCTATGTAGAATTTATTGCAATTTGAACAATTTAGCTTATATATACCGGGTAGATCGAATTTGTTTTGTGCTTTGGGCATGCGTTTTGATAGTGTGTGCTCTGTTTTGTTAGTAGTTTTGAAAGCGATTCTGTATCCTGCTTTTGTGAATTTGTGGGCGATTTTTTCTGTTTGTTTGTTGATGTATGTTAGTGTTATGAATTTGTTGTTTTCTGTCTTTGTCTGTTGTTTGTTTTGTGTTTTGTGTAGGAGTTTACTGACTATTGTTCTGTCATAACCGTTAGATTCCGCTAGATATTTTATCGTGTTTAGTTCGTCTTTGTAGTCTATTTCATCTAAGGGGATGTTGTTAAGTCTGTGTATCATGGTTCTAAAAGCAGCTAGTTTGTGTTGTATTGGGTGATTGGAGGTGTTGTGTATTAGTGTGTCAGTTGTAGTTGGTTTTCTGTATATACTGAATTTGTGCCTGTGTTCTAGTTTTGTGATGGAGAGGTCTAAGAAGTTTATGGTATTGTTGTGTTCGTATTCGGCAGTGAAGGTTATGTTTTTATGTATTTTGTTTATGTGCGTTAGTAACTGTTCACATTGTCTTTTGTTTCCCCTGTATAGTATTAGAATGTCATCAACGTATCTGTGCCAATATAGTATTTTATGTGAGTGTCTGTCATTGTTTGTGAGTATTTTTGTTTTTTCTAAGTGTTGGAGGAAGACTTCTGCTAGAATGCTGGATATGGGGGAGCCCATGGGTAGGCCTTCGTTCTGTGTGTAGTATTTATTGTTATAAGTAAAGTAGTTTTGTTTTGTGATAATGTTCAGAGTTTCTGTTATTTCATTGATAAGTTCGTGTGGTGTGTTGTTCTGTTTGAGTTTGTTTTGTAGGATGGTGATTGTTTCAGAGATGGGGATGTTTGTGTACAGGTTTTTAATGTCAAAGGAGGCTAATGTGGCGTTATGGGGGATGTGTATGTCTTTTATTTTTGTTACTAGGTCAGTGTTGTTTTTTCCTGCAATGTTGTTGTCTATTTGAGTGTGTTGTCTAATAATTTTGTCTAGATATTTTGCCAGTTTGTGTGCAGGGGCATTACGGTATTTGATAATGGGGCGGATCGGAATCAACCATTAATTGGGAATAATTACTAACTTTTATTTTCATGAATTCAGTTTAATGACTCTAAGGTCGAAGTTGTTAATTGCCCGTATCGACTCTTCTTCTCAATTCGATTTCTTTCTTACCTTTATTCGATTTCTTTCTTATCTTTATTTATTATATTAATCTTTTGGGTTCTTTAGACTGCTATTGAAAAGTTCGAAAATGCCCACAAGAAATACAATACATTTCAATTATTTAAATCTTATTGACTAATACAAACAAATTTAATTTTATTAAAGTGTGACAAAATAATAATTCAATTCAATTGCCGATGCAATGCATTATGGTTCTACCCAGCATTCAAAGTAACATTTCAAGATGGCGGCTTGTTGTCCAATTAATTCTGTGTGAATTGTATTCACCACCAGTTTTTTCAAATAAAATAAATTACACAAAATTTTCACTGTGTTTAAGTTAGTTCTTTTTTCTTTCCACTAGTGTTCTGTTGAAAAAAGTGTTAATTGATTTAATCTTGGTGTTGTGTAGTTGTAACAGTAGTATTATAAAAAGGTTAAGTCTCACCAACTTGTAGAGTTATTTATTCACTTTTTGATTTCTTTTTTAATATATTATTTTTTTACTTGTTCTTCTTTTACTTATTATTACTTTATATTATCTTCATTTCTTCCTTCTAATTTTGATTCTCCTGTTTTATAATATTTTTACTTTTTTTCTTCCACTTAGATTTGATTCTTCGTTATACTTTTTGGCTCATAGCTGCACAGAGGTGTACTGGATACCGTACTTTCGTGTCTAACAATAGTATGTTGAGTTTTTATTTTTCTTTCAACTGGCTTAACCAAAATTAACAAAATTCCTATTGGTCAATGTCGTTGGGTTCAAGGGTCATGTGACACTGATTATTTAAAATATATAGTTTTTGCATTTTATACTCCAAGTTACTCCCTAATTAATACTTAATTGGACTTAAATTGATTTACAAGGTGTTCTTCCTGATAGAAAGACAAGCATTTTGATATCTCACTTGATATGTGTGAGTGTCCTAATAGATATTTTTTTATCTTTACAAAATTCTGTTTTATAGGTCTTCAAGCAGTTTGACCTTTACAAAATTATATTACTTTTCATTAATCTATTTAAAATATTATTACCATTATAACAAATAAGGTCTATCTTAATAATTTTACCATTTCTTACTGATTTACAGTAATTTGATAATTTGTTAGACTGCCAATAATATTATGTTGATATTGGCCTATATCTTGGTACTTCCTTTGTACAATGTTCCAATTTATAAATGTTATGTAGCCTGTTGGCTTAATACATTTTGATTAATTATAATTATTCCATGGATTAAAAAATAAAAACACACATGAAACAACCATATTTAAACAATATTATGCCCTTATGGCTAAAACTCTAATTTACATTAAACAACAAAATTAGATTCTTGGATTTCGGTGTCCATGACGTGTCCGTTACTTAACTAAATATCACTATAGTATTGACGACTCGGAACACTAAGTTTTTTATAAGTAAAAACGTAAAGTTTTACCTTACAGCCTAAACCGGCTTTCACCTATAGAAGGCTTCATCAGAGGCTGTCGTTAGTAGCGCTGTTCGTCTTGTTGTTGGTGACGAGATAGTTTTTCGAAAGATCGAAGCTGTGTGTGTGTGGTGAGATGTGTTCGAATAATGCGTGCGATTTGAATTGTGTCTGTTCGTTTAGGATGTCGTTTTTATTTGTTTTTGTGTGTTTGTATATTTCTAATTGTTCTAGAGTGTCTAGTTTTCGGCCTTTTGTGTGTACGTGTAGTATGTTCATGTTATTGTCGATGTTTTTATATGTGTGGTTTGCTTCAATGAGGTGGTTTGCGAAGGTAGATTCTGTAGTGGTGTGGAGTGCTTTTGTGTGTTCAATGTATCTCTGTTTGAAGCTACGTCCTGTCTGGCCTATGTAGAATTTATTGCAATTTGAACAATTTAGCTTATATATACCGGGTAGATCGAATTTGTTTTGTGCTTTGGGCATGCGTTTTGATAGTGTGTGCTCTGTTTTGTTAGTAGTTTTGAAAGCGATTCTGTATCCTGCTTTTTTGAATTTGTGGGCGATTTTTTCTGTTTGTTTGTTGATGTATGTTAGTGTTATGAATTTGTTGTTTTCTGTCTTTGTCTGTTGTTTGTTTTGTGTTTTGTGTAGGAGTTTACTGACTATTGTTCTGTCATAACCGTTAGATTCCGCTAGATATTTTATCGTGTTTAGTTCGTCTTTGTAGTCTATTTCATCTAAGGGGATGTTGTTAAGTCTGTGTATCATGGTTCTAAAAGCAGCTAGTTTGTGTTGTATTGGGTGATTGGAGGTGTTGTGTATTAGTGTGTCAGTTGTAGTTGGTTTTCTGTATATACTGAATTTGTGCCTGTGTTCTAGTTTTGTGATGGAGAGGTCTAAGAAGTTTATGGTATTGTTGTGTTCGTATTCGGCAGTGAAGGTTATGTTTTTATGTATTTTGTTTATGTGCGTTAGTAACTGTTCACATTGTCTTTTGTTTCCCCTGTATAGTATTAGAATGTCATCAACGTATCTGTGCCAATATAGTATTTTATGTGAGTGTCTGTCATTGTTTGTGAGTATTTTTGTTTTTTCTAAGTGTTGGAGGAAGACTTCTGCTAGAATGCTGGATATGGGGGAGCCCATGGGTAGGCCTTCGTTCTGTGTGTAGTATTTATTGTTATAAGTAAAGTAGTTTTGTTTTGTGATAATGTTCAGAGTTTCTGTTATTTCATTGATAAGTTCGTGTGGTGTGTTGTTCTGTTTGAGTTTGTTTTGTAGGATGGTGATTGTTTCAGAGATGGGGATGTTTGTGTACAGGTTTTTAATGTCAAAGGAGGCTAATGTGGCGTTATGGGGGATGTGTATGTCTTTTATTTTTGTTACTAGGTCAGTGTTGTTTTTTACTGCAATGTTGTTGTCTATTTGTGTGTGTTGTCTAATAATTTTGTCTAGATATTTTGCCAGTTTGTGTGCAGGGGCATTACGGTAGTTGATAATGGGGCGGATCGGAATCAAACATTAATTGGGAATAATTACTAACTTTTATTTTCATGAATTCAGTTTAATGACTCTAAGGTCGAAGTTGTTAATTGCCCGTATCGACTCTTCTTCTCAATTCGATTTCTTTCTTATCTTTACTTATTATATTAATCTTTTGGGTTCTTTAGACTGCTATTGAAAAGTTCGAAAATGCCCACAAGAAATACAATACATTTCAATTATTTAAATCTTATTGACTAATACAAACAAATTTAATTTTATTAAAGTGTGACAAAATAATAATTCAATTCAATTGCCGATGCAATGCATTATGGTTCTACCCAGCATTCAAATTAACATTTCAAGATGGCGGCTTGTTGTCCAATTAATTCTGTGTGAATTGTATTCACCACCAGTTTTTTCAAATAAAATAAATTACACAAAATTTTCACTGTGTTTAAGTTAGTTCTTTTTTCTTTCCACTAGTGTTCTGTTGAAAAAAGTGTTAATTGATTTAATCTTGGTGTTGTGTAGTTGTAACAGTAGTATTATAAAAAGGTTAAGTCTCACCAACTTGTAGTTATTTATTCACTTTTTGATTTCTTTTTTAATAATTTATTTTTTTACTTGTTCTTCTTTTACTTATTATTACTTTATATTATCTTCATTTCTTCCTTCTAATTTTGATTCTCTTGTTTTAAATATTTTTACTTTTTTCCTTCCACTTAGATTTGATTCTTCGTTATACTTTTTGGCTCATAGCTGCACAGAGGTGTTCTGGATACCGTACTTTCGTGTCTAACAATAGAATGTTGAGTTTTTATTTTTCTTTCAACTGGCTTAACCAAAATTAACAAAATTCCTATTGGTCAATGTCGTTGGGTTCAAGGGTCATGTGACACTGATTATTTAAAATATATAGTTTTTGCATTTTATACTCCAAGTTACTCCCTAATTAATACTTAATTGGACTTAAATTGATTTACAAGGTGTTCTTCCTGATAGAAAGACAAGCATTTTGATATCTCACTTGATATGTGTGAGTGTCCTAATAGATATTTTTTTATCTTTACAAAATTCTGTTTTATAGGTCTTCAAGCAGTTTGACCTTTACAAAATTATATTACTTTTCATTAATCTATTTAAAATGTTATTACCATTATAACAAATAAGGTCTATCTTAATAATTTTACTATTTCTTACTGATTTACAGTAATTTGATAATTTGTTAGACTGCCAATAATATTATGTTGATATTGGCCTATATCTTGGTACTTCCTTTGTACAATGTTCCAATTTATAAATGTTATGTAGCCTGTTGGCTTAATACATTTTGATTAATTATAATTATTCCATGAATTAAAAAATAAAAACACACATGAAACAACCATATTTAAACAATATTATGCCCTTATGGCTAAAACTCTAATTTACATTAAACAACAAAATTAGATTCTTGGATTTCGGTGTCCATGACGTGTCCGTTACTTAACTAAATATCACTATAGTATTGACGACTCGGAACACTAAGTTTTTTATAAGTAAAAACGTAAAGTTTTACCTTACAGCCTAAACCGGCTTTCACCTATAGAAGGCTTCATCAGAGGCTGTCGTTAGTAGCGCTGTTCGTCTTGTTGTTGGTGACGAGATAGTTTTTCGAAAGATCGAAGCTGTGTGTGTGTGGTGAGATGTGTTCGAATAATGCGTGCGATTTGAATTGTGTCTGTTCGTTTAGGATGTCGTTTTTATTTGTTTTTGTGTGTTTGTATATTTCTAATTGTTCTAGAGTGTCTAGTTTTCGGCCTTTTGTGTGTACGTGTAGTATGTTCATGTTATTGTCGATGTTTTTATATGTGTGGTTTGCTTCAATGAGGTGGTTTGCGAAGGTAGATTCTGTAGTGGTGTGGAGTGCTTTTGTGTGTTCAATGTATCTCTGTTTGAAGCTACGTCCTGTCTGGCCTATGTAGAATTTATTGCAATTTGAACAACTTAGCTTATATATACCGGGTAGATCGAATTTGTTTTGTGCTTTGGGCATGCGTTTTGATAGTGTGTGTTCTGTTTTGTTAGTAGTTTTGAAAGCGATTCTGTATCCTGCTTTTTTGAATTTGTGGGCGATTTTTTCTGTTTGTTTGTTGATGTATGTTAGTGTTATGAATTTGTTGTTTTCTGTCTTTGTCTGTTGTTTGTTTTGTGTTTTGTGTAGGAGTTTACTGACTATTGTTCTGTCATAACCGTTAGATTCCGCTAGATATTTTATCGTGTTTAGTTCGTCTTTGTAGTCTATTTCATCTAAGGGGATGTTGTTAAGTCTGTGTATCATGGTTCTAAAAGCAGCTAGTTTGTGTTGTATTGGGTGATTGGAGGTGTTGTGTATTAGTGTGTCAGTTGTAGTTGGTTTTCTGTATATACTGAATTTGTGCCTGTGTTCTAGTTTTGTGATGGAGAGGTCTAAGAAGTTTATGGTATTGTTGTGTTCGTATTCGGCAGTGAAGGTTATGTTTTTATGTATTTTGTTTATGTGCGTTAGTAACTGTTCACATTGTCTTTTGTTTCCCCTGTATAGTATTAGAATGTCATCAACGTATCTGTGCCAATATAGTATTTTATGTGAGTGTCTGTCATTGTTTGTGAGTATTTTTGTTTTTTCTAAGTGTTGGAGGAAGACTTCTGCTAGAATGCTGGATATGGGGGAGCCCATGGGTAGGCCTTCGTTCTGTGTGTAGTATTTATTGTTATAAGTAAAGTAGTTTTGTTTTGTGATAATGTTCAGAGTTTCTGTTATTTCATTGATAAGTTCGTGTGGTGTGTTGTTCTGTTTGAGTTTGTTTTGTAGGATGGTGATTGTTTCAGAGATGGGGATGTTTGTGTACAGGTTTTTAATGTCAAAGGAGGCTAATGTGGCGTTATGGGGGATGTGTATGTCTTTTATTTTTGTTACTAGGTCAGTGTTGTTTTTTCCTGCAATGTTGTTGTCTATTTGAGTGTGTTGTCTAATAATTTTGTCTAGATATTTTGCCAGTTTGTGTGCAGGGGCATTACGGTAGTTGATAATGGGGCGGATCGGAATCAACCATTAATTGGGAATAATTACTAACTTTTATTTTCATGAATTCAGTTTAATAACTCTAAGGTCGAAGTTGTTAATTGCCCGTATCGACTCTTCTTCTCAATTCGATTTCTTTCTTATCTTTACTTATTATATTAATCTTTTGGGTTCTTTAGACTGCTATTGAAAAGTTCGAAAATGCCCACAAGAAATACAATACATTTCAATTATTTAAATCTTATTGACTAATACAAACAAATTTAATTTTATTAAAGTGTGACAAAATAATAATTCAATTCAATTGCCGATGCAATGCATTATGGTTCTACCCAGCATTCAAAGTAACATTTCAAGATGGCGGCTTGTTGTCCAATTAATTCTGTGTGAATTGTATTCACCACCAGTTTTTTCAAATAAAATAAATTACACAAAATTTTCACTGTGTTTAAGTTAGTTCTTTTTTCTTTCCACTAGTGTTCTGTTGAAAAAAGTGTTAATTGATTTAATCTTGGTGTTGTGTAGTTGTAACAGTAGTATTATAAAAAGGTTAAGTCTCACCAACTTGTAGTTATTTATTCACTTTTTGATTTCTTTTTTAATAATTTATTTTTTTACTTGTTCTTCTTTTACTTATTATTACTTTATATTATCTTCATTTCTTCCTTCTAATTTTGATTCTCTTGTTTTAAATATTTTTACTTTTTTCCTTCCACTTAGATTTGATTCTTCGTTATACTTTTTGGCTCATAGCTGCACAGAGGTGTTCTGGATACCGTACTTTCGTGTCTAACAATAGAATGTTGAGTTTTTATTTTTCTTTCAACTGGCTTAACCAAAATTAACAAAATTCCTATTGGTCAATGTCGTTGGGTTCAAGGGTCATGTGACACTGATTATTTAAAATATATAGTTTTTGCATTTTATACTCCAAGTTACTCCCTAATTAATACTTAATTGGACTTAAATTGATTTACAAGGTGTTCTTCCTGATAGAAAGACAAGCATTTTGATATCTCACTTGATATGTGTGAGTGTCCTAATAGATATTTTTTTATCTTTACAAAATTCTGTTTTATAGGTCTTCAAGCAGTTTGACCTTTACAAAATTATATTACTTTTCATTAATCTATTTAAAATGTTATTACCATTATAACAAATAAGGTCTATCTTAATAATTTTACTATTTCTTACTGATTTACAGTAATTTGATAATTTGTTAGACTGCCAATAATATTATGTTGATATTGGCCTATATCTTGGTACTTCCTTTGTACAATGTTCCAATTTATAAATGTTATGTAGCCTGTTGGCTTAATACATTTTGATTAATTATAATTATTCCATGAATTAAAAAATAAAAACACACATGAAACAACCATATTTAAACAATATTATGCCCTTATGGCTAAAACTCTAATTTACATTAAACAACAAAATTAGATTCTTGGATTTCGGTGTCCATGACGTGTCCGTTACTTAACTAAATATCACTATAGTATTGACGACTCGGAACACTAAGTTTTTTATAAGTAAAAACGTAAAGTTTTACCTTACAGCCTAAACCGGCTTTCACCTATAGAAGGCTTCATCAGAGGCTGTCGTTAGTAGCGCTGTTCGTCTTGTTGTTGGTGACGAGATAGTTTTTCGAAAGATCGAAGCTGTGTGTGTGTGGTGAGATGTGTTCGAATAATGCGTGCGATTTGAATTGTGTCTGTTCGTTTAGGATGTCGTTTTTATTTGTTTTTGTGTGTTTGTATATTTCTAATTGTTCTAGAGTGTCTAGTTTTCGGCCTTTTGTGTGTACGTGTAGTATGTTCATGTTATTGTCGATGTTTTTATATGTGTGGTTTGCTTCAATGAGGTGGTTTGCGAAGGTAGATTCTGTAGTGGTGTGGAGTGCTTTTGTGTGTTCAATGTATCTCTGTTTGAAGCTACGTCCTGTCTGGCCTATGTAGAATTTATTGCAATTTGAACAACTTAGCTTATATATACCGGGTAGATCGAATTTGTTTTGTGCTTTGGGCATGCGTTTTGATAGTGTGTGTTCTGTTTTGTTAGTAGTTTTGAAAGCGATTCTGTATCCTGCTTTTTTGAATTTGTGGGCAATTTTTTCTGTTTGTTTGTTGATGTATGTTAGTGTTATGAATTTGTTGTTTTCTGTCTTTGTCTGTTGTTTGTTTTGTGTTTTGTGTAGGAGTTTACTGACTATTGTTCTGTCATAACCGTTAGATTCCGCTAGATATTTTATCGTGTTTAGTTCGTCTTTGTAGTCTATTTCATCTAAGGGGATGTTGTTAAGTCTGTGTATCATGGTTCTAAAAGCAGCTAGTTTGTGTTGTATTGGGTGATTGGAGGTGTTGTGTATTAGTGTGTCAGTTGTAGTTGGTTTTCTGTATATACTGAATTTGTGCCTGTGTTCTAGTTTTGTGATGGAGAGGTCTAAGAAGTTTATGGTATTGTTGTGTTCGTATTCGGCAGTGAAGGTTATGTTTTTATGTATTTTGTTTATGTGCGTTAGTAACTGTTCACATTGTCTTTTGTTTCCCCTGTATAGTATTAGAATGTCATCAACGTATCTGTGCCAATATAGTATTTTATGTGAGTGTCTGTCATTGTTTGTGAGTATTTTTGTTTTTTCTAAGTGTTGGAGGAAGACTTCTGCTAGAATGCTGGATATGGGGGAGCCCATGGGTAGGCCTTCGTTCTGTGTGTAGTATTTATTGTTATAAGTAAAGTAGTTTTGTTTTGTGATAATGTTCAGAGTTTCTGTTATTTCATTGATAAGTTCGTGTGGTGTGTTGTTCTGTTTGAGTTTGTTTTGTAGGATGGTGATTGTTTCAGAGATGGGGATGTTTGTGTACAGGTTTTTAATGTCAAAGGAGGCTAATGTGGCGTTATGGGGGATGTGTATGTCTTTTATTTTTGTTACTAGGTCAGTGTTGTTTTTTCCTGCAATGTTGTTGTCTATTTGAGTGTGTTGTCTAATAATTTTGTCTAGATATTTTGCCAGTTTGTGTGCAGGGGCATTACGGTAGTTGATAATGGGGCGGATCGGAATCAACCATTAATTGGGAATAATTACTAACTTTTATTTTCATGAATTCAGTTTAATGACTCTAAGGTCGAAGTTGTTAATTGCCCGTATCGACTCTTCTTCTCAATTCGATTTCTTTCTTACCTTTATTCGATTTCTTTCTTATCTTTATTTATTATATTAATCTTTTGGGTTCTTTAGACTGCTATTGATAAGTTCGAAAATGCCCACAAGAAATACAATACATTTCAATTATTTAAATCTTATTGACTAATACAAACAAATTTAATTTTATTAAAGTGTGACAAAATAATAATTCAATTCAATTGCCGATGCAATGCATTATGGTTCTACCCAGCATTCAAAGTAACATTTCAAGATGGCGGCTTGTTGTCCAATTAATTCTGTGTGAATTGTATTCACCACCAGTTTTTTCAAATAAAATAAATTACACAAAATGTTCACTGTGTTTAAGTTAGTTCTTTTTTCTTTCCACTAGTGTTCTGTTGAAAAAAGTGTTAATTGATTTAATCTTGGTGTTGTGTAGTTGTAACAGTAGTATTATAAAAAGGTTAAGTCTCACCAACTTGTAGAGTTATTTATTCACTTTTTGATTTCTTTTTTAATATATTATTTTTTTACTTGTTCTTCTTTTACTTATTATTACTTTATATTATCTTCATTTCTTCCTTCTAATTTTGATTCTCTTGTTTTATAATATTTTTACTTTTTTTCTTCCACTTAGATTTGATTCTTCGTTATACTTTTTGGCTCATAGCTGCACAGAGGTGTTCTGGATACCGTACTTTCGTGTCTAACAATAGAATGTTGAGTTTTTATTTTTCTTTCAACCGGCATAACCAAAATTAACAAAATTCCTGTTGGTCACTGTCGTTGGATTCAAGGGTCATGTGACACTGATTATTTAAAATATATAGTTTTTGCATTTTATACTCCAAGTTACTCCCTAATTAATACTTAATTGGACTTAAATTGATTTACAAGGTGTTCTTCCTGATAGAAAGACAAGCATTTTGATATCTCACTTGATATGTGTGAGTGTCCTAATAGATATTTTTTTATCTTTACAAAATTCTGTTTTATAGGTCTTCAAGCAGTTTGACCTTTACAAAATTATATTACTTTTCATTAATCTATTTAAAATGTTATTACCATTATAACAAATAAGGTCTATCTTAATAATTTTACTATTTCTTACTGATTTACAGTAATTTGATAATTTGTTAGACTGCCAATAATATTATGTTGATATTGGCCTATATCTTGGTACTTCCTTTGTACAATGTTCCAATTTATAAATGTTATGTAGCCTGTTGGCTTAATACATTTTGATTAATTATAATTATTCCATGAATTAAAAAATAAAAACACACATGAAACAACCATATTTAAACAATATTATGCCCTTATGGCTAAAACTCTAATTTACATTAAACAACAAAATTAGATTCTTGGATTTCGGTGTCCATGACGTGTCCGTTACTTAACTAAATATCACTATAGTATTGACGACTCGGAACACTAAGTTTTTTATAAGTAAAAACGTAAAGTTTTACCTTACAGCCTAAACCGGCTTTCACCTATAGAAGGCTTCATCAGAGGCTGTCGTTAGTAGCGCTGTTCGTCTTGTTGTTGGTGACGAGATAGTTTTTCGAAAGATCGAAGCTGTGTGTGTGTGGTGAGATGTGTTCGAATAATGCGTGCGATTTGAATTGTGTCTGTTCGTTTAGGATGTCGTTTTTATTTGTTTTTGTGTGTTTGTATATTTCTAATTGTTCTAGAGTGTCTAGTTTTCGGCCTTTTGTGTGTACGTGTAGTATGTTCATGTTATTGTCGATGTTTTTATATGTGTGGTTTGCTTCAATGAGGTGGTTTGCGAAGGTAGATTCTGTAGTGGTGTGGAGTGCTTTTGTGTGTTCAATGTATCTCTGTTTGAAGCTACGTCCTGTCTGGCCTATGTAGAATTTATTGCAATTTGAACAACTTAGCTTATATATACCGGGTAGATCGAATTTGTTTTGTGCTTTGGGCATGCGTTTTGATAGTGTGTGTTCTGTTTTGTTAGTAGTTTTGAAAGCGATTCTGTATCCTGCTTTTTTGAATTTGTGGGCGATTTTTTCTGTTTGTTTGTTGATGTATGTTAGTGTTATGAATTTGTTGTTTTCTGTCTTTGTCTGTTGTTTGTTTTGTGTTTTGTGTAGGAGTTTACTGACTATTGTTCTGTCATAACCGTTAGATTCCGCTAGATATTTTATCGTGTTTAGTTCGTCTTTGTAGTCTATTTCATCTAAGGGGATGTTGTTAAGTCTGTGTATCATGGTTCTAAAAGCAGCTAGTTTGTGTTGTATTGGGTGATTGGAGGTGTTGTGTATTAGTGTGTCAGTTGTAGTTGGTTTTCTGTATATACTGAATTTGTGCCTGTGTTCTAGTTTTGTGATGGAGAGGTCTAAGAAGTTTATGGTATTGTTGTGTTCGTATTCGGCAGTGAAGGTTATGTTTTTATGTATTTTGTTTATGTGCGTTAGTAACTGTTCACATTGTCTTTTGTTTCCCCTGTATAGTATTAGAATGTCATCAACGTATCTGTGCCAATATAGTATTTTATGTGAGTGTCTGTCATTGTTTGTGAGTATTTTTGTTTTTTCTAAGTGTTGGAGGAAGACTTCTGCTAGAATGCTGGATATGGGGGAGCCCATGGGTAGGCCTTCGTTCTGTGTGTAGTATTTATTGTTATAAGTAAAGTAGTTTTGTTTTGTGATAATGTTCAGAGTTTCTGTTATTTCATTGATAAGTTCGTGTGGTGTGTTGTTCTGTTTGAGTTTGTTTTGTAGGATGGTGATTGTTTCAGAGATGGGGATGTTTGTGTACAGGTTTTTAATGTCAAAGGAGGCTAATGTGGCGTTATGGGGGATGTGTATGTCTTTTATTTTTGTTACTAGGTCAGTGTTGTTTTTTCCTGCAATGTTGTTGTCTATTTGAGTGTGTTGTCTAATAATTTTGTCTAGATATTTTGCCAGTTTGTGTGCAGGGGCATTACGGTATTTGATAATGGGGCGGATCGGAATCAACCATTAATTGGGAATAATTACTAACTTTTATTTTCATGAATTCAGTTTAATGACTCTAAGGTCGAAGTTGTTAATTGCCCGTATCGACTCTTCTTCTCAATTCGATTTCTTTCTTACCTTTATTCGATTTCTTTCTTATCTTTATTTATTATATTAATCTTTTGGGTTCTTTAGACTGCTATTGAAAAGTTCGAAAATGCCCACAAGAAATACAATACATTTCAATTATTTAAATCTTATTGACTAATACAAACAAATTTAATTTTATTAAAGTGTGACAAAATAATAATTCAATTCAATTGCCGATGCAATGCATTATGGTTCTACCCAGCATTCAAAGTAACATTTCAAGATGGCGGCTTGTTGTCCAATTAATTCTGTGTGAATTGTATTCACCACCAGTTTTTTCAAATAAAATAAATTACACAAAATTTTCACTGTGTTTAAGTTAGTTCTTTTTTCTTTCCACTAGTGTTCTGTTGAAAAAAGTGTTAATTGATTTAATCTTGGTGTTGTGTAGTTGTAACAGTAGTATTATAAAAAGGTTAAGTCTCACCAACTTGTAGAGTTATTTATTCACTTTTTGATTTCTTTTTTAATATATTATTTTTTTACTTGTTCTTCTTTTACTTATTATTACTTTATATTATCTTCATTTCTTCCTTCTAATTTTGATTCTCCTGTTTTATAATATTTTTACTTTTTTTCTTCCACTTAGATTTGATTCTTCGTTATACTTTTTGGCTCATAGCTGCACAGAGGTGTACTGGATACCGTACTTTCGTGTCTAACAATAGTATGTTGAGTTTTTATTTTTCTTTCAACTGGCTTAACCAAAATTAACAAAATTCCTATTGGTCAATGTCGTTGGGTTCAAGGGTCATGTGACACTGATTATTTAAAATATATAGTTTTTGCATTTTATACTCCAAGTTACTCCCTAATTAATACTTAATTGGACTTAAATTGATTTACAAGGTGTTCTTCCTGATAGAAAGACAAGCATTTTGATATCTCACTTGATATGTGTGAGTGTCCTAATAGATATTTTTTTATCTTTACAAAATTCTGTTTTATAGGTCTTCAAGCAGTTTGACCTTTACAAAACTATATTACTTTTCATTAATCTATTTAAAATGTTATTACCATTATAACAAATAAGGTCTATCTTAATAATTTTACCATTTCTTACTGATTTACAGTAATTTGATAATTTGTTAGACTGCCAATAATATTATGTTGATATTGGCCTATATCTTGGTACTTCCTTTGTACAATGTTCCAATTTATAAATGTTATGTAGCCTGTTGGCTTAATACATTTTGATTAATTATAATTATTCCATGGATTAAAAAATAAAAACACACATGAAACAACCATATTTAAACAATATTATGCCCTTATGGCTAAAACTCTAATTTACATTAAACAACAAAATTAGATTCTTGGATTTCGGTGTCCATGACGTGTCCGTTACTTAACTAAATATCACTATAGTATTGACGACTCGGAACACTAAGTTTTTTATAAGTAAAAACGTAAAGTTTTACCTTACAGCCTAAACCGGCTTTCACCTATAGAAGGCTTCATCAGAGGCTGTCGTTAGTAGCGCTGTTCGTCTTGTTGTTGGTGACGAGATAGTTTTTCGAAAGATCGAAGCTGTGTGTGTGTGGTGAGATGTGTTCGAATAATGCGTGCGATTTGAATTGTGTCTGTTCGTTTAGGATGTCGTTTTTATTTGTTTTTGTGTGTTTGTATATTTCTAATTGTTCTAGAGTGTCTAGTTTTCGGCCTTTTGTGTGTACGTGTAGTATGTTCATGTTATTGTCGATGTTTTTATATGTGTGGTTTGCTTCAATGAGGTGGTTTGCGAAGGTAGATTCTGTAGTGGTGTGGAGTGCTTTTGTGTGTTCAATGTATCTCTGTTTGAAGCTACGTCCTGTCTGGCCTATGTAGAATTTATTGCAATTTGAACAATTTAGCTTATATATACCGGGTAGATCGAATTTGTTTTGTGCTTTGGGCATGCGTTTTGATAGTGTGTGCTCTGTTTTGTTAGTAGTTTTGAAAGCGATTCTGTATCCTGCTTTTGTGAATTTGTGGGCGATTTTTTCTGTTTGTTTGTTGATGTATGTTAGTGTTATGAATTTGTTGTTTTCTGTCTTTGTCTGTTGTTTGTTTTGTGTTTTGTGTAGGAGTTTACTGACTATTGTTCTGTCATAACCGTTAGATTCCGCTAGATATTTTATCGTGTTTAGTTCGTCTTTGTAGTCTATTTCATCTAAGGGGATGTTGTTAAGTCTGTGTATCATGGTTCTAAAAGCAGCTAGTTTGTGTTGTATTGGGTGATTGGAGGTGTTGTGTATTAGTGTGTCAGTTGTAGTTGGTTTTCTGTATATACTGAATTTGTGCCTGTGTTCTAGTTTTGTGATGGAGAGGTCTAAGAAGTTTATGGTATTGTTGTGTTCGTATTCGGCAGTGAAGGTTATGTTTTTATGTATTTTGTTTATGTGCGTTAGTAACTGTTCACATTGTCTTTTGTTTCCCCTGTATAGTATTAGAATGTCATCAACGTATCTGTGCCAATATAGTATTTTATGTGAGTGTCTGTCATTGTTTGTGAGTATTTTTGTTTTTTCTAAGTGTTGGAGGAAGACTTCTGCTAGAATGCTGGATATGGGGGAGCCCATGGGTAGGCCTTCGTTCTGTGTGTAGTATTTATTGTTATAAGTAAAGTAGTTTTGTTTTGTGATAATGTTCAGAGTTTCTGTTATTTCATTGATAAGTTCGTGTGGTGTGTTGTTCTGTTTGAGTTTGTTTTGTAGGATGGTGATTGTTTCAGAGATGGGGATGTTTGTGTACAGGTTTTTAATGTCAAAGGAGGCTAATGTGGCGTTATGGGGGATGTGTATGTCTTTTATTTTTGTTACTAGGTCAGTGTTGTTTTTTCCTGCAATGTTGTTGTCTATTTGAGTGTGTTGTCTAATAATTTTGTCTAGATATTTTGCCAGTTTGTGTGCAGGGGCATTACGGTATTTGATAATGGGGCGGATCGGAATCAACCATTAATTGGGAATAATTACTAACTTTTATTTTCATGAATTCAGTTTAATGACTCTAAGGTCGAAGTTGTTAATTGCCCGTATCGACTCTTCTTCTCAATTCGATTTCTTTCTTACCTTTATTCGATTTCTTTCTTATCTTTATTTATTATATTAATCTTTTGGGTTCTTTAGACTGCTATTGAAAAGTTCGAAAATGCCCACAAGAAATACAATACATTTCAATTATTTAAATCTTATTGACTAATACAAACAAATTTAATTTTATTAAAGTGTGACAAAATAATAATTCAATTCAATTGCCGATGCAATGCATTATGGTTCTACCCAGCATTCAAAGTAACATTTCAAGATGGCGGCTTGTTGTCCAATTAATTCTGTGTGAATTGTATTCACCACCAGTTTTTTCAAATAAAATAAATTACACAAAATTTTCACTGTGTTTAAGTTAGTTCTTTTTTCTTTCCACTAGTGTTCTGTTGAAAAAAGTGTTAATTGATTTAATCTTGGTGTTGTGTAGTTGTAACAGTAGTATTATAAAAAGGTTAAGTCTCACCAACTTGTAGAGTTATTTATTCACTTTTTGATTTCTTTTTTAATATATTATTTTTTTACTTGTTCTTCTTTTACTTATTATTACTTTATATTATCTTCATTTCTTCCTTCTAATTTTGATTCTCCTGTTTTATAATATTTTTACTTTTTTTCTTCCACTTAGATTTGATTCTTCGTTATACTTTTTGGCTCATAGCTGCACAGAGGTGTACTGGATACCGTACTTTCGTGTCTAACAATAGTATGTTGAGTTTTTATTTTTCTTTCAACTGGCTTAACCAAAATTAACAAAATTCCTATTGGTCAATGTCGTTGGGTTCAAGGGTCATGTGACACTGATTATTTAAAATATATAGTTTTTGCATTTTATACTCCAAGTTACTCCCTAATTAATACTTAATTGGACTTAAATTGATTTACAAGGTGTTCTTCCTGATAGAAAGACAAGCATTTTGATATCTCACTTGATATGTGTGAGTGTCCTAATAGATATTTTTTTATCTTTACAAAATTCTGTTTTATAGGTCTTCAAGCAGTTTGACCTTTACAAAACTATATTACTTTTCATTAATCTATTTAAAATGTTATTACCATTATAACAAATAAGGTCTATCTTAATAATTTTACCATTTCTTACTGATTTACAGTAATTTGATAATTTGTTAGACTGCCAATAATATTATGTTGATATTGGCCTATATCTTGGTACTTCCTTTGTACAATGTTCCAATTTATAAATGTTATGTAGCCTGTTGGCTTAATACATTTTGATTAATTATAATTATTCCATGGATTAAAAAATAAAAACACACATGAAACAACCATATTTAAACAATATTATGCCCTTATGGCTAAAACTCTAATTTACATTAAACAACAAAATTAGATTCTTGGATTTCGGTGTCCATGACGTGTCCGTTACTTAACTAAATATCACTATAGTATTGACGACTCGGAACACTAAGTTTTTTATAAGTAAAAACGTAAAGTTTTACCTTACAGCCTAAACCGGCTTTCACCTATAGAAGGCTTCATCAGAGGCTGTCGTTAGTAGCGCTGTTCGTCTTGTTGTTGGTGACGAGATAGTTTTTCGAAAGATCGAAGCTGTGTGTGTGTGGTGAGATGTGTTCGAATAATGCGTGCGATTTGAATTGTGTCTGTTCGTTTAGGATGTCGTTTTTATTTGTTTTTGTGTGTTTGTATATTTCTAATTGTTCTAGAGTGTCTAGTTTTCGGCCTTTTGTGTGTACGTGTAGTATGTTCATGTTATTGTCGATGTTTTTATATGTGTGGTTTGCTTCAATGAGGTGGTTTGCGAAGGTAGATTCTGTAGTGGTGTGGAGTGCTTTTGTGTGTTCAATGTATCTCTGTTTGAAGCTACGTCCTGTCTGGCCTATGTAGAATTTATTGCAATTTGAACAATTTAGCTTATATATACCGGGTAGATCGAATTTGTTTTGTGCTTTGGGCATGCGTTTTGATAGTGTGTGCTCTGTTTTGTTAGTAGTTTTGAAAGCGATTCTGTATCCTGCTTTTGTGAATTTGTGGGCGATTTTTTCTGTTTGTTTGTTGATGTATGTTAGTGTTATGAATTTGTTGTTTTCTGTCTTTGTCTGTTGTTTGTTTTGTGTTTTGTGTAGGAGTTTACTGACTATTGTTCTGTCATAACCGTTAGATTCCGCTAGATATTTTATCGTGTTTAGTTCGTCTTTGTAGTCTATTTCATCTAAGGGGATGTTGTTAAGTCTGTGTATCATGGTTCTAAAAGCAGCTAGTTTGTGTTGTATTGGGTGATTGGAGGTGTTGTGTATTAGTGTGTCAGTTGTAGTTGGTTTTCTGTATATACTGAATTTGTGCCTGTGTTCTAGTTTTGTGATGGAGAGGTCTAAGAAGTTTATGGTATTGTTGTGTTCGTATTCGGCAGTGAAGGTTATGTTTTTATGTATTTTGTTTATGTGCGTTAGTAACTGTTCACATTGTCTTTTGTTTCCCCTGTATAGTATTAGAATGTCATCAACGTATCTGTGCCAATATAGTATTTTATGTGAGTGTCTGTCATTGTTTGTGAGTATTTTTGTTTTTTCTAAGTGTTGGAGGAAGACTTCTGCTAGAATGCTGGATATGGGGGAGCCCATGGGTAGGCCTTCGTTCTGTGTGTAGTATTTATTGTTATAAGTAAAGTAGTTTTGTTTTGTGATAATGTTCAGAGTTTCTGTTATTTCATTGATAAGTTCGTGTGGTGTGTTGTTCTGTTTGAGTTTGTTTTGTAGGATGGTGATTGTTTCAGAGATGGGGATGTTTGTGTACAGGTTTTTAATGTCAAAGGAGGCTAATGTGGCGTTATGGGGGATGTGTATGTCTTTTATTTTTGTTACTAGGTCAGTGTTGTTTTTTCCTGCAATGTTGTTGTCTATTTGAGTGTGTTGTCTAATAATTTTGTCTAGATATTTTGCCAGTTTGTGTGCAGGGGCATTACGGTATTTGATAATGGGGCGGATCGGAATCAACCATTAATTGGGAATAATTACTAACTTTTATTTTCATGAATTCAGTTTAATGACTCTAAGGTCGAAGTTGTTAATTGCCCGTATCGACTCTTCTTCTCAATTCGATTTCTTTCTTACCTTTATTCGATTTCTTTCTTATCTTTATTTATTATATTAATCTTTTGGGTTCTTTAGACTGCTATTGAAAAGTTCGAAAATGCCCACAAGAAATACAATACATTTCAATTATTTAAATCTTATTGACTAATACAAACAAATTTAATTTTATTAAAGTGTGACAAAATAATAATTCAATTCAATTGCCGATGCAATGCATTATGGTTCTACCCAGCATTCAAAGTAACATTTCAAGATGGCGGCTTGTTGTCCAATTAATTCTGTGTGAATTGTATTCACCACCAGTTTTTTCAAATAAAATAAATTACACAAAATTTTCACTGTGTTTAAGTTAGTTCTTTTTTCTTTCCACTAGTGTTCTGTTGAAAAAAGTGTTAATTGATTTAATCTTGGTGTTGTGTAGTTGTAACAGTAGTATTATAAAAAGGTTAAGTCTCACCAACTTGTAGAGTTATTTATTCACTTTTTGATTTCTTTTTTAATATATTATTTTTTTACTTGTTCTTCTTTTACTTATTATTACTTTATATTATCTTCATTTCTTCCTTCTAATTTTGATTCTCCTGTTTTATAATATTTTTACTTTTTTTCTTCCACTTAGATTTGATTCTTCGTTATACTTTTTGGCTCATAGCTGCACAGAGGTGTACTGGATACCGTACTTTCGTGTCTAACAATAGTATGTTGAGTTTTTATTTTTCTTTCAACTGGCTTAACCAAAATTAACAAAATTCCTATTGGTCAATGTCGTTGGGTTCAAGGGTCATGTGACACTGATTATTTAAAATATATAGTTTTTGCATTTTATACTCCAAGTTACTCCCTAATTAATACTTAATTGGACTTAAATTGATTTACAAGGTGTTCTTCCTGATAGAAAGACAAGCATTTTGATATCTCACTTGATATGTGTGAGTGTCCTAATAGATATTTTTTTATCTTTACAAAATTCTGTTTTATAGGTCTTCAAGCAGTTTGACCTTTACAAAACTATATTACTTTTCATTAATCTATTTAAAATGTTATTACCATTATAACAAATAAGGTCTATCTTAATAATTTTACCATTTCTTACTGATTTACAGTAATTTGATAATTTGTTAGACTGCCAATAATATTATGTTGATATTGGCCTATATCTTGGTACTTCCTTTGTACAATGTTCCAATTTATAAATGTTATGTAGCCTGTTGGCTTAATACATTTTGATTAATTATAATTATTCCATGGATTAAAAAATAAAAACACACATGAAACAACCATATTTAAACAATATTATGCCCTTATGGCTAAAACTCTAATTTACATTAAACAACAAAATTAGATTCTTGGATTTCGGTGTCCATGACGTGTCCGTTACTTAACTAAATATCACTATAGTATTGACGACTCGGAACACTAAGTTTTTTATAAGTAAAAACGTAAAGTTTTACCTTACAGCCTAAACCGGCTTTCACCTATAGAAGGCTTCATCAGAGGCTGTCGTTAGTAGCGCTGTTCGTCTTGTTGTTGGTGACGAGATAGTTTTTCGAAAGATCGAAGCTGTGTGTGTGTGGTGAGATGTGTTCGAATAATGCGTGCGATTTGAATTGTGTCTGTTCGTTTAGGATGTCGTTTTTATTTGTTTTTGTGTGTTTGTATATTTCTAATTGTTCTAGAGTGTCTAGTTTTCGGCCTTTTGTGTGTACGTGTAGTATGTTCATGTTATTGTCGATGTTTTTATATGTGTGGTTTGCTTCAATGAGGTGGTTTGCGAAGGTAGATTCTGTAGTGGTGTGGAGTGCTTTTGTGTGTTCAATGTATCTCTGTTTGAAGCTACGTCCTGTCTGGCCTATGTAGAATTTATTGCAATTTGAACAATTTAGCTTATATATACCGGGTAGATCGAATTTGTTTTGTGCTTTGGGCATGCGTTTTGATAGTGTGTGCTCTGTTTTGTTAGTAGTTTTGAAAGCGATTCTGTATCCTGCTTTTTTGAATTTGTGGGCGATTTTTTCTGTTTGTTTGTTGATGTATGTTAGTGTTATGAATTTGTTGTTTTCTGTCTTTGTCTGTTGTTTGTTTTGTGTTTTGTGTAGGAGTTTACTGACTATTGTTCTGTCATAACCGTTAGATTCCGCTAGATATTTTATCGTGTTTAGTTCGTCTTTGTAGTCTATTTCATCTAAGGGGATGTTGTTAAGTCTGTGTATCATGGTTCTAAAAGCAGCTAGTTTGTGTTGTATTGGGTGATTGGAGGTGTTGTGTATTAGTGTGTCAGTTGTAGTTGGTTTTCTGTATATACTGAATTTGTGCCTGTGTTCTAGTTTTGTGATGGAGAGGTCTAAGAAGTTTATGGTATTGTTGTGTTCGTATTCGGCAGTGAAGGTTATGTTTTTATGTATTTTGTTTATGTGCGTTAGTAACTGTTCACATTGTCTTTTGTTTCCCCTGTATAGTATTAGAATGTCATCAACGTATCTGTGCCAATATAGTATTTTATGTGAGTGTCTGTCATTGTTTGTGAGTATTTTTGTTTTTTCTAAGTGTTGGAGGAAGACTTCTGCTAGAATGCTGGATATGGGGGAGCCCATGGGTAGGCCTTCGTTCTGTGTGTAGTATTTATTGTTATAAGTAAAGTAGTTTTGTTTTGTGATAATGTTCAGAGTTTCTGTTATTTCATTGATAAGTTCGTGTGGTGTGTTGTTCTGTTTGAGTTTGTTTTGTAGGATGGTGATTGTTTCAGAGATGGGGATGTTTGTGTACAGGTTTTTAATGTCAAAGGAGGCTAATGTGGCGTTATGGGGGATGTGTATGTCTTTTATTTTTGTTACTAGGTCAGTGTTGTTTTTTACTGCAATGTTGTTGTCTATTTGTGTGTGTTGTCTAATAATTTTGTCTAGATATTTTGCCAGTTTGTGTGCAGGGGCATTACGGTAGTTGATAATGGGGCGGATCGGAATCAAACATTAATTGGGAATAATTACTAACTTTTATTTTCATGAATTCAGTTTAATGACTCTAAGGTCGAAGTTGTTAATTGCCCGTATCGACTCTTCTTCTCAATTCGATTTCTTTCTTATCTTTACTTATTATATTAATCTTTTGGGTTCTTTAGACTGCTATTGAAAAGTTCGAAAATGCCCACAAGAAATACAATACATTTCAATTATTTAAATCTTATTGACTAATACAAACAAATTTAATTTTATTAAAGTGTGACAAAATAATAATTCAATTCAATTGCCGATGCAATGCATTATGGTTCTACCCAGCATTCAAATTAACATTTCAAGATGGCGGCTTGTTGTCCAATTAATTCTGTGTGAATTGTATTCACCACCAGTTTTTTCAAATAAAATAAATTACACAAAATTTTCACTGTGTTTAAGTTAGTTCTTTTTTCTTTCCACTAGTGTTCTGTTGAAAAAAGTGTTAATTGATTTAATCTTGGTGTTGTGTAGTTGTAACAGTAGTATTATAAAAAGGTTAAGTCTCACCAACTTGTAGTTATTTATTCACTTTTTGATTTCTTTTTTAATAATTTATTTTTTTACTTGTTCTTCTTTTACTTATTATTACTTTATATTATCTTCATTTCTTCCTTCTAATTTTGATTCTCTTGTTTTAAATATTTTTACTTTCTTCCTTCCACTTAGATTTGATTCTTCGTTATACTTTTTGGCTCATAGCTGCACAGAGGTGTTCTGGATACCGTACTTTCGTGTCTAACAATAGAATGTTGAGTTTTTATTTTTCTTTCAACTGGCTTAACCAAAATTAACAAAATTCCTATTGGTCAATGTCGTTGGGTTCAAGGGTCATGTGACACTGATTATTTAAAATATATAGTTTTTGCATTTTATACTCCAAGTTACTCCCTAATTAATACTTAATTGGACTTAAATTGATTTACAAGGTGTTCTTCCTGATAGAAAGACAAGCATTTTGATATCTCACTTGATATGTGTGAGTGTCCTAATAGATATTTTTTTATCTTTACAAAATTCTGTTTTATAGGTCTTCAAGCAGTTTGACCTTTACAAAATTATATTACTTTTCATTAATCTATTTAAAATGTTATTACCATTATAACAAATAAGGTCTATCTTAATAATTTTACTATTTCTTACTGATTTACAGTAATTTGATAATTTGTTAGACTGCCAATAATATTATGTTGATATTGGCCTATATCTTGGTACTTCCTTTGTACAATGTTCCAATTTATAAATGTTATGTAGCCTGTTGGCTTAATACATTTTGATTAATTATAATTATTCCATGAATTAAAAAATAAAAACACACATGAAACAACCATATTTAAACAATATTATGCCCTTATGGCTAAAACTCTAATTTACATTAAACAACAAAATTAGATTCTTGGATTTCGGTGTCCATGACGTGTCCGTTACTTAACTAAATATCACTATAGTATTGACGACTCGGAACACTAAGTTTTTTATAAGTAAAAACGTAAAGTTTTACCTTACAGCCTAAACCGGCTTTCACCTATAGAAGGCTTCATCAGAGGCTGTCGTTAGTAGCGCTGTTCGTCTTGTTGTTGGTGACGAGATAGTTTTTCGAAAGATCGAAGCTGTGTGTGTGTGGTGAGATGTGTTCGAATAATGCGTGCGATTTGAATTGTGTCTGTTCGTTTAGGATGTCGTTTTTATTTGTTTTTGTGTGTTTGTATATTTCTAATTGTTCTAGAGTGTCTAGTTTTCGGCCTTTTGTGTGTACGTGTAGTATGTTCATGTTATTGTCGATGTTTTTATATGTGTGGTTTGCTTCAATGAGGTGGTTTGCGAAGGTAGATTCTGTAGTGGTGTGGAGTGCTTTTGTGTGTTCAATGTATCTCTGTTTGAAGCTACGTCCTGTCTGGCCTATGTAGAATTTATTGCAATTTGAACAACTTAGCTTATATATACCGGGTAGATCGAATTTGTTTTGTGCTTTGGGCATGCGTTTTGATAGTGTGTGTTCTGTTTTGTTAGTAGTTTTGAAAGCGATTCTGTATCCTGCTTTTTTGAATTTGTGGGCGATTTTTTCTGTTTGTTTGTTGATGTATGTTAGTGTTATGAATTTGTTGTTTTCTGTCTTTGTCTGTTGTTTGTTTTGTGTTTTGTGTAGGAGTTTACTGACTATTGTTCTGTCATAACCGTTAGATTCCGCTAGATATTTTATCGTGTTTAGTTCGTCTTTGTAGTCTATTTCATCTAAGGGGATGTTGTTAAGTCTGTGTATCATGGTTCTAAAAGCAGCTAGTTTGTGTTGTATTGGGTGATTGGAGGTGTTGTGTATTAGTGTGTCAGTTGTAGTTGGTTTTCTGTATATACTGAATTTGTGCCTGTGTTCTAGTTTTGTGATGGAGAGGTCTAAGAAGTTTATGGTATTGTTGTGTTCGTATTCGGCAGTGAAGGTTATGTTTTTATGTATTTTGTTTATGTGCGTTAGTAACTGTTCACATTGTCTTTTGTTTCCCCTGTATAGTATTAGAATGTCATCAACGTATCTGTGCCAATATAGTATTTTATGTGAGTGTCTGTCATTGTTTGTGAGTATTTTTGTTTTTTCTAAGTGTTGGAGGAAGACTTCTGCTAGAATGCTGGATATGGGGGAGCCCATGGGTAGGCCTTCGTTCTGTGTGTAGTATTTATTGTTATAAGTAAAGTAGTTTTGTTTTGTGATAATGTTCAGAGTTTCTGTTATTTCATTGATAAGTTCGTGTGGTGTGTTGTTCTGTTTGAGTTTGTTTTGTAGGATGGTGATTGTTTCAGAGATGGGGATGTTTGTGTACAGGTTTTTAATGTCAAAGGAGGCTAATGTGGCGTTATGGGGGATGTGTATGTCTTTTATTTTTGTTACTAGGTCAGTGTTGTTTTTTCCTGCAATGTTGTTGTCTATTTGAGTGTGTTGTCTAATAATTTTGTCTAGATATTTTGCCAGTTTGTGTGCAGGGGCATTACGGTATTTGATAATGGGGCGGATCGGAATCAACCATTAATTGGGAATAATTACTAACTTTTATTTTCATGAATTCAGTTTAATGACTCTAAGGTCGAAGTTGTTAATTGCCCGTATCGACTCTTCTTCTCAATTCGATTTCTTTCTTACCTTTATTCGATTTCTTTCTTATCTTTATTTATTATATTAATCTTTTGGGTTCTTTAGACTGCTATTGAAAAGTTCGAAAATGCCCACAAGAAATACAATACATTTCAATTATTTAAATCTTATTGACTAATACAAACAAATTTAATTTTATTAAAGTGTGACAAAATAATAATTCAATTCAATTGCCGATGCAATGCATTATGGTTCTACCCAGCATTCAAAGTAACATTTCAAGATGGCGGCTTGTTGTCCAATTAATTCTGTGTGAATTGTATTCACCACCAGTTTTTTCAAATAAAATAAATTACACAAAATTTTCACTGTGTTTAAGTTAGTTCTTTTTTCTTTCCACTAGTGTTCTGTTGAAAAAAGTGTTAATTGATTTAATCTTGGTGTTGTGTAGTTGTAACAGTAGTATTATAAAAAGGTTAAGTCTCACCAACTTGTAGAGTTATTTATTCACTTTTTGATTTCTTTTTTAATATATTATTTTTTTACTTGTTCTTCTTTTACTTATTATTACTTTATATTATCTTCATTTCTTCCTTCTAATTTTGATTCTCCTGTTTTATAATATTTTTACTTTTTTTCTTCCACTTAGATTTGATTCTTCGTTATACTTTTTGGCTCATAGCTGCACAGAGGTGTACTGGATACCGTACTTTCGTGTCTAACAATAGTATGTTGAGTTTTTATTTTTCTTTCAACTGGCTTAACCAAAATTAACAAAATTCCTATTGGTCAATGTCGTTGGGTTCAAGGGTCATGTGACACTGATTATTTAAAATATATAGTTTTTGCATTTTATACTCCAAGTTACTCCCTAATTAATACTTAATTGGACTTAAATTGATTTACAAGGTGTTCTTCCTGATAGAAAGACAAGCATTTTGATATCTCACTTGATATGTGTGAGTGTCCTAATAGATATTTTTTTATCTTTACAAAATTCTGTTTTATAGGTCTTCAAGCAGTTTGACCTTTACAAAACTATATTACTTTTCATTAATCTATTTAAAATGTTATTACCATTATAACAAATAAGGTCTATCTTAATAATTTTACCATTTCTTACTGATTTACAGTAATTTGATAATTTGTTAGACTGCCAATAATATTATGTTGATATTGGCCTATATCTTGGTACTTCCTTTGTACAATGTTCCAATTTATAAATGTTATGTAGCCTGTTGGCTTAATACATTTTGATTAATTATAATTATTCCATGGATTAAAAAATAAAAACACACATGAAACAACCATATTTAAACAATATTATGCCCTTATGGCTAAAACTCTAATTTACATTAAACAACAAAATTAGATTCTTGGATTTCGGTGTCCATGACGTGTCCGTTACTTAACTAAATATCACTATAGTATTGACGACTCGGAACACTAAGTTTTTTATAAGTAAAAACGTAAAGTTTTACCTTACAGCCTAAACCGGCTTTCACCTATAGAAGGCTTCATCAGAGGCTGTCGTTAGTAGCGCTGTTCGTCTTGTTGTTGGTGACGAGATAGTTTTTCGAAAGATCGAAGCTGTGTGTGTGTGGTGAGATGTGTTCGAATAATGCGTGCGATTTGAATTGTGTCTGTTCGTTTAGGATGTCGTTTTTATTTGTTTTTGTGTGTTTGTATATTTCTAATTGTTCTAGAGTGTCTAGTTTTCGGCCTTTTGTGTGTACGTGTAGTATGTTCATGTTATTGTCGATGTTTTTATATGTGTGGTTTGCTTCAATGAGGTGGTTTGCGAAGGTAGATTCTGTAGTGGTGTGGAGTGCTTTTGTGTGTTCAATGTATCTCTGTTTGAAGCTACGTCCTGTCTGGCCTATGTAGAATTTATTGCAATTTGAACAATTTAGCTTATATATACCGGGTAGATCGAATTTGTTTTGTGCTTTGGGCATGCGTTTTGATAGTGTGTGCTCTGTTTTGTTAGTAGTTTTGAAAGCGATTCTGTATCCTGCTTTTTTGAATTTGTGGGCGATTTTTTCTGTTTGTTTGTTGATGTATGTTAGTGTTATGAATTTGTTGTTTTCTGTCTTTGTCTGTTGTTTGTTTTGTGTTTTGTGTAGGAGTTTACTGACTATTGTTCTGTCATAACCGTTAGATTCCGCTAGATATTTTATCGTGTTTAGTTCGTCTTTGTAGTCTATTTCATCTAAGGGGATGTTGTTAAGTCTGTGTATCATGGTTCTAAAAGCAGCTAGTTTGTGTTGTATTGGGTGATTGGAGGTGTTGTGTATTAGTGTGTCAGTTGTAGTTGGTTTTCTGTATATACTGAATTTGTGCCTGTGTTCTAGTTTTGTGATGGAGAGGTCTAAGAAGTTTATGGTATTGTTGTGTTCGTATTCGGCAGTGAAGGTTATGTTTTTATGTATTTTGTTTATGTGCGTTAGTAACTGTTCACATTGTCTTTTGTTTCCCCTGTATAGTATTAGAATGTCATCAACGTATCTGTGCCAATATAGTATTTTATGTGAGTGTCTGTCATTGTTTGTGAGTATTTTTGTTTTTTCTAAGTGTTGGAGGAAGACTTCTGCTAGAATGCTGGATATGGGGGAGCCCATGGGTAGGCCTTCGTTCTGTGTGTAGTATTTATTGTTATAAGTAAAGTAGTTTTGTTTTGTGATAATGTTCAGAGTTTCTGTTATTTCATTGATAAGTTCGTGTGGTGTGTTGTTCTGTTTGAGTTTGTTTTGTAGGATGGTGATTGTTTCAGAGATGGGGATGTTTGTGTACAGGTTTTTAATGTCAAAGGAGGCTAATGTGGCGTTATGGGGGATGTGTATGTCTTTTATTTTTGTTACTAGGTCAGTGTTGTTTTTTACTGCAATGTTGTTGTCTATTTGTGTGTGTTGTCTAATAATTTTGTCTAGATATTTTGCCAGTTTGTGTGCAGGGGCATTACGGTAGTTGATAATGGGGCGGATCGGAATCAAACATTAATTGGGAATAATTACTAACTTTTATTTTCATGAATTCAGTTTAATGACTCTAAGGTCGAAGTTGTTAATTGCCCGTATCGACTCTTCTTCTCAATTCGATTTCTTTCTTATCTTTACTTATTATATTAATCTTTTGGGTTCTTTAGACTGCTATTGAAAAGTTCGAAAATGCCCACAAGAAATACAATACATTTCAATTATTTAAATCTTATTGACTAATACAAACAAATTTAATTTTATTAAAGTGTGACAAAATAATAATTCAATTCAATTGCCGATGCAATGCATTATGGTTCTACCCAGCATTCAAAGTAACATTTCAAGATGGCGGCTTGTTGTCCAATTAATTCTGTGTGAATTGTATTCACCACCAGTTTTTTCAAATAAAATAAATTACACAAAATTTTCACTGTGTTTAAGTTAGTTCTTTTTTCTTTCCACTAGTGTTCTGTTGAAAAAAGTGTTAATTGATTTAATCTTGGTGTTGTGTAGTTGTAACAGTAGTATTATAAAAAGGTTAAGTCTCACCAACTTGTAGTTATTTATTCACTTTTTGATTTCTTTTTTAATAATTTATTTTTTTACTTGTTCTTCTTTTACTTATTATTACTTTATATTATCTTCATTTCTTCCTTCTAATTTTGATTCTCTTGTTTTAAATATTTTTACTTTTTTCCTTCCACTTAGATTTGATTCTTCGTTATACTTTTTGGCTCATAGCTGCACAGAGGTGTTCTGGATACCGTACTTTCGTGTCTAACAATAGAATGTTGAGTTTTTATTTTTCTTTCAACTGGCTTAACCAAAATTAACAAAATTCCTATTGGTCAATGTCGTTGGGTTCAAGGGTCATGTGACACTGATTATTTAAAATATATAGTTTTTGCATTTTATACTCCAAGTTACTCCCTAATTAATACTTAATTGGACTTAAATTGATTTACAAGGTGTTCTTCCTGATAGAAAGACAAGCATTTTGATATCTCACTTGATATGTGTGAGTGTCCTAATAGATATTTTTTTATCTTTACAAAATTCTGTTTTATAGGTCTTCAAGCAGTTTGACCTTTACAAAATTATATTACTTTTCATTAATCTATTTAAAATGTTATTACCATTATAACAAATAAGGTCTATCTTAATAATTTTACTATTTCTTACTGATTTACAGTAATTTGATAATTTGTTAGACTGCCAATAATATTATGTTGATATTGGCCTATATCTTGGTACTTCCTTTGTACAATGTTCCAATTTATAAATGTTATGTAGCCTGTTGGCTTAATACATTTTGATTAATTATAATTATTCCATGAATTAAAAAATAAAAACACACATGAAACAACCATATTTAAACAATATTATGCCCTTATGGCTAAAACTCTAATTTACATTAAACAACAAAATTAGATTCTTGGATTTCGGTGTCCATGACGTGTCCGTTACTTAACTAAATATCACTATAGTATTGACGACTCGGAACACTAAGTTTTTTATAAGTAAAAACGTAAAGTTTTACCTTACAGCCTAAACCGGCTTTCACCTATAGAAGGCTTCATCAGAGGCTGTCGTTAGTAGCGCTGTTCGTCTTGTTGTTGGTGACGAGATAGTTTTTCGAAAGATCGAAGCTGTGTGTGTGTGGTGAGATGTGTTCGAATAATGCGTGCGATTTGAATTGTGTCTGTTCGTTTAGGATGTCGTTTTTATTTGTTTTTGTGTGTTTGTATATTTCTAATTGTTCTAGAGTGTCTAGTTTTCGGCCTTTTGTGTGTACGTGTAGTATGTTCATGTTATTGTCGATGTTTTTATATGTGTGGTTTGCTTCAATGAGGTGGTTTGCGAAGGTAGATTCTGTAGTGGTGTGGAGTGCTTTTGTGTGTTCAATGTATCTCTGTTTGAAGCTACGTCCTGTCTGGCCTATGTAGAATTTATTGCAATTTGAACAACTTAGCTTATATATACCGGGTAGATCGAATTTGTTTTGTGCTTTGGGCATGCGTTTTGATAGTGTGTGTTCTGTTTTGTTATTAGTTTTGAAAGCGATTCTGTATCCTGCTTTTTTGAATTTGTGGGCGATTTTTTCTGTTTGTTTGTTGATGTATGTTAGTGTTATGAATTTGTTGTTTTCTGTCTTTGTCTGTTGTTTGTTTTGTGTTTTGTGTAGGAGTTTACTGACTATTGTTCTGTCATAACCGTTAGATTCCGCTAGATATTTTATCGTGTTTAGTTCGTCTTTGTAGTCTATTTCATCTAAGGGGATGTTGTTAAGTCTGTGTATCATGGTTCTAAAAGCAGCTAGTTTGTGTTGTATTGGGTGATTGGAGGTGTTGTGTATTAGTGTGTCAGTTGTAGTTGGTTTTCTGTATATACTGAATTTGTGCCTGTGTTCTAGTTTTGTGATGGAGAGGTCTAAGAAGTTTATGGTATTGTTGTGTTCGTATTCGGCAGTGAAGGTTATGTTTTTATGTATTTTGTTTATGTGCGTTAGTAACTGTTCACATTGTCTTTTGTTTCCCCTGTATAGTATTAGAATGTCATCAACGTATCTGTGCCAATATAGTATTTTATGTGAGTGTCTGTCATTGTTTGTGAGTATTTTTGTTTTTTCTAAGTGTTGGAGGAAGACTTCTGCTAGAATGCTGGATATGGGGGAGCCCATAGGTAGGCCTTCGTTCTGTGTGTAGTATTTATTGTTATAAGTAAAGTAGTTTTGTTTTGTGATAATGTTCAGAGTTTCTGTTATTTCATTGATAAGTTCGTGTGGTGTGTTGTTCTGTTTGAGTTTGTTTTGTAGGATGGTGATTGTTTCAGAGATGGGGATGTTTGTGTACAGGTTTTTAATGTCAAAGGAGGCTAATGTGGCGTTATGGGGGATGTGTATGTCTTTTATTTTTGTTACTAGGTCAGTGTTGTTTTTTACTGCAATGTTGTTGTCTATTTGTGTGTGTTGTCTAATAATTTTGTCTAGATATTTTGCCAGTTTGTGTGCAGGGGCATTACGGTAGTTGATAATGGGGCGGATCGGAACCAACCATTAATTGGGAATAATTACTAACTTTTATTTTCATGAATTCAGTTTAATGACTCTAAGGTCGAAGTTGTTAATTGCCCGTATCGACTCTTCTTCTCAATTCGATTTCTTTCTTACCTTTATTCGATTTCTTTCTTATCTTTATTTATTATATTAATCTTTTGGGTTCTTTAGACTGCTATTGAAAAGTTCGAAAATGCCCACAAGGAATACAATACATTTCAATTATTTAAATCTTATTGACTAATACAAACAAATTTAATTTTATTAAAGTGTGACAAAATAATAATTCAATTCAATTGCCGATGCAATGCATTATGGTTCTACCCAGCATGCAAAATAACATTTCAAGATGGCGGCTTGTTGTCCAATTAATTCTGTGTGAAATGTATTCACCACCAGTTTTTTCAAATAAAATAAATTACACAAAATGTTCACTGTGTTTAAGTTAGTTCTTTTTTCTTTCCACTAGTGTTCTGTTGAAAAAAGTGTTAATTGATTTAATCTTGGTGTTGTGTAGTTGTAACAGTAGTATTATAAAAAGGTTAAGTCTCACCAACTTGTAGAGTTATTTATTCACTTTTTGATTTCTTTTTTAATATATTATTTTTTTACTTGTTCTTCTTTTACTTATTATTACTTTATATTATCTTCATTTCTTCCTTCTAATTTTGATTCTCCTGTTTTATAATATTTTTACTTTTTTTCTTCCACTTAGATTTGATTCTTCGTTATACTTTTTGGCTCATAGCTGCACAGAGGTGTTCTGGATACCGTACTTTCGTGTCTAACAATAGAATGTTGAGTTTTTATTTTTCTTTCAACTGGCTTGACCAAAATTAACAAAATTCCTATTGGTCAATGTCGTTGGGTTCAAGGGTCATGTGACACTGATTATTTAAAATATATAGTTTTTGCATTTTATACTCCAAGTTACTCCCTAATTAATACTTAATTGGACTTAAATTGATTTACAAGGTGTTCTTCCTGATAGAAAAGACAAGCATTTTGATATCTCACTTGATATGTGTGAGTGTCCTAATAGATATTTTTTTATCTTTACAAAATTCTGTTTTATAGGTCTTCAAGCAGTTTGACCTTTACAAAATTATATTACTTTTCATTAATCTATTTAAAATGTTATTACCATTATAACAAATAAGGTCTATCTTAATAATTTTACTATTTTTTACTGATTTACAGTAATTTGATAATTTGTTAGACTGCCTATAATATTATGTTGATATTGGCCTATATCTTGGTACTTCCTTTGTACAATGTTCCAATTTATAAATGTTATGTAGCCTGTTGGCTTAATACATTTTGATTAATTATAATTATTCCATGAATTAAAAAATAAAAACACACATGAAACAACCATATTTAAACAATATTATGCCCTTATGGCTAAAACTCTAATTTACATTAAACAACAAAATTAGATTCTTGGATTTCGGTGTCCATGACGTGTCCGTTACTTAACTAAATATCACTATAGTATTGACGACTCGGAACACTAAGTTTTTTATAAGTAAAAACGTAAAGTTTTACCTTACAGCCTAAACCGGCTTTCACCTATAGAAGGCTTCATCAGAGGCTGTCGTTAGTAGCGCTGTTCGTCTTGTTGTTGGTGACGAGATAGTTTTCCGAAAGATCGAAGCTGTGTGTGTGTGGTGAGATGTGTTCGAATAATGCGTGCGATTTGAATTGTGTCTGTTCGTTTAGGATGTCGTTTTTATTTGTTTTTGTGTGTTTGTATATTTTTAATTGCTCTAGAGTGTCTAGTTTTCGGCCTTTTGTGTGTACGTGTAGTATGTTCATGTTATTGTCGATGTTTTTATATGTGTGGTTTGCTTCAATGAGGTGGTTTGCGAAGGTAGATTCTGTAGTGGTGTGGAGTGCTTTTGTGTGTTCAATGTATCTCTGTTTGAAGCTACGTCCTGTCTGGCCTATGTAGAATTTATTGCAATTTGAACAATTTAGCTTATATATACCGGGTAGATCGAATTTGTTTTGTGCTTTGGGCATGCGTTTTGATAGTGTGTGCTCTGTTTTGTTAGTAGTTTTGAAAGCGATTCTGTATCCTGCTTTTTTGAATTTGTGGGCGATTTTTTCTGTTTGTTTGTTGATGTATGTTAGTGTTATGAATTTGTTGTTTTCTGTCTTTGTCTGTTGTTTGTTTTGTGTTTTGTGTAGGAGTTTACTGACTATTGTTCTGTCATAACCGTTAGATTCCGCTAGATATTTTATCGTGTTTAGTTCGTCTTTGTAGTCTATTTCATCTAAGGGGATGTTGTTAAGTCTGTGTATCATGGTTCTAAAAGCAGCTAGTTTGTGTTGTATTGGGTGATTGGAGGTGTTGTGTATTAGTGTGTCAGTTGTAGTTGGTTTTCTGTATATACTGAATTTGTGCCTGTGTTCTAGTTTTGTGATGGAGAGGTCTAAGAAGTTTATGGTATTGTTGTGTTCGTATTCGGCAGTGAAGGTTATGTTTTTATGTATTTTGTTTATGTGCGTTAGTAACTGTTCACATTGTCTTTTGTTTCCCCTGTATAGTATTAGAATGTCATCAACGTATCTGTGCCAATATAGTATTTTATGTGAGTGTCTGTCATTGTTTGTGAGTATTTTTGTTTTTTCTAAGTGTTGGAGGAAGACTTCTGCTAGAATGCTGGATATGGGGGAGCCCATGGGTAGGCCTTCGTTCTGTGTGTAGTATTTATTGTTATAAGTAAAGTAGTTTTGTTTTGTGATAATGTTCAGAGTTTCTGTTATTTCATTGATAAGTTCGTGTGGTGTGTTGTTCTGTTTGAGTTTGTTTTGTAGGATGGTGATTGTTTCAGAGATGGGGATGTTTGTGTACAGGTTTTTAATGTCAAAGGAGGCTAATGTGGCGTTATGGGGGATGTGTATGTCTTTTATTTTTGTTACTAGGTCAGTGTTGTTTTTTACTGCAATGTTGTTGTCTATTTGTGTGTGTTGTCTAATAATTTTGTCTAGATATTTTGCCAGTTTGTGTGCAGGGGCATTACGGTAGTTGATAATGGGGCGGATCGGAATCAAACATTAATTGGGAATAATTACTAACTTTTATTTTCATGAATTCAGTTTAATGACTCTAAGGTCGAAGTTGTTAATTGCCCGTATCGACTCTTCTTCTCAATTCGATTTCTTTCTTATCTTTACTTATTATATTAATCTTTTGGGTTCTTTAGACTGCTATTGAAAAGTTCGAAAATGCCCACAAGAAATACAATACATTTCAATTATTTAAATCTTATTGACTAATACAAACAAATTTAATTTTATTAAAGTGTGACAAAATAATAATTCAATTCAATTGCCGATGCAATGCATTATGGTTCTACCCAGCATTCAAAGTAACATTTCAAGATGGCGGCTTGTTGTCCAATTAATTCTGTGTGAATTGTATTCACCACCAGTTTTTTCAAATAAAATAAATTACACAAAATTTTCACTGTGTTTAAGTTAGTTCTTTTTTCTTTCCACTAGTGTTCTGTTGAAAAAAGTGTTAATTGATTTAATCTTGGTGTTGTGTAGTTGTAACAGTAGTATTATAAAAAGGTTAAGTCTCACCAACTTGTAGTTATTTATTCACTTTTTGATTTCTTTTTTAATAATTTATTTTTTTACTTGTTCTTCTTTTACTTATTATTACTTTATATTATCTTCATTTCTTCCTTCTAATTTTGATTCTCTTGTTTTAAATATTTTTACTTTTTTCCTTCCACTTAGATTTGATTCTTCGTTATACTTTTTGGCTCATAGCTGCACAGAGGTGTTCTGGATACCGTACTTTCGTGTCTAACAATAGAATGTTGAGTTTTTATTTTTCTTTCAACTGGCTTAACCAAAATTAACAAAATTCCTATTGGTCAATGTCGTTGGGTTCAAGGGTCATGTGACACTGATTATTTAAAATATATAGTTTTTGCATTTTATACTCCAAGTTACTCCCTAATTAATACTTAATTGGACTTAAATTGATTTACAAGGTGTTCTTCCTGATAGAAAGACAAGCATTTTGATATCTCACTTGATATGTGTGAGTGTCCTAATAGATATTTTTTTATCTTTACAAAATTCTGTTTTATAGGTCTTCAAGCAGTTTGACCTTTACAAAATTATATTACTTTTCATTAATCTATTTAAAATGTTATTACCATTATAACAAATAAGGTCTATCTTAATAATTTTACTATTTCTTACTGATTTACAGTAATTTGATAATTTGTTAGACTGCCAATAATATTATGTTGATATTGGCCTATATCTTGGTACTTCCTTTGTACAATGTTCCAATTTATAAATGTTATGTAGCCTGTTGGCTTAATACATTTTGATTAATTATAATTATTCCATGAATTAAAAAATAAAAACACACATGAAACAACCATATTTAAACAATATTATGCCCTTATGGCTAAAACTCTAATTTACATTAAACAACAAAATTAGATTCTTGGATTTCGGTGTCCATGACGTGTCCGTTACTTAACTAAATATCACTATAGTATTGACGACTCGGAACACTAAGTTTTTTATAAGTAAAAACGTAAAGTTTTACCTTACAGCCTAAACCGATTTTCACCTATAGAAGGCTTCATCAGAGGCTGTCGTTAGTAGCGCTGTTCGTCTTGTTGTTGGTGACGAGATAGTTTTTCGAAAGATCGAAGCTGTGTGTGTGTGGTGAGATGTGTTCGAATAATGCGTGCGATTTGAATTGTGTCTGTTCGTTTAGGATGTCGTTTTTATTTGTTTTTGTGTGTTTGTATATTTCTAATTGTTCTAGAGTGTCTAGTTTTCGGCCTTTTGTGTGTACGTGTAGTATGTTCATGTTATTGTCGATGTTTTTATATGTGTGGTTTGCTTCAATGAGGTGGTTTGCGAAGGTAGATTCTGTAGTGGTGTGGAGTGCTTTTGTGTGTTCAATGTATCTCTGTTTGAAGCTACGTCCTGTCTGGCCTATGTAGAATTTATTGCAATTTGAACAACTTAGCTTATATATACCGGGTAGATCGAATTTGTTTTGTGCTTTGGGCATGCGTTTTGATAGTGTGTGTTCTGTTTTGTTAGTAGTTTTGAAAGCGATTCTGTATCCTGCTTTTTTGAATTTGTGGGCGATTTTTTCTGTTTGTTTGTTGATGTATGTTAGTGTTATGAATTTGTTGTTTTCTGTCTTTGTCTGTTGTTTGTTTTGTGTTTTGTGTAGGAGTTTACTGACTATTGTTCTGTCATAACCGTTAGATTCCGCTAGATATTTTATCGTGTTTAGTTCGTCTTTGTAGTCTATTTCATCTAAGGGGATGTTGTTAAGTCTGTGTATCATGGTTCTAAAAGCAGCTAGTTTGTGTTGTATTGGGTGATTGGAGGTGTTGTGTATTAGTGTGTCAGTTGTAGTTGGTTTTCTGTATATACTGAATTTGTGCCTGTGTTCTAGTTTTGTGATGGAGAGGTCTAAGAAGTTTATGGTATTGTTGTGTTCGTATTCGGCAGTGAAGGTTATGTTTTTATGTATTTTGTTTATGTGCGTTAGTAACTGTTCACATTGTCTTTTGTTTCCCCTGTATAGTATTAGAATGTCATCAACGTATCTGTGCCAATATAGTATTTTATGTGAGTGTCTGTCATTGTTTGTGAGTATTTTTGTTTTTTCTAAGTGTTGGAGGAAGACTTCTGCTAGAATGCTGGATATGGGGGAGCCCATAGGTAGGCCTTCGTTCTGTGTGTAGTATTTATTGTTATAAGTAAAGTAGTTTTGTTTTGTGATAATGTTCAGAGTTTCTGTTATTTCATTGATAAGTTCGTGTGGTGTGTTGTTCTGTTTGAGTTTGTTTTGTAGGATGGTGATTGTTTCAGAGATGGGGATGTTTGTGTACAGGTTTTTAATGTCAAAGGAGGCTAATGTGGCGTTATGGGGGATGTGTATGTCTTTTATTTTTGTTACTAGGTCAGTGTTGTTTTTTACTGCAATGTTGTTGTCTATTTGTGTGTGTTGTCTAATAATTTTGTCTAGATATTTTGCCAGTTTGTGTGCAGGGGCATTACGGTAGTTGATAATGGGGCGGATCGGAACCAACCATTAATTGGGAATAATTACTAACTTTTATTTTCATGAATTCAGTTTAATGACTCTAAGGTCGAAGTTGTTAATTGCCCGTATCGACTCTTCTTCTCAATTCGATTTCTTTCTTACCTTTATTCGATTTCTTTCTTATCTTTATTTATTATATTAATCTTTTGGGTTCTTTAGACTGCTATTGAAAAGTTCGAAAATGCCCACAAGGAATACAATACATTTCAATTATTTAAATCTTATTGACTAATACAAACAAATTTAATTTTATTAAAGTGTGACAAAATAATAATTCAATTCAATTGCCGATGCAATGCATTATGGTTCTACCCAGCATGCAAAATAACATTTCAAGATGGCGGCTTGTTGTCCAATTAATTCTGTGTGAAATGTATTCACCACCAGTTTTTTCAAATAAAATAAATTACACAAAATGTTCACTGTGTTTAAGTTAGTTCTTTTTTCTTTCCACTAGTGTTCTGTTGAAAAAAGTGTTAATTGATTTAATCTTGGTGTTGTGTAGTTGTAACAGTAGTATTATAAAAAGGTTAAGTCTCACCAACTTGTAGAGTTATTTATTCACTTTTTGATTTCTTTTTTAATATATTATTTTTTTACTTGTTCTTCTTTTACTTATTATTACTTTATATTATCTTCATTTCTTCCTTCTAATTTTGATTCTCCTGTTTTATAATATTTTTACTTTTTTTCTTCCACTTAGATTTGATTCTTCGTTATACTTTTTGGCTCATAGCTGCACAGAGGTGTTCTGGATACCGTACTTTCGTGTCTAACAATAGAATGTTGAGTTTTTATTTTTCTTTCAACTGGCTTGACCAAAATTAACAAAATTCCTATTGGTCAATGTCGTTGGGTTCAAGGGTCATGTGACACTGATTATTTAAAATATATAGTTTTTGCATTTTATACTCCAAGTTACTCCCTAATTAATACTTAATTGGACTTAAATTGATTTACAAGGTGTTCTTCCTGATAGAAAAGACAAGCATTTTGATATCTCACTTGATATGTGTGAGTGTCCTAATAGATATTTTTTTATCTTTACAAAATTCTGTTTTATAGGTCTTCAAGCAGTTTGACCTTTACAAAATTATATTACTTTTCATTAATCTATTTAAAATGTTATTACCATTATAACAAATAAGGTCTATCTTAATAATTTTACTATTTTTTACTGATTTACAGTAATTTGATAATTTGTTAGACTGCCTATAATATTATGTTGATATTGGCCTATATCTTGGTACTTCCTTTGTACAATGTTCCAATTTATAAATGTTATGTAGCCTGTTGGCTTAATACATTTTGATTAATTATAATTATTCCATGAATTAAAAAATAAAAACACACATGAAACAACCATATTTAAACAATATTATGCCCTTATGGCTAAAACTCTAATTTACATTAAACAACAAAATTAGATTCTTGGATTTCGGTGTCCATGACGTGTCCGTTACTTAACTAAATATCACTATAGTATTGACGACTCGGAACACTAAGTTTTTTATAAGTAAAAACGTAAAGTTTTACCTTACAGCCTAAACCGGCTTTCACCTATAGAAGGCTTCATCAGAGGCTGTCGTTAGTAGCGCTGTTCGTCTTGTTGTTGGTGACGAGATAGTTTTCCGAAAGATCGAAGCTGTGTGTGTGTGGTGAGATGTGTTCGAATAATGCGTGCGATTTGAATTGTGTCTGTTCGTTTAGGATGTCGTTTTTATTTGTTTTTGTGTGTTTGTATATTTTTAATTGCTCTAGAGTGTCTAGTTTTCGGCCTTTTGTGTGTACGTGTAGTATGTTCATGTTATTGTCGATGTTTTTATATGTGTGGTTTGCTTCAATGAGGTGGTTTGCGAAGGTAGATTCTGTAGTGGTGTGGAGTGCTTTTGTGTGTTCAATGTATCTCTGTTTGAAGCTACGTCCTGTCTGGCCTATGTAGAATTTATTGCAATTTGAACAATTTAGCTTATATATACCGGGTAGATCGAATTTGTTTTGTGCTTTGGGCATGCGTTTTGATAGTGTGTGCTCTGTTTTGTTAGTAGTTTTGAAAGCGATTCTGTATCCTGCTTTTTTGAATTTGTGGGCGATTTTTTCTGTTTGTTTGTTGATGTATGTTAGTCTTATGAATTTGTTGTTTTCTGTCTTTGTCTGTTGTTTGTTTTGTGTTTTGTGTAGGAGTTTACTGACTATTGTTCTGTCATAACCGTTAGATTCCGCTAGATATTTTATCGTGTTTAGTTCGTCTTTGTAGTCTATTTCATCTAAGGGGATGTTGTTAAGTCTGTGTATCATGGTTCTAAAAGCAGCTAGTTTGTGTTGTATTGGGTGATTGGAGGTGTTGTGTATTAGTGTGTCAGTTGTAGTTGGTTTTCTGTATATACTGAATTTGTGCCTGTGTTCTAGTTTTGTGATGGAGAGGTCTAAGAAGTTTATGGTATTGTTGTGTTCGTATTCGGCAGTGAAGGTTATGTTTTTATGTATTTTGTTTATGTGCGTTAGTAACTGTTCACATTGTCTTTTGTTTCCCCTGTATAGTATTAGAATGTCATCAACGTATCTGTGCCAATATAGTATTTTATGTGAGTGTCTGTCATTGTTTGTGAGTATTTTTGTTTTTTCTAAGTGTTGGAGGAAGACTTCTGCTAGAATGCTGGATATGGGGGAGCCCATGGGTAGGCCTTCGTTCTGTGTGTAGTATTTATTGTTATAAGTAAAGTAGTTTTGTTTTGTGATAATGTTCAGAGTTTCTGTTATTTCATTGATAAGTTCGTGTGGTGTGTTGTTCTGTTTGAGTTTGTTTTGTAGGATGGTGATTGTTTCAGAGATGGGGATGTTTGTGTACAGGTTTTTAATGTCAAAGGAGGCTAATGTGGCGTTATGGGGGATGTGTATGTCTTTTATTTTTGTTACTAGGTCAGTGTTGTTTTTTACTGCAATGTTGTTGTCTATTTGTGTGTGTTGTCTAATAATTTTGTCTAGATATTTTGCCAGTTTGTGTGCAGGGGCATTACGGTAGTTGATAATGGGGCGGATCGGAATCAAACATTAATTGGGAATAATTACTAACTTTTATTTTCATGAATTCAGTTTAATGACTCTAAGGTCGAAGTTGTTAATTGCCCGTATCGACTCTTCTTCTCAATTCGATTTCTTTCTTATCTTTACTTATTATATTAATCTTTTTGGTTCTTTAGACTGCTATTGAAAAGTTCGAAAATGCCCACAAGAAATACAATACATTTCAATTATTTAAATCTTATTGACTAATACAAACAAATTTAATTTTATTAAAGTGTGACAAAATAATAATTCAATTCAATTGCCGATGCAATGCATTATGGTTCTACCCAGCATTCAAAGTAACATTTCAAGATGGCGGCTTGTTGTCCAATTAATTCTGTGTGAATTGTATTCACCACCAGTTTTTTCAAATAAAATAAATTACACAAAATTTTCACTGTGTTTAAGTTAGTTCTTTTTTCTTTCCACTAGTGTTCTGTTGAAAAAAGTGTTAATTGATTTAATCTTGGTGTTGTGTAGTTGTAACAGTAGTATTATAAAAAGGTTAAGTCTCACCAACTTGTAGTTATTTATTCACTTTTTGATTTCTTTTTTAATATATTATTTTTTTACTTGTTCTTCTTTTACTTATTATTACTTTATATTATCTTCATTTCTTCCTTCTAATTTTGATTCTCTTGTTTTAAATATTTTTACTTTTTTCCTTCCACTTAGATTTGATTCTTCGTTATACTTTTTGGCTCATAGCTGCACAGAGGTGTTCTGGATACCGTACTTTCGTGTCTAACAATAGAATGTTGAGTTTTTATTTTTCTTTCAACTGGCTTAACCAAAATTAACAAAATTCCTATTGGTCAATGTCGTTGGGTTCAAGGGTCATGTGACACTGATTATTTAAAATATATAGTTTTTGCATTTTATACTCCAAGTTACTCCCTAATTAATACTTAATTGGACTTAAATTGATTTACAAGGTGTTCTTCCTGATAGAAAGACAAGCATTTTGATATCTCACTTGATATGTGTGAGTGTCCTAATAGATATTTTTTTATCTTTACAAAATTCTGTTTTATAGGTCTTCAAGCAGTTTGACCTTTACAAAATTATATTACTTTTCATTAATCTATTTAAAATGTTATTACCATTATAACAAATAAGGTCTATCTTAATAATTTTACTATTTCTTACTGATTTACAGTAATTTGATAATTTGTTAGACTGCCAATAATATTATGTTGATATTGGCCTATATCTTGGTACTTCCTTTGTACAATGTTCCAATTTATAAATGTTATGTAGCCTGTTGGCTTAATACATTTTGATTAATTATAATTATTCCATGAATTAAAAAATAAAAACACACATGAAACAACCATATTTAAACAATATTATGCCCTTATGGCTAAAACTCTAATTTACATTAAACAACAAAATTAGATTCTTGGATTTCGGTGTCCATGACGTGTCCGTTACTTAACTAAATATCACTATAGTATTGACGACTCGGAACACTAAGTTTTTTATAAGTAAAAACGTAAAGTTTTACCTTACAGCCTAAACCGATTTTCACCTATAGAAGGCTTCATCAGAGGCTGTCGTTAGTAGCGCTGTTCGTCTTGTTGTTGGTGACGAGATAGTTTTTCGAAAGATCGAAGCTGTGTGTGTGTGGTGAGATGTGTTCGAATAATGCGTGCGATTTGAATTGTGTCTGTTCGTTTAGGATGTCGTTTTTATTTGTTTTTGTGTGTTTGTATATTTCTAATTGTTCTAGAGTGTCTAGTTTTCGGCCTTTTGTGTGTACGTGTAGTATGTTCATGTTATTGTCGATGTTTTTATATGTGTGGTTTGCTTCAATGAGGTGGTTTGCGAAGGTAGATTCTGTAGTGGTGTGGAGTGCTTTTGTGTGTTCAATGTATCTCTGTTTGAAGCTACGTCCTGTCTGGCCTATGTAGAATTTATTGCAATTTGAACAACTTAGCTTATATATACCGGGTAGATCGAATTTGTTTTGTGCTTTGGGCATGCGTTTTGATAGTGTGTGTTCTGTTTTGTTAGTAGTTTTGAAAGCGATTCTGTATCCTGCTTTTTTGAATTTGTGGGCGATTTTTTCTGTTTGTTTGTTGATGTATGTTAGTGTTATGAATTTGTTGTTTTCTGTCTTTGTCTGTTGTTTGTTTTGTGTTTTGTGTAGGAGTTTACTGACTATTGTTCTGTCATAACCGTTAGATTCCGCTAGATATTTTATCGTGTTTAGTTCGTCTTTGTAGTCTATTTCATCTAAGGGGATGTTGTTAAGTCTGTGTATCATGGTTCTAAAAGCAGCTAGTTTGTGTTGTATTGGGTGATTGGAGGTGTTGTGTATTAGTGTGTCAGTTGTAGTTGGTTTTCTGTATATACTGAATTTGTGCCTGTGTTCTAGTTTTGTGATGGAGAGGTCTAAGAAGTTTATGGTATTGTTGTGTTCGTATTCGGCAGTGAAGGTTATGTTTTTATGTATTTTGTTTATGTGCGTTAGTAACTGTTCACATTGTCTTTTGTTTCCCCTGTATAGTATTAGAATGTCATCAACGTATCTGTGCCAATATAGTATTTTATGTGAGTGTCTGTCATTGTTTGTGAGTATTTTTGTTTTTTCTAAGTGTTGGAGGAAGACTTCTGCTAGAATGCTGGATATGGGGGAGCCCATGGGTAGGCCTTCGTTCTGTGTGTAGTATTTATTGTTATAAGTAAAGTAGTTTTGTTTTGTGATAATGTTCAGAGTTTCTGTTATTTCATTGATAAGTTCGTGTGGTGTGTTGTTCTGTTTGAGTTTGTTTTGTAGGATGGTGATTGTTTCAGAGATGGGGATGTTTGTGTACAGGTTTTTAATGTCAAAGGAGGCTAATGTGGCGTTATGGGGGATGTGTATGTCTTTTATTTTTGTTACTAGGTCAGTGTTGTTTTTTACTGCAATGTTGTTGTCTATTTGTGTGTGTTGTCTAATAATTTTGTCTAGATATTTTGCCAGTTTGTGTGCAGGGGCATTACGGTAGTTGATAATGGGGCGGATCGGAATCAACCATTAATTGGGAATAATTACTAACTTTTATTTTCATGAATTCAGTTTAATGACTCTAAGGTCGAAGTTGTTAATTGCCCGTATCGACTCTTCTTCTCAATTCGATTTCTTTCTTACCTTTATTCGATTTCTTTCTTATCTTTATTTATTATATTAATCTTTTGGGTTCTTTAGACTGCTATTGAAAAGTTCGAAAATGCCCACAAGGAATACAATACATTTCAATTATTTAAATCTTATTGACTAATACAAACAAATTTAATTTTATTAAAGTGTGACAAAATAATAATTCAATTCAATTGCCGATGCAATGCATTATGGTTCTACCCAGCATGCAAAATAACATTTCAAGATGGCGGCTTGTTGTCCAATTAATTCTGTGTGAAATGTATTCACCACCAGTTTTTTCAAATAAAATAAATTACACAAAATGTTCACTGTGTTTAAGTTAGTTCTTTTTTCTTTCCACTAGTGTTCTGTTGAAAAAAGTGTTAATTGATTTAATCTTGGTGTTGTGTAGTTGTAACAGTAGTATTATAAAAAGGTTAAGTCTCACCAACTTGTAGAGTTATTTATTCACTTTTTGATTTCTTTTTTAATATATTATTTTTTTACTTGTTCTTCTTTTACTTATTATTACTTTATATTATCTTCATTTCTTCCTTCTAATTTTGATTCTCCTGTTTTATAATATTTTTACTTTTTTTCTTCCACTTAGATTTGATTCTTCGTTATACTTTTTGGCTCATAGCTGCACAGAGGTGTTCTGGATACCGTACTTTCGTGTCTAACAATAGAATGTTGAGTTTTTATTTTTCTTTCAACTGGCTTGACCAAAATTAACAAAATTTCTATTGGTCAATGTCGTTGGCTTCAAGGGTCATGTGACACTGATTATTTAAAATATATAGTTTTTGCATTTTATACTCCAAGTTACTCCCTAATTAATACTTAATTGGACTTAAATTGATTTACAAGGTGTTCTTCCTGATAGAAAAGACAAGCATTTTGATATCTCACTTGATATGTGTGAGTGTCCTAATAGATATTTTTTTATCTTTACAAAATTCTGTTTTATAGGTCTTCAAGCAGTTTGACCTTTACAAAATTATATTACTTTTCATTAATCTATTTAAAATGTTATTACCATTATAACAAATAAGGTCTATCTTAATAATTTTACTATTTCTTACTGATTTACAGTAATTTGATAATTTGTTAGACTGCCAATAATATTATGTTGATATTGGCCTATATCTTGGTACTTCCTTTGTACAATGTTCCAATTTATAAATGTTATGTAGCCTGTTGGCTTAATACATTTTGATTAATTATAATTATTCCATGAATTAAAAAATAAAAACACACATGAAACAACCATATTTAAACAATATTATGCCCTTATGGCTAAAACTCTAATTTACATTAAACAACAAAATTAGATTCTTGGATTTCGGTGTCCATGACGTGTCCGTTACTTAACTAAATATCACTATAGTATTGACGACTCGGAACACTAAGTTTTTTATAAGTAAAAACGTAAAGTTTTACCTTACAGCCTAAACCGGCTTTCACCTATAGAAGGCTTCATCAGAGGCTGTCGTTAGTAGCGCTGTTCGTCTTGTTGTTGGTGACGAGATAGTTTTCCGAAAGATCGAAGCTGTGTGTGTGTGGTGAGATGTGTTCGAATAATGCGTGCGATTTGAATTGTGTCTGTTCGTTTAGGATGTCGTTTTTATTTGTTTTTGTGTGTTTGTATATTTTTAATTGCTCTAGAGTGTCTAGTTTTCGGCCTTTTGTGTGTACGTGTAGTATGTTCATGTTATTGTCGATGTTTTTATATGTGTGGTTTGCTTCAATGAGGTGGTTTGCGAAGGTAGATTCTGTAGTGGTGTGGAGTGCTTTTGTGTGTTCAATGTATCTCTGTTTGAAGCTACGTCCTGTCTGGCCTATGTAGAATTTATTGCAATTTGAACAATTTAGCTTATATATACCGGGTAGATCGAATTTGTTTTGTGCTTTGGGCATGCGTTTTGATAGTGTGTGTTCTGTTTTGTTAGTAGTTTTGAAAGCGATTCTGTATCCTGCTTTTTTGAATTTGTGGGCGATTTTTTCTGTTTGTTTGTTGATGTATGTTAGTGTTATGAATTTGTTGTTTTCTGTCTTTGTCTGTTGTTTGTTTTGTGTTTTGTGTAGGAGTTTACTGACTATTGTTCTGTCATAACCGTTAGATTCCGCTAGATATTTTATCGTGTTTAGTTCGTCTTTGTAGTCTATTTCATCTAAGGGGATGTTGTTAAGTCTGTGTATCATGGTTCTAAAAGCAGCTAGTTTGTGTTGTATTGGGTGATTGGAGGTGTTGTGTATTAGTGTGTCAGTTGTAGTTGGTTTTCTGTATATACTGAATTTGTGCCTGTGTTCTAGTTTTGTGATGGAGAGGTCTAAGAAGTTTATGGTATTGTTGTGTTCGTATACGGTAGTGAAGGTTATGTTTTTATGTATTTTGTTTATGTGCGTTAGTAACTGTTCACATTGTCTTTTGTTTCCCCTGTATAGTATTAGAATGTCATCAACGTATCTGTGCCAATATAGTATTTTATGTGAGTGTTTGTCATTGTTTGTGAGTATTTTTGTTTTTTCTAAGTGTTGGAGGAAGACTTCTGCTAGAATGCTGGATATGGGGGAGCCCATGGGTAGGCCTTCGTTCTGTGTGTAGTATTTATTGTTATAAGTAAAGTAGTTTTGTTTTGTGATAATGTTCAGAGTTTCTGTTATTTCATTGATAAGTTCGTGTGGTGTGTTGTTCTGTTTGAGTTTGTTTTGTAGGATGGTGATTGTTTCAGAGATGGGGATGTTTGTGTACAGGTTTTTAATGTCAAAGGAGGCTAATGTGGCGTTATGGGGGATGTGTATGTCTTTTATTTTTGTTACTAGGTCAGTGTTGTTTTTTACTGCAATGTTGTTGTCTATTTGTGTGTGTTGTCTAATAATTTTGTCTAGATATTTTGCCAGTTTGTGTGCAGGGGCATTACGGTATTTGATAATGGGGCGGATCGGAATCAACCATTAATTGGGAATAATTACTAACTTTTATTTTCATGAATTCAGTTTAATGACTCTAAGGTCGAAGTTGTTAATTGCCCGTATCGACTCTTCTTCTCAATTCGATTTCTTTCTTATCTTTACTTATTATATTAATCTTTTGGGTTCTTTAGACTGCTATTGAAAAGTTCGAAAATGCCCACAAGAAATACAATACATTTCAATTATTTAAATCTTATTGACTAATACAAACAAATTTAATTTTATTAAAGTGTGACAAAATAATAATTCAATTCAATTGCCGATGCAATGCATTATGGTTCTACCCAGCATTCAAAGTAACATTTCAAGATGGCGGCTTGTTGTCCAATTAATTCTGTGTGAATTGTATTCACCACCAGTTTTTTCAAATAAAATAAATTACACAAAATGTTCACTGTGTTTAAGTTAGTTCTTTTTTCTTTCCACTAGTGTTCTGTTGAAAAAAGTGTTAATTGATTTAATCTTGGTGTTGTGTAGTTGTAACAGTAGTATTATAAAAAGGTTAAGTCTCACCAACTTGTAGAGTTATTTATTCACTTTTTGATTTCTTTTTTAATATATTATTTTTTTACTTGTTCTTCTTTTACTTATTATTACTTTATATTATCTTCATTTCTTCCTTCTAATTTTGATTCTCTTGTTTTAAATATTTTTACTTTTTTCCTTCCACTTAGATTTGATTCTTCGTTATACTTTTTGGCTCATAGCTGCACAGAGGTGTTCTGGATACCGTACTTTCGTGTCTAACAATAGAATGTTGAGTTTTTATTTTTCTTTCAACTGGCTTAACCAAAATTAACAAAATTCCTATTGGTCAATGTCGTTGGGTTCAAGGGTCATGTGACACTGATTATTTAAAATATATAGTTTTTGCATTTTATACTCCAAGTTACTCCCTAATTAATACTTAATTGGACTTAAATTGATTTACAAGGTGTTCTTCCTGATAGAAAGACAAGCATTTTGATATCTCACTTGATATGTGTGAGTGTCCTAATAGATATTTTTTTATCTTTACAAAATTCTGTTTTATAGGTCTTCAAGCAGTTTGACCTTTACAAAATTATATTACTTTTCATTAATCTATTTAAAATGTTATTACCATTATAACAAATAAGGTCTATCTTAATAATTTTACTATTTCTTACTGATTTACAGTAATTTGATAATTTGTTAGACTGCCAATAATATTATGTTGATATTGGCCTATATCTTGGTACTTCCTTTGTACAATGTTCCAATTTATAAATGTTATGTAGCCTGTTGGCTTAATACATTTTGATTAATTATAATTATTCCATGAATTAAAAAATAAAAACACACATGAAACAACCATATTTAAACAATATTATGCCCTTATGGCTAAAACTCTAATTTACATTAAACAACAAAATTAGATTCTTGGATTTCGGTGTCCATGACGTGTCCGTTACTTAACTAAATATCACTATAGTATTGACGACTCGGAACACTAAGTTTTTTATAAGTAAAAACGTAAAGTTTTACCTTACAGCCTAAACCGGCTTTCACCTATAGAAGGCTTCATCAGAGGCTGTCGTTAGTAGCGCTGTTCGTCTTGTTGTTGGTGACGAGATAGTTTTTCGAAAGATCGAAGCTGTGTGTGTGTGGTGAGATGTGTTCGAATAATGCGTGCGATTTGAATTGTGTCTGTTCGTTTAGGATGTCGTTTTTATTTGTTTTTGTGTGTTTGTATATTTTTAATTGTTCTAGAGTGTCTAGTTTTCGGCCTTTTGTGTGTACGTGTAGTATGTTCATGTTATTGTCGATGTTTTTATATGTGTGGTTTGCTTCAATGAGGTGGTTTGCGAAGGTAGATTCTGTAGTGGTGTGGAGTGCTTTTGTGTGTTCAATGTATCTCTGTTTGAAGCTACGTCCTGTCTGGCCTATGTAGAATTTATTGCAATTTGAACAACTTAGCTTATATATACCGGGTAGATCGAATTTGTTTTGTGCTTTGGGCATGCGTTTTGATAGTGTGTGTTCTGTTTTGTTAGTAGTTTTGAAAGCGATTCTGTATCCTGCTTTTTTGAATTTGTGGGCGATTTTTTCTGTTTGTTTGTTGATGTATGTTAGTGTTATGAATTTGTTGTTTTCTGTCTTTGTCTGTTGTTTGTTTTGTGTTTTGTGTAGGAGTTTACTGACTATTGTTCTGTCATAACCGTTAGATTCCGCTAGATATTTTATCGTGTTTAGTTCGTCTTTGTAGTCTATTTCATCTAAGGGGATGTTGTTAAGTCTGTGTATCATGGTTCTAAAAGCAGCTAGTTTGTGTTGTATTGGGTGATTGGAGGTGTTGTGTATTAGTGTGTCAGTTGTAGTTGGTTTTCTGTATATACTGAATTTGTGCCTGTGTTCTAGTTTTGTGATGGAGAGGTCTAAGAAGTTTATGGTATTGTTGTGTTCGTATACGGCAGTGAAGGTTATGTTTTTATGTATTTTGTTTATGTGCGTTAGTAACTGTTCACATTGTCTTTTGTTTCCCCTGTATAGTATTAGAATGTCATCAACGTATCTGTGCCAATATAGTATTTTATGTGAGTGTCTGTCATTGTTTGTGAGTATTTTTGTTTTTTCTAAGTGTTGGAGGAAGACTTCTGCTAGAATGCTGGATATGGGGGAGCCCATGGGTAGGCCTTCGTTCTGTGTGTAGTATTTATTGTTATAAGTAAACTAGTTTTGTTTTGTGATAATGTTCAGAGTTTCTGTTATTTCGTTGATAAGTTCGTGTGGTGTGTTGTTCTGTTAGAGTTTGTTTTGTAGGATGGTTATTGTTTCAGAGATTGGGATGTTTGTGTACAGGTTTTTAATGTCAAAGGAGGCTAATGTGGCATTATGGGGGATGTGTATGTCTTTTATTTTTGTTACTAGGTCAGTGTTGTTTTTTACTGCAATGTTGCTGTCTATTTGTGTGTGTTGTCTAATAATTTTGTCTAGATATTTTGCCAGTTTGTGTGCAGTGGCATTACGGTAGTTGATAATGGGGCGGATTCCGATCTTATTGTGATAATATCACAATATTATAATGATATTTAACAATATTAGACTTCCAACAATTGTCTAATACTTAATACTAATATTTTTTCTAGTGTCAGTCTATTATCAACTGTCATTCAATTATTATTTCAAGCCAATTTAACTTAATTCTTCCTACTATGAATAAGTTATATACACTATTTGTATTGATACAATTGGTAGTCTTTTCCCTTTGAATAAACCTTAAATGTTAAAAAGACATAGGGAAACTCAACAACTAATATCAAAACTTACAATTATTCTACTAATTTTAAAACATGACTTTGAATAAGTATTATTGCTATCTATACATTTTCTATACCCTTTTGTTTGTTTACACTTTTGTTTTTGGTTTGTTGTGCTTACACTTATATTTCACTGAAAAAAAATCATCAATCTTCACAGTCCTGTTTGTGTGATTAACGACCAATATTTCTCACTTATTATTTCACTCCGACACTTAAACGTTGTTTACCATCATTTTCTTATCAATTAAAATACATTAGCTACTAGCGAGTACCCGGCATGCGTTGCAATGCCACTCAAAGAAAGAAAGTGTTTGTATATATATAATATATAAAGACTTCGTTCGCGTGGTCTTCAATTTAATGCGATAATGTATTTAGAACAGAATCTATTCCATTGGGTTGCCATAGTAACCAGATCTAATAAGTTAGTTTTTTAAGACTCCAAAGGACCCCCCCAGAGGATCGTATCGAAAAAAAAACACCTATCCTATGTTGGTTCTCCCGTTGCGTAAAATATTTGTGCCAAGTTTGGTTGAAATCGGTCCAGTGGTTTAGGAGGAGATGTGGAAGACCCCAAAGAACCCCCAAAAGAACCCCATCGAAAAAACACCTATCCTATGTTGGTTCTCCCGTTGCGTAAAATATTTGTGCCAAGTTTGGTTGAAATCGGTCCAGTGGTTTAGGAGGAGATGTGGAAGACCCCAAAGGACCCCCGAAGTATCATATCGGAAAAACACATATCCTATGTTGGTTCTCCCGTTGCGTAAAATATTTGTGCCAAGTTTGGTTGAAATCGGTCCAGTGGTTTAGGAGGAGATGTGAAAGACCACAAAGGATCCCCAAAAGGACCCCCCGAAGGATCATATCGAAAAAACACATATCCTATGTTGGTTCTTCCGTTGCGTAAAATATTTGTGCCAAGTTTGGTTGAAATCGGTCCAGTGGTTTAGGAGGAGATGTGGAAGACCCCAAAGGACCCCCCAATGGACCCCGTCGAAAAAAACACCTATCCTATGTTGGTTCTCCCGTTGCGTAAAATATTTGTGCCAAGTTTGGTTGAAATCGGTCCAGTGGTTTAGGAGGAGATGTGGAAGACCCCAAGAACCCCATAAAGGACCCCATCGAACAAATTCATAAACCTTCGCGGGCGTGCGCACAACAACTCACAGAAGTTTAATCGCAATCGGATGAATGGTATAGGAACGCATACGGGACAAAGAAAGAAACAAACATTCATTTTTATAGATATAGATTATAAAACATTGTATTGTACTTCTTTGTTTCCTTCAGGGGGTTTTTTATTTATTTTGTCTGTTTGTCTGTTGGAGTTAAGTACTTTATTTCATTAAGTGTGGTTTTATTTTTCTGGGCCTACCTACTTATTGGACCTTCCTCATCCTGTCACATTACAATATATATAATGGATCTTTACAGCTGTCGCCGTTTCTCCGTCCCCAACTTCCATTGTAACCTATCGTAGCATGTAAGTTCTTCTAAATTTCTCGCAACCATTGCTTCCGCTACGTCATCTCGCCAACTCCTCCGTGGACGTCCTCTTTTCCTCCTCACCGGTGGTATCCATTCCAGTATTTTGCGGGGCCATCTGTCATCTTCCATTCTCTTCACATGCCCAAACCAAGTCAATTGTCTTCTTTCTATTTCATCTATTATTGTCCTGTCAATATTCATCTCAGCTCTAATATTCTCATTTCTAACCCAGTCTAATTTTGATCTTCTACAACTCCTCCTGAAGAAGTCCATTTCCGCTGCCATCAGTTTTTTCTTATTTACGTTTGAAACGTTCCAAACTACTGCTCCATTAAGGATTACACTTTGCACCATGCTATTATATATATGTTTCTTTCTATTTCTTGTTATACTTCTTTCCCATAGAAGCGAATTCATCGTTCTTACAATGGTTCGCCCCTTGTTAACATGTTCTTGAATTTCATCTTTGCTGCTTCCCTGTTTGTTGAAAATAACGCCTAAGTTTTACTTTTTTCAACACCTCTTATCCTGTCCACATCCAATTTTAAGTCCTTAACTTCTTCGGTGCCTACTATCAGGTACTCACATTTTGCCATGTTCATTGTCAAACCAGCTGCATCATATTCTTCTTTTAACTTTCTGACCATATACTCGAGGTCTTTGTCATCCTCCGCTACCACAATCTGGACATCGGCAAAATATAGAGTGAACAGATTGTCATCTCCTACTCTCAGCCCCATGCTTTTACACTTCTTTGTCCATCTTACTAGAGATCTGTCTAAGTATATTTTAAAGAGGGTAGGGGACAAGCAGCATCCTTGTCTTACGCCTTTTGTAGGTTTGAATGGGAGAGTGAGTTTGTTTCCCAGTTTGACCCTGGTGATATTTTGTTGATAGTATCTTCTGGTGGCTGCAATCAAATTTGCATTTATGTTCAAATGTTCCATCTCCTTCCATAACTGTGAGATTGGGACGCTATCATATGACTTTTCTAAATCTATTAAAGCTATATGCGTTTCTCTATTATGCTGTACTCTCTTTTCAACAGCTATTTTGATTGTAAAGATGTTGTCTACCGTGGATCGCCCCGCTCTAAAACCTGATTGTTCTTCGGGCTGCTTGGTCTTGATGTCTTCTTCAATTAAGTTTTTCAAAATCCTTGAATATATTCTCCCGATGGTCGGGATCACAGCAATTCCTCTGTAATTTCTAGGGTCCAACTTTGAACCCTTCTTATGGACTGGTGAGATATACGATGTTCGCCACTCCACTGGCACTTCTTCTCCATTTAGGCATCTTTCGAATAGTTTTCTGAGCATTTCAAACAGTTTGGGGGTTTAACTTCCCTATTCATTCTTTTATATTTCTCTTTAGTCTCTTCATCTTTAGCTTGTAGTAGTTTCAAATAAGTTTCCTTTTTCTTTTTGATTTTCTCTTCTATTTCACTATCCCACCAGAATAATTTATTTGATTTCCGATCTTGTCTTCCTAGGGCTTCCTCAGCCACTTCTCTAATACATTTCTTTATATGCTCGTATTCTTCTAAAGAGGATCTGGTTGCTGTCATTAACTTTTGTTCTAATCTCCACGAATACAGCATTCTTATACTATCGTGCTGAAAGCTCTTCAAATTATATTTTGCATCTTCAATTTTCGGGCCAACATTTTCTGCTCTTTCTACATGAGCTCCTATGAAGGGAATAAATATACAGTTTAGCAACGACCAATCTGTGATCTGACCCAAATTCAGCTCCCCTGTGCACTCTCACATCCCGCACTCTCAAACCAGATCTTTGTCTCAATATTACATAATCTATTATAGATCTTAGACCTCTTGTGTTCTGGTACCACATATACTTATGGATATCTTTGTGAGCACAGAATGTATTCATTATTTTCAATTCATATTGTTCACATAAATCGATTAATCTCTCACCATTGTTATTAACTGTCTCTTCTCCGTATGTGCCAACTATTTTACTGTTTCTTTGTTTTCCGACTCTTGCATTAAGATCTCTTGCAAGGATTATCCCGTGACTGTTTGGGATGTCCTCTATGATTTCTCTCAGAGCTTCTTCAAAATTGTCTTTGGTTTGAACTGTGGTGTCCTCAGTTAAAGCATATATGCCAATTATTGTAATAATTCTCCCTCTTAGCTGAATTGTCATTTTTAAAAACCTTTCATTAATGGGCTCCCATGATTTTACCCGATTCCGGTATTTTTTATGAATAAATATGGATACCCCTGCATGAGCTCTTTGATCTTTCTTTACATCCGAAAGAAGTGCATGTATTCTTTTAGATTTTCATTCCCATTTCCTTTTTTCTTTGTTTCTGAGAGGACAATAATATCTATTTTCCATTTCAGGCATTCTTGTAGTATTTCTTGCTGTTTATTTCTGATTCCTTGAATATTCCATATAGCCAAACTCAAAGTCCATTTCCGTTGCTGTGTTCGTCTACCAAAATCCCTGTCCACCATCCGAGGCTTGTTTTTGTTGGGTTTGTTAGCATCTTATGGCTTTTACAAGTGTAGGTTGCTAGCCTAATGACTCAACCCCCATCCTGGAGGGCCAGGGTTTGATTTCAGAGTGTCCTTCTCTTAGGTAGGTTGCCTTCTCTGTGGCTGAGGAGCCCTACCTACCCCGCCTGTTGGTCCGTGGGAGGTATTTTATTTCCCTCCTACCCGCTGATCTAACAAGAACCAGATCGGTTAGGGCATTCCCCTATCCACCACCTGGGGACGCATCCTCTAGGGGTTACAGGCTCTCCCGAGGGAAGACAAATCATATGATACAATAATAATAATAATTATTATTATTATTACTATACTTGCTGTAACGTATTGCCACGTTACAAATCCAGGGAACCCATCTTAACTGACATCTGCCAATTACATGGGCTGCCTACGTTGTAACGAACTGTTATTAAACTCAAATTAAGTGAACAAATTACTTATGATAGTTATTAGGAAATGAGGGAAGGTATTTCACTGATTTATGCACTCATTTTCATGTGTAACAAGACGACTTCTCTTTATTAACAACTGTTACTAAAAGATCCCATGACATCATTAATTAGATTAAAATATTTAAATGCTTTTCATAAAAACTTTGGGATCACACTGATTATGTATTCTTTTACCTCGGTTCCGAGTTTACTTTAAGTATATTTATAGCAAAGACTTCTAAGTATTTTGAGTTCATCTAGACGCTTGCAAGACTTCTTTTACCATTAGAAGAATGGTATTATTACTTAAAGTGATTATAAATTACATTTACATTTAAGGCGTTACAACGTATGATATTGAATCTTACAGTAAACTCTTAGCTTGTCTCATTTTAATTTTAAATAAAATTTATAGTCTTTGAAAAGTCTCTTTTTAATGTGAGTTGTGTATCAAATATGATTAACTCTCGATAGCCAAGCTATCGAGTCACCATTACAATTGGTCGTAGTAACCTCGTCCTGGGGTGTCTCTCTTGGGAATTCTTGGAGTCGGCGTCATCATCTGGGTCGTGTCTTCGGCAAGTATTAGATCGGATGTTCACTGCAGAGATTGAAGTTTCTTTGGTGAAAGTAGGTGTAGATTCACGGAGGTCCTCGTCAGCGTCTTATGCATCGTATACGTGTATTTATGAAGTTTATGCAGATCACATCTTCAGGTGTCATGTTGTACTTGTATTTACCTCTTGAGGGGAGACGTCATCTTGCTTACTACTTGTTAAGCTTTTGTTTTACTAATTACATTTTTCTTCTTAACACATCTTTATATCATTCACACATTACACAACACTCGCCACGTTTAGCAGGGGTAGCTAACATTCTAAAATTAAATTAAAAAAAAACAAATACATTTTCGTGAAGCTCTCGCTCTTACGTCTGTACTGTCTGACGGCAACATTGTGACTCTCTACTAGATTCAACTGGCACATAACACGGAGAGGGGCAAGTACTCCGCGACAATATAGTTCCTATTTTTATTTAAGTTAACATTCTTATTACCAAAAACAATACATTAATTATACATATATAATTTAAGTGAATTATTTTAACTACTACTCGTGCCTTCAAATTTCTAATTACAAACATTATGATTTTTATATCTTCCTAAGTTACAGACGACTCGATAAACACGTTGAGTCCGGAATTAACAGGTCACCGCATGATGACTAGCAAAGGGTTAATTATGATAATAATAACTTTTTACAATTCGACTTTTTATTAGTGCTTCTGTTGATTTTCATTCACTTCTCATTCTCATTCTGATTTAGTACAGGGGCTTTAGGTTTAATAGTGCGATTTAAAAATACTTAATCGCTCGCAAATTTAATTCTTATTTATTTAGATTACAGTTGGAATTAAATCGTCACATTGCCTCGACCAATGTACAGTGTACCAGTGAGAGTGCCTGTACTCCCCGGGAGCCGCAGATGATATCAGTCATGTCTTCTTCATCTATGACTGATGGAAGCAACAGAGGGGATCATTGCAAGTTAATATTAGGCAGGAGATCTCTCTGGATAACATCATCGAAGCAATGCTTCGAGGGGAGGACATCTGGAACTGTGTGGCACACTTCTCAGCAGAGATTCTTTGGGCAAAGAAGACAGACTTGGACAATATAATATAGAAGAAGCATAATAAGCCAGACGGGGCCCTAGGCTGAAGCAAAATAGGCCTAGCCCAATGTAATGTGTCAAACAGTTCCAGGTTAGTGTCCTAGAATAGGAAAGGGAAATGGTTTTATAGTAGGTTGGGTATAATACCCAATCCACAACTGCCAGAAGTGTGCACCCTTTCAGACAATTGTTCAGGAAATTTTTCTACCTACCTTTCTAAAAAAAAATAAAAGTACAGTACACAATGTACTTGAAGCTGGATAGCTACACTGATCTCTTGATGTGAGAGGAATGATAGAAAAAAAAGAACAAAATGTGGATAGAACAAGAGACTTTACTTCAAAGTACTAGTGTACTGTTTGTGGAATAAAAAATAATAATGAAATTAAATTGTAGAAAATGACAAAAAACAAGAATCAATTAGGCCTTACTGGATTCTAATGTGAATTGTGTAGCAGTGAAACAAATGCCACTAGTAAGACAAAATGGTATAACAACATGTACACAATTTAAAACATATTGCAATCAGAATGATCACTGTTGCACACCACTATATAAAAATTATTCCGATTAGCGCTTTCAAGCTTCACAGCTCATCGTCAGATCGGGAATAGACAGGAAATATGTGAAACCCAACCCTTCACCCCTCTCCACCACCCTGCTCACCCACAACAAACTAAAAATTAATGACCCTTCCCCACCCCCTAAACTCTGTCTCACCATCTGTACAGTTACATATTTTTCTAGTAAATTCCTTTTGTGTGTGTGTGTGCGCGTGCGTGTGTGTGTGTGTGTGTGTGTGTGTGTGTGTGTGTGTGTGTGTGTGTGTGTGTGTGTGTGTGTGTGTGTGTGTGTGTGTGTGTGTGTGTGTGTGTGTGTGTGTGTGTGTGTGTGTGTGTGTGTGTGTGTGTGTGTGTGTGTGTGTGTGTGTGTGTGTGTGTGTGTGTGTGTGTGTGTGTGTGTGTGTGTGTGTGTGTGTGTGTGTGTGTGTGTGTGTGTGTGTGTGTGTGTGTGCATATTGCAGCAGGAGTGGGTAGTTTATCACAGAATTTGTTTTTATGAGAAGTTATTAGTAAAAAGTGAATGATATTTTTTTCTTGTACATTAATAATAATTAATAACAGTGTGTTCCTACAGCAATAACTTTAGTTCAATGTGGCAGAGAATTCCATCTATCAGGACTGGCACATAATGCAACCAAGCAAGTTGCATGAATACATTTGGTCACTGAGGATCAAAGTGTGCATAACTGATGATTTTAGGAAAATGTGTTAATTTTATATTTAAAGCATATTTCATACTTATCACTATCCACATTCTGAAAGATGAGTCCAGAGGAAATAGTCATCCATGTTAGTTTGCTGTGCCATTAAAAAAATTATAAACAGCAAGCAGTAGATGTGGAGAACAAGTTTGAAACACACCTGTGCATAACAATGAGCAGGGGAGTAGTTGAGATCAAGCAACTGATGTATTAAATTGTGCACATCTAAGACCACTATTTCTGAAATGGTCATAGAAGTTTTTGGTGCCACAATAACAAGAAATAAATATTGTTAAAAAGGTCTAGTGATCATCATATGCTACAGTGGAAAACAAAATACAAGACACCAATTAAGTCACTAATCACCAGCTTTAATTATCACAATTAAACAGTTTGTAATTAACAAGACAGTATCTTACAACAAATCAAATAAAAATTGTTCACACGCAATAAAAAATGTCAACTGATATACAACACAATTGTATTACAATTGTCCTGCACAATTATAAAACGTAATATTTCGCCACAATAATTACTTTTCACTAATAACCACTTGAACGCACAGAGTAATCAGCAAGAATAACTTGCAACTCAAAACTGACTGAGCGTCGCTGAGTACTTATATTTATACCCCAGCGAAATACCAGAATATTCCATACTGTGCATCAAGAATGCTACTAGAAAACACCAGAACATAATTGGTTACGGCCTTGCACAAAGTAAGTGCAGACTGGTGAGTCCAGAGCAATCTCGCAAAGCATGTTGAGAATCACGTATGCACACAACATTAGAGCCGGATTTCACTGGATCATTCGAGAAACACGTAGATTTTTCTGTAATGTCGTAACAATATAAAAGAACTCAGCAAGGATTTGGAATAATGGATTGTAGATGAGAAAAGGCTTACCAGTACATAAGTTGTATCAGATAAAACTATACAGTCTAGGTGTTGTCTCTATAGCCTATGATCTTAGCTCTTGGTGTGTGAGATAAAGAAATAAAATTGACATAATAGTGAAACAAAAGATAACCAAACTATGGTAATGAGTGTATATAAGTATAAATATTACTTTTGGATATAAAGTAATACTTATCTGGAATACTACTGAAGCATAGAAAGATGTGACAGACATAAAAATAATAGAGTATGGGTATAACAAATTATACAGAGGTAACTCTTTATCAGTGGATAGTGAACTACACAGATCTGTTTCAAGAGTACTGAAGATAATGCACAACAGATGACATGGTGTCTAAAGTGAACAGATGGAATAAAAATAAAAAGCCAGATCACTACACTATTCTCTGGTATGTAAGAGGAAAGATATCAAAATATAGAACAAAATGTGAATACAACAAGAGTCTTTAGTGAAGAGCAAAGTGAATTTAGTGGGGGCATATGCTACTTAGATAACACAAATTGTTTAAGATCAACAATGGATATCAATATCCCTGTATCTAAGCTTTCATATCTCATGACTACTCTAAATGTTCAGGGTTGAAGGACTGAACTATTTACTTGATCTACGAGGTTACAGAGGAAGCACAAAAGAAGGAAAAGTTAGCAGAAATAACTTCTTTCCTGGTGGTGTATGTGTTGTAACGGGGCAAAACTCAGGGGTTTATTTTATTTTTCGTAATAATTGTAAAAAGCAGTAGCAACCCAAGCTGAACAACATTTTGATCACAAACGCTTGACATTTTTGAACAGCTTGTAGTCCATCTCGTACCAAGCCGTACGAGGCACAAAAGCTATTAGCGTCTAGGAATGTGTACGAGCGCGCGAGTGTGCCGCCTTTTCACAATGTGAAAGTTACATACAGGAAATTCCATAGCCGAACATGCGATGGAAACAATGAATCACAGTACGAGGTGACGGTGACGCCTAACGCCTGGTGGGTAGGCAACCGCGCGCACGATGTTCACAGAATCGTCGCAGAACAGTTCGCTACAACTAGTCACACAGTACAGCCGTAAATACAGCAGCCTCGGAAATTTCGGTAGGTCGAAGCGATAATAGTAGCCTAGACCTGCCGAAACGTATTACAATAATAACGAATTAGTGAGTGTGAAATAAAATGAATTCGGCGAGTGGAAAGAGTTAGAACAGTGTTGAGCGGGGACAAAAGTGAAAGTGAAGTAAGAAAGATGGTGGGAATGTGCGAATCGCACATGCAGGTATTATAAAAACAATCAGTCTGATTAACAGTTTTGTATATTTCAAATAATAAAGAGCTCTTTAATGAAACGGGGGGTAGTAAGGAATTATACAGAGTAAGAGTGTGTGTGAGTGGGAAAAATATCCAAGTACTGGTTAGCGAAAAGAAATTAGTATAAGAAAATTTGACATAATAGAAATAAGATGAAATAATATGTTATAAGGAAAAGAGAAGTTCATTTTTGAATAACAATAAATAAGACGATTATTACTAACCTAAATATGTGTTAGCGTAGTTATTTCGCCGTTACCATTTCCTAGTGTTCTGTGCTGAAAAACTTGTCTAAACGTTCAGGGAAAATTTTCTGAATTGTGGGTAGTCAGATAGCAAAATTATCCAGTGTTTTAATTAAGGTACAGTGTAAAGGTTTCCATATCTGTCCTTCAAAGATATTGGTGGCGGCCCTGAACTTCTGATGATGGATAAGGTAAGTTACGAGAGAAAGATCGCAAGGTAAGATTCTGGCAGAGTATATTTTTTAAAATTTATAATAAATGTTTGTTTCTTCACAGTGTAAACCCGTACAAGCTCTTCTTGTCTGTTATGAAGCTTTTTTAGATGTTATTGGTCTCTTGTTCAATCATCTTTTCTGTAATCTTGATCTTGCATATTTTATCACTGACTGCTTCAAAACCTAGCAAGAAATTTCTGATATTCTTATTTATCATAAGCCCAGTTCAAAACTGTCCAGTTCTTTCCTCCAGACCACTATATAACATTGCATATTCTGGGTTTTCCATCCTTCCTGTCCTTTCATCATATTTTTAACTCTCAATTATAGTGACTCCTCCAGTTATAATTTTCATAAATTGGTCCAATCATTCTCTATAACAATTCATTTCAAAAATTCTTAAAATATGTTGGTCGCTTTCTCATCATTGTCCACATTTCATGATCACACGTGGGTATGGACTATATTAGGGTTCTATAGATTTGTACTATTGAAGCCTAGTTAAAAATTATGGTTCTTAGAATTCTTGTATCATTTCGTTTTTCACTTCTTTGCACATCTCTTTCATCCTCTACTTTTTTGTGAAGAAACCTTCAAACTTTTCTGCCCATCTTAGAATTACTTTCCTTTCCTCTCCCAGTACTCTTCCATCTCTATCCCTACAATATTTCTTGGTCAAAAGCATCTCTTTATATTAGCCAATGATTTATAAAAATGTTTACATTCATCAGGCTGTCAAACTCCTCAATTTCCTTCAGGTGTTTCCTTATTATTGCTCTTCCCTTTTTCTTAAATATTCTGTTGGCCTCTTTTCTTAGTGCTTGGTATTTTTTATGATTAGCTCTTGTTTCTGTTTGTAACACCTTTTCCCTCACCTTCTCCTCTGCTATAATACTGGTTCACTCTTCATCAAACCAGTCTCCATTTCTATTTTGCCTGCATCTCTTCAATAGTTCCCTTCTACTCCCTTTAATGGTTTTTCAATTCCACACAAATCATTTTCCAGATTTTCTTCCATTCAGTGGCGTAGCGTAGGTACATAATAGCTGTTGCTGGTTGTGATAGGCCTAAAACTTAGCATAAATATTAATTCAAATTTTTTCTAAGTACCAAGTGTTATTTTTAGAGCCAAAATATTTTTTAATGGTGTTTTCTATCATTCACTGGCAGAAGAAAAGGGTCCCGATTCAACAGAATCTGACTCCATTGTACTTACACAGAATAAATCAGGACACAAATAATCGAATTAAAAACAGACAAACAGAGAAACACATAACTAAACAAACAAAACACAAATAGGTTTTGTAACTGCTGCACATTGGTTCCGAAAACAAACATAGCTGCTAACTGAGCGTTTTCCCAGTTTATACAGCAGCAACAAATTGGATGGACGAATGTGTTTCCTCTCCTCCAGTCTGTACAGTAACAATTACTATGAGGTCAATGACTGTACACAGTAAAACATTGCCGATGCCTGAGCCGGCAACACAAGACAGTGCACGTGCACAGCAGTTCGAAAGCAATGCTTTTCTTCAAGTTTCCCTTCCAATATTGTTTGAATTTCAAATGATTCAATAATTAAAGTATTTATTCCATGATTTAATTAATATTATTTTCTTTCGTTTCCTGTACTGTTGCCACCAGCAACAGTGGTTACATGGACACCACACTACTGCTTCCATTTTATTATTCCTCTTGATTTTATTCTCAAAGGCCAGTTGGTATTTCTTCCACTAGCTGTCCCCAGATATTTAGTGGTATCTGGTATAACTTCCACATAGGACATGCCCAAATCCTGTGACAAGTTCTATGCTAGCTTGCAACATACCTCATCAAGAATGTCATACAAATTTTCTTTTCTGTTTCTTCTTTGTTTTCTGTTGGTGCATGAACCAAATCACAGTTGCATTTCTAAACTTTCCTTTAATCCTGATATTGTATATTTAATCAATGATTGCTTCAAAATCTAGGCAGCAATTTCTGGTATTCTTGTTTATCATAAATGCAGTGCAAAACTGTCCGGTTCTTTCCTTCAGACCAATATATAACATATATTCTGGCTTTTCATCTCACATTCATCATGTTTCTTGCAATGCCAAAAGATCTATTTTATATTTGTGATTTTTTGTTAGTTACTTCTTTCATCTTCTCTGGTTGCAGCATTGTCCTAATGTTTCATGTTGCTATAATTATGGCTCTCTTTGATTTAACTTTGGCTCTCTGGATACAGTTACCATTCCCATCATCTTTATTTCTATTCATCCAAGGCTGATTGTAGATTTATGATTTATGACCAAGTGAAATTTTTCCACATGAACTCAATGACCTCAATCTAACCCCAACCATGAGGACCAGGTGATTTTATTATGAGGTTTCTGTCCCTACATCACCCGATTTCACCACATCTTCCAGAACCTTATCTTGCCATGGTTGATTATACCAGAAAATTCAGAGTTTGATCTGGTGTTTTTTACAGATGATCACTTCCCACATTATGTAAACCAACGCCAGGATTTTTCTTAATGGCAGCATTTCCTCACCATGTGACAGATTTGTTATTGCATGTGTGAGATTTTTATTAGGTAGGTACCGGTACGATCATGCCACTAATAATCCTCTTCATCCTTCTGAATCAGTCACCTTGGTCTGGAGCTACTTATTCGGATCACCCCTTATTTCAAAGTGCCACACATATCTGTGGGCCATTCTCTAGCTGTCACCTGTGACTTACCAAGCTGAAACTTGCCCTGAAAAATTAGCAACGTATGTGGCTAAAAATGCAACCATACAAGAATGTAAGAAGAGGTAAAATCCAAACTATGTAGCTAGATTATATATGATGCCTACAGTTACTTACAAGTATAAAATATGAACACCATATATATATAGGGATGGTAATGGCCATGATAAACAAATTAGTAGTATATTTATATAAAATATAAAGTATGGAAAGTAGATAGTAAAAAAAGATATATTAGACTGTATCACGAGAAAAACTGAAAGAAGAAAATGTCTCTGTCAGGTTACACATTACTTAATCAAATGGATAAAAATAGTTGAATAGCAGGCACTGTCAAAACCAAGCATTACAAAAATGTCATCTAACCTTCAAGAAGATAAACTAAATAAGAAGAATATATCTATTTTCACATTAAATTTGTTTATTGTCAACCTCAAGAATACTACATTACAACCTATCATAACCTATCATCATCATTAACAATATCAGGAACAGCAGCTCTCCAAGTCACAATGACAATTTATATCTTGGCAAGCACGTGGACAATCAGTTTGATTTATTGGCTTCAAACTGCTTGGATGCTTTGTAAACATCTTTGAAGCTATTATAGCCATAGGCTGCAAATGCAAGATTATATAAAATTTACTGGTCATAACAGTGTCTGGTATCACCTTAGTAATTCAGTGTAATATTTGTTTCTGTATATAATTTTGTAAAACAATGTTTAGACTTTCTAGTTGCATTATCTATTTCTTGATTGTTTTGTACATTCTCTATAATATCTCATTAGATAACTAGCATTCTTTAAAGTGAGAAAACTTTTCTAGATATTTCCAAAGAGTTTGTAAAATTATACATAACTGTACCCTTAACAGACAGTTAAATAATATTATCGTCTTGTCTTTTATTATTTTCAGAAAAGATTTTATAAATCAAAAATTATATAAGTTAAACCAGAATATAACATGCTTTTATTTAATTTGTGCAAGTTAATTATGCTACTAAACCACTTGTGAATACCAATCAGACATTTTTAATTTTCACTTCCAAGATGTTTTAAAATATGGAGCTTCAATAGTGTTAAAGAGAAGTAGTTTTTAAATGTTCAGAGGCATGACTGTAGAAACAGTAGCTTTTTATTACATATTTTCCAAAGTTGTTGCAAAGCCATGTCAAACATATTTGCTTCAGTGACCCAAATCATCACCATCATTGTTTAAATATGTTTTAATGTTTGTTCTTATAATTTTATCAGATACTGTCAACACATACCATTTGAAAATGCTTTAAATATGTTATAGGGCTTTACGTGTATGTGCAGCAGCTTTGAATTGACACATATGTTTTCGATTTTTTTTTTTACTATAGTTCCATAGTTCCAATCACCTGGAACACATTGTTTCATATGTTTGCCCATGGTAATCCTAAACAGCTGTCCTTACTGTCCATTCTTATTATGTTGCTGAGTGACCTGAAACATCATTTCTCACATTACTGTACAATTGTTACAAATATTACTGACATGTTTACGGGTTTTCCTCTTCATGTTTTTCTTGGGCTCACTAAAATTTAGCTGCTCATCAGCTTTGATCTTAGACATCTGGGAATCTTCAAATAAATGCATACAAAATACTGAGATATTGGTTTGACGTATATTGTGGCTACACTAGATCATCTGACTGTATGCATGAGACAACATAAAATCTTTCACGATCAAATGGCAATGAAGATTTTGACAAAGGTATACCTGGTATACAACCTCTAATAATAAAAAAATCTCACTATTAAGAAGAGAGTGGTGATATTTACAGATGATTCTATGAAAATAAATTAGAAGCAAGGAATTAATAAAATTCCTGAACCTACACGAGAAACCTACAGTATATTTTTACCTATAAATTACTCAGGTACAAGAATAAGAAGTACAATTAAACCTATCTGAATTCTTGAATTAGGATTTACAAACTTAATTATCAGAAGGTTAGATGACTTATTTATTTATTTTTACCATTTATATTTCATTCTAAAAACTCTAGTCAAGAAAGTAACAGTGGCTTTTCAGAGTATATTATAGACAATTACAAGCAATATACGATACTTAATATACTTAAACTATTTGAGCATGTCGTTTCAGTAGCATGTGTGTGTGTGTGTGTGTGTGTGTGTGTGTGTGTGTGTGTGTGTGTGTGTGTGTGTGTGTGTGTGTGAGAGAGAGAGAGAGAGAGAGAGAGAGAGTTGTTGAATGGCTATTGAATCCAACTATGCTGAGAGAAACATCACATACATACACGTTCACAGTGAGCTTGATTTTTCCTTACCTAGGTATTGGCCATTTCCTAGCAACCAGTTGTCTAAACCATGTAATAAAGTTGTCAAACGTGTTCAAGACTGCCGAAAGGATGGTCATATTTATTGAACAATATAAATCGGATACAATCAACAATAACACCACTCATTAATTAGCGGTCGCTTACGCTGTGAACATGAACAGAGAAAGACTGTTCTGAGTCTAAAGCACAGATTCTTAACTGTCAGCTGCAGTCTGGTATCGGGCCATGGTTTCAGTTAACCTAGCCATGAGAGATTCTGTTTCAATTCGTCATTTTAGTTTACTATACATTTTTCGAACAAAAGTGCACTAATACTCTTATGAGTATGCCATCAGTAATTATTAATAGTTATGTTAGTTGAATTGCACTGCGAATGAGGATTTTAGGGGTTAACCCCCCCATGTCAAAAATAAAGAATAAATGTTCTGGTACAAATGTAATCATATAAGTCGAATGAATTAATTAGGCTAATTAGTTATATTAGTAAGATTTTTAATTGAGGTACGCTGTAGCCGTCTTACGAGTACGAAATATTTCGTTTCATGTAAAAATTGTTGGTTTTCTGGTGGTTTACGAATAGCTTGATGTAATTGACAAAATTATTAATTCCTGTGTTCGATCTGTAATTAATCTTTTTTTATTTTTGTGTTTATTACAATTTTGAAAACAAACCGATAATGTCTTAACCGTGTCCATCATTCCGTATATACGTAAAACTAAGGCTGAATGCAGTGTTCTGAAGATCGTTTACGACTTCATGGCCTCTACTGGTGAATTGATTTGCCAACAAAACGTGTGGGCAACCATGTATTTGTAGGGCGATTTTGAAATGTTTGTTTCTAAGGCTCTGTAGTGCCCACTTTGTGAAAATGTTTGATTCGTTTCGTGACGAAATGAATATACCGATTTAATTCCATTTGCTGCAAATAAGAGACACGTACTCACTAACACGAAGTTCTCCAAAATTCAATTCGTACGTTTAACACTATCAGCGTCTGCAGAAGACAGGAAAAATTTGTGCCAGTTTCTGGTTGTGTTTATATTATTTATTTTTCATAATAAGAGAACCTTTATTGTCTCATGACTGTTAAATTTTAAATATCTAATAACGTAACTCTTATGTTTGGACATTTATCTTCTTGACTACAACGTAATAAATAGCACGTAACGAGTTCTTTTCCTTTTAGTTGATATAGTTTTATTCACAAAAATGTAACCCCTACTCCCAGAAGGAAATCCTGACTGCACGCATGTATTAGGTTAATGTACGAATTAAGAAGAAAAATGGAAAAGTATTTATGAGTGAATTTGTTGAGATACAATTAAAAAAATTTCCGGACCACCGTCTCAGAAACCTTAGGAAGCACTGGGCATTGGGCATAGGCTCCCCGGGCTGTTGTGGTCCTTAGTCAAACTATTAGTATGTGTTTATTTGTTACTGCTGATATATATATATATATATATATATATATGCAGAGATTAGAAATAATATGAACTGAATAGATAATTATATGAAACCTTCACGTAACTTTATTCTACACAAATCATTTACTAATTTGTTCTGCTATGCTTCACAAATAAATGTAAACAAGATTTGTCTCATACATAAAATGAGGGCAGATGGTTAGACAAGAAATCTCGTAACCCTGAGACGTGTGTTCGTATATTTTAACGAAAAACCAGCAATGTTATGAATAACTTATAACATTATGGGTGACGTTACTATTTGCAACTTAGAGTAGGCTAACTAGAATTTTAGAGGCACAGAAAATATACTGTTACACAATGTCCGGCCCTAATATTTAATTGACAGAATATTTATTTGGGAATTCGTAATACATTTATGCAGACGGCTCGTAAGCGATTTAAAACAAACAGTGAAGACGAAACCCAGATACATTACTATTCTTGCCGTTATGCAGTTCGGTTATTGGTGAACGGAACTATTCTGGAAGTACCAATATGCTACAAGGCCTTTTTTACCTTACACAGAATAGCTTAAAAACGGGTTCAGTCTCTCCAAACTAATTTAATGACGGGAAGTAAAATCCTACATGGCCAACGAAGACAACAGGCCAAAGCAGTCGAGCCAAAAAACTACTACTGCAGGTGATGTTCGTTATAAAATCATTCAAAAGCAGTGCAAAGTCATTACAGTTTACATGGCAGTAAGAAACTTTACCTGCCAGAAGAACTCAATTAAAAAAAAAAAAATATGGGGCATACATTTGGATAAATAATATCTAGTTTACTTGTCATGTAAAACACACAGATACAGTTTCAGTCATAGGTATAATAGACCTGTATTTATCGCCTATCCAACGCTGATTTGTGCAGCAGATGCGATACATTTACTGTCGAGTTAAGATTACATACTTTGGTTAACCCTTTCGTGGTTGGTGGGACATAAGTGTACCACTTATTGTTTTCAATCCCTGGCTGACTGGTGCACGTTTATCCCACCTTTGGCTAGTGGTGCTATCTTGTGAGAAGACTAGTAAACATAAAAAAAAATATTGTACTGTTGTGTAGTTACGATGTTGGTAGCAGTGGCCATATTTGTTGACAAAGTGCATCGTTTTGGAGGCATAACCTCTTCAAATTGTGTAATGTTGTGTTTATTTTTCTACTACATCAATATACAATGAGTAAAGTAAGTGATCGTGTTTTTAGCTATTTTATTATTATATTTAGGTCATACCTACACCCATTTCTTGAGTTTTAGATAAGTATATAAATTTACTGGTGCACATAAATTAGTGGGACACGTGTCCCAACAGCCTAGGCGTCTACCAGATTCATATAGTAGCAGTCAAATAAAAACTTGATATTCACTGAAAGTTTTGATATTTTTAAAGTTTTTATAGTAATTTATAATTAGGTTATAAGCATATATTTATCTCTAGTATTATAACCTATACTTATGCATTGTCAAGTGCTATTATATAACCCATAGACCTACTTGCAGCTTCTATCTGAACATTATTGATAATAATATTACCTCTATTTGCTTCTGAAACATATTATTATATCTATTCCAGTTCTTGACTGAAGAAGAAATTTTAGATTTGATTTACTCAACTCCTATTGATCCAGAAACATCGGACATTGAAGGAGATGACGATGCGTTAGAGGAGTTTGACAGCACAACCTCTTGTGCACCACAACAAGATGACAGTTTTGATTTCCTCAATTCATTGAATAATGGGTCTGTTAGTAATCATCATGATAATCCAGAAAATGTGTTTTTACCTCAAAATCAATTACAAGATACATCGTACTCTAATGGTGGTAGCAATATAAATCCTGTGCAGATAGAAGAAGAAAGTGATAGTGAGGACTGGGATTATGATGTAACAGAATTTGAAGGACTGTGTAGTAGTGTTCATGAGATGCTACCAAAACCAACATACGAGGTTTCTAAAACTGATGCTGAATTAGTATACTTGGAACAGTTTCTAGATGAAGAGATACTTAGCAAAATATGCTATGAAACAAATTTGTATGCTTTTCAAAACAAAAGTAAGAACTGGAAAGATATAACAGTTAGTGAGCTAAAAGCATTTCTTGGGGTTAACATTATAATGGGAATACATGTATTACCAGCAGCTTGTAATTACTGGAGTTCAGATCCAATATTGAATGTCCACAGTGTATCAAATGTTATGACTGTATCGCGGTACAAAAAGATAGTTGAAAATCTTCACTGTAATGACAATTCTAAATTTCCATCCAAAAATCATCCACAATATGACAGACTTTATAAATTAAGACCGATAATTACAATGATGAATGCTAAATGCCAGAAATGTTATGTACCGTCACATACGCTTTCAGTTGATGAATCTATGGTGCCATTCAAAGGGCGCACAACACTAAAACAGTACATGCCGCTAAAACCCGTGAAACGAGGGTACAAAATATGGTGCTTAGCAGATTCTGCAACTGGTTACATTACAAATTTACAAGTGTACACTGGAAAAACTGCTGTTTCTGTTGGAAATTTTACGAATTTTCAAATGTGTGAACGTGTTGTTCTCGATCTGTGTGAACCATACTTTTCAACAAATAGGCTTGTCGCATTTGACAATTTCTTTACCACATATAAATTAATGAAGACACTACGAAAAAATGGTCTGTACAGCTGCGGTACAGTAAGGGGAAATAGGAAAGGTCTGCCTTCAATTTTATCTGATACAAAAATTAAGCTAAATCGTGGTGAGTTCACATTTTTAGTCAAATCCTGTGTTGCAGCTGTGAAGTGGCAAGATAATAAAGCCGTTTCATTACTTTCAACTTTGCATAATCCAAAAGACGTTGTTTTTATCCAGAGAAAACAAAAGGATGGGTCTCGAATTGACATTTCTTGCCCTGAAGTTGTAAGAACCTATAATAATATTATGGGTGGAGTAGATAGGTTCGACCAACTGCGAGAACGCTATGCGATTGGGAGGAGATCTGTAAAGTGGTGGCACAGACTGTTCTATTTCTTTATTGATTTGGCAGTAATTAATTCATTTCAGTTAATGACCAACTATCTTTTCGTCTTCGATTGGCAAGACAGCTAATTGGTAGTTTTTCATCAAGAATAAAGAGAGGACCCGTTCCAGTTTTCATGCCAGCAAAAAGGGGTGTCACAGGAGTTCCAGATGAGGTCCGATGTACTAATGTAGGAAGTAGGAAGACACATCCCAAAGTCATCTGAAACTAGGAGGAGATGCAGATATTGCAGTACAAAGAGGGAAGACAAACGGACCAAAATAATATGTTCATCATGCAATGTTCCACTGTGCGTTACACCATGCTTCTCAAAATTTCATGAAAAGTGAAAGACTCATGGATCTCTATACATATTTTTTACATGTAACATTTTGTGTTTATCTTATGTTCTTTTTTTGGTAAAACTGTGTGTTTATGTTTATAGTGTTTTTATAGAAATTGTGCGGACTATTTTTATTTTATAAAACATACCTCATAAAAGGTGAGTTTTCAAAGAAGTAAAATGTATAGACTTTGTGTTATTAAAAGTAATTTTTTACTCAAATGTTTTACTTTATTAAAATATAATACAAAAACTTTTATTGTAAAAATTACATACACAAAACATACGACACTTAAAAAAAAATTGTGTAATTGACGTGGTCAGTGGAACATATATGTCCCACTAATTATTTTGGACAAAAGACAAAATGCAAAATTATGTCATATACTCCATGTTATTAATAGTATTTTTAAGGTTCTGAAACCAAGTTTTCAAACAAATATTGCAACCCACAAATTTTAACCATGAAAGGGTTAAAGATTATGTTGTATGGAACTAGACTAACTTGTACGGAACAAGGATTCTTTCTGTGTGAAGATTCGTCCTAAAAATGTACAGGTATTAATTTATTTTATTTATTAATATAGGCATTATTTATTAATATGTACAGATACTATTTATTTATTTATTTTGGGGGGGGGAGAGAGAAAACTCAGATCCGCTACCATGACGTGGATTTGTTTCTGTACACGATATGATATAAAACAATAAGGTGAAAGGGAAAAGCAAACTCGTGTTTGCGGAACGACCACGAACAACGCAAGTAGTCGTCCCCATTTGTTGTAAAAAAAAAAAAAAAAACAGAAACTTATGTAACTACATTAAATAAGTAACAAACATTTTTTTAAATGAAAAATTGTCATTAAAATAGAAAAATAAAACAAGATGAAGCAGCTAGCAATTGATGTAAAGGTCACGTCATTTAGGCTTATTGGTACCTACCCTTGCTGTTAGCTTATAAAAAATTTTTAATTTTCCAGATCGCAGACTTACTTAAGTGCACTGCAAACTAACAAACTAAAGAAAGTAGGCTAAAGGTAAAGTGACGGTCCAGTCTGACGTCGCACGCGCGTCATATAACGTTATTGACCTTTTTACACGACCGACGTTCGTATCACAAATAAATTTTCCTGTTTTGACGTGCACGCGCTTGTTTTCCGGTATTAGTATCGATTACACACAAATTAAATATTAAATTCCCCACTACAGATTTTCAGAGTTAAAACTTGAATCTTCTGAAGAAACAATAAGTTCAGATTCCAGATTATAATTGTCGGATGGGCGGCCTTTTGGAATACAGACAACTGATGAGATCCTATTACGTAAAATACGAATGATTGCAGTGGCTGATCTATAAATCGTGAGACTTCCAAACCATGGATTGATGATTTGAGAAATCAACTGCAACATGCATATTTCGGTTTTAACATTAGCCTACACTTTGTTTTAACTAGACTTTATGTAGTTCAAAGTTATGTAAATCTGATAGCTTCGGGATTACAGTAAGTATGGTAATCCTTTAATCTTTTACTCAAGCAATCTTTAATCCATCATTCACTCTCTTCCTATATCTGCCAGCATGACTTTAGAGTAATACAATGACAGCCCACAGAGCATCTTAATTACAGATATCCACCCTACACAATATACTTAGGGATGCCAGAAAATAGAGATCCACTTCCATGATGTGGATTTACTTATCTGTATAAAATACGATGCAAAACTACAGTGAAAGAAAAAATAAGCAAAGATGATCACTGTCGAAGACAACAAACCACCAGCTAAAGAAATTGTAGTGTTAGAATACGGTATAGAAAACGTATATGGAAATGTTTTTCCACTTTCCTGTCACCTAAGCTGCATCTTGCCTACAATGAGCAGTCAATCTATAATCTATCTGTGCTGATAGATTCTTTCAATCGTATGAGATTGGGTAGGAGGTAGTTGATAGTTTTGTTCTTGGACAATTTTTTCATTGATATTTACCATTGCTCAATCGAGACTTCACACGAAGCAAGCTGAAAACATAAACATTCCGCTTTGATCTTTCGAAATGAAGCTATGAAATAAGTGTTATAGTCGTGTTTGCTATTTAATATTCAGCCGTAAAATATCTCTTGACTTTATAAAACAATAATCAAACATCGTGTTCTGAAGTAGATAGTCGCCTGATCTTATCGCACCGTCTAAAGTTGAATTTGTACGTTACTAATTTATCAGTGTTTACTCCGCGTTAAATACAATCAACAACAATGCAGATTAGTTACTACCGTACCTATTTGTCGTTTTTGAAACCGAATAAATTTCTGTTAAAAACATAAATTAGTAAATATTTGACCCCTTCCTCGTCAGACCTCGCTCGGGTTCAAGGAAGTAAAAAATAATCGTGATTGCCCGACCATGGGAACAAAATATAACCAGCTTCTTATATTTTCGCAAATATAAAGGAAAATTGTACAATGCTTTTTTCCTGGTCAACAAAAAATCGTTCGAATTTTCTATTCTTGGTTGAAGTTAATGTAGATGGACGCAGGATATTAAAAAGAAATAATCGGCTTAAACGAGTCTGGAACCAAGCATACCCGAGCAGCGTTTAGTCTCGGCTATTCCACTCCCATCAGCTAGTCCTGCACTACCTTATAAGTTTACCAATGTAAAATTATGTAAGGTTGTAATCCAATTGTGTTATCTAATCGTGTTGCTGATATTCGGCTTAAGTGTCTTGGAAAAGGAAACTTATGTTAATGCTGCGTGTGAAGAATTGCTAGTTGGCAGATCTACTTTCTGGGTTTTCCTTCGGCCATCCTTTTTTTCTTTTTGCGGATCTCCCGCAGTTCTGCTAGGCCCCAAGATCAATGAAGTCGCTGTCACTAGCCAGAGAACCGAGATCTGATCCAAAGCTCGACTCAGGAGCACCGGAGATTTCTCATCCCCCGGTCGGTCTCTCCTTTAGAAAATCCTCCCTCTTGTATCTGAAAAGTGAGTCGTGATGGGAAACATCTGCTGGCTTTCCACAACGGCTGCAGGTGACTGCTATCGCAACGATGGCAACGATGAATTGTTCCAGCTGGATTCTGCCGTTGTCTGGTTGCAGGATGTTTGTTATTCTGGGTCTTTCAACTTGGTCGTCATCTTGTACATCACGGTGAAACTCCTTCAAATATTGTTTAATATATGCGGGTATGGCTTGCATCAAATCCTTAATTATCTGGGATGTAGTAGGTGTTGTTTTTGTTACTTGTGCATAACTCTGTGGTTGCACTTTTCTTTGTATTTCTGGAATGGCAAGTTTCCTTGCCTCCATACATTTTGTTAGATGTGTCTACTTCTTGTATTCGTACTTCTGTTTTGTTCGTAGAGCATTTCTTGGACTTAGATGAATGCTGTTCACCACAATGCAAGCACGTCACTGCCTGGTTGCAAGGGTAGTCATCATGGGTTGGCTTTCCACATAGGCAGGTCTTGATCCTCGCACCTCGAGGGGCTGTGTGTCCAAACTGGAAACACTGGTAGGACTGTATAGGTTAAGGGTTTAAACCCCTCACGCTCAGCCTGTGGATACCAGGTTTGATTTTCCTGGTAATGTTGTTCGGTTGAATGTCAAAACATGAAGTAGATGGAAACGATTATCCATCCTTTTTCACTGTCAACTCCGACAATTTATGACGCCCTGAGAGGACAGTTCTCTGACTATCGCGTCCTCAGAGTAATGGAGCAGATTTTTGCATTCCACTACTCCTTTGTGCTGTTTAGTGTTCAATGAGGAATCACTGCAACTTCGAAGTCACTAATCCGTTTCAGTGTTAACGGCCGCTTTGTTTGGTCATCTGATTGTGTTTCAACCATAAGGCAGACCGCAGTTTTCTTTATCTCTTTGACTTTAGAGAACTAGTTCATAATGTTATGAATTTAGCGAAAAAGGAGAAAGGGGCTCATCTTAGCGAAGTCCCCTTCTGTTCTCTTTACAACCAGATACTTAGGTATTTGAATGATTTCAGACGGTGCCAAAAGCATATCTCTATCAATAATGGAGTAATTCCTTCGTCTTTTCACCTTCAGAGAAGAATTTTCATAACGAGGGTTTTTAGGGGATCCCTCAACCCCAGGATTATGAATAAATGAGACTGACATTTCGGTCCCACGAGTATCAGGGAAATATACAGACCACCGCGACAAAGGCCTCGAGTACCGCAGCTAGGACTAAATACAACGGATGCGCACTGGTGCCCTGAGGCATGGTTCATGACTCACTAATGTAAAGCCATCCACCCACTGTTACGATCGGTCCTACCGTGGGTTACGATGTGTTTTCAAGTGGTGCAAACAACCTTGTCGACTCATTTACCAGTGCCCTTTAGTCAGCTAAAAAGTAACAGTTGCCCGCCTGCCACGATGGTAAGAAGTACGCTCCGTCGTAGGGTTACATTTCTGGGATGGGGGAGGTTGTCTTAAAACAGAATGAAAATATATGAATACTACTGATCGGTGGTGTAACTAGGGTGGGGTCGGGTGGAAGGATCAAGGGTATCAATCCCCCCCTAAAGATATTATAAATTTCAGGAAAATTCCATAATCATTTAACGAAGATGTATTTGTAAGCCAGTTGCATGTCGCTTAAACCAGATGTATAAGGCTCATAATTAACTGTAGAAATAAAAGAAATTACAATATTTGTACATCAATAATATGAAGTTTGAATGTTCTTAATAATGACAATCATTCAACATTATTTCTAACTAACGTACGAATATTTTATAAAATATATTTATAAAATTATATGGGAATATTCCTGAATTTCTCATTTGTCCTGAGAAAAATGGGGTGTCCAACCTTCAAGCAAGTCTCATCCCCCCCCCCAGAAGCTAGTGGCTAGTGGCAACCTCCAAAAGATAGTCCCCCCCCAAGCTCTTAGCTTATCCCTCCCCCAGAACCAGCTCCAAGACGCCACTGCTACAGATGGTAAAAATCATGTTTCTTGTTTTTGTATCGAAAACACGAGGCGATTTTGGCGGCACCGTATCCGTGCGTTATTTTTTTATTTGTTGACATAGAATTAACAAATTGTAGCGTTATTTTAGTTTGTTGTTTAACCTTTTCGGTTTGCTACATAAGCCTAAAATATTTCGGCCAGCTTGCTTTCTCGCAGCGCACCGCCTGCACGACTGTCGTTAGGTTTTCCCACATTACATATTATATTCCTGTAAGAGAGTTAACAGACAAATAATTATTGATATGAAAATAAATACATAGGAGACATAGTTCATTCGGTAAAAGGGGGTTAAGTGATAAAGTTGCTATTGATTCTTAATATTAGACGGCTACACTCCCTTCTGCAGTTATTTGCCTGCGGTGTTGAACACCTACATGTTGTCAGGGTAACTTCCATTACTTTAGTCGCGATTAATTTGGTTGGATACACGTTGCTCGGGAAAATGGATAGCACCCACAGTTAATGCACGTGGCCCCAGGGTTTAGTAGATAACGTCAGGATTACGGCTTGCTTATTGATGATCGGCAAGCCATTCTGCTCTAACGCTCTTCAGTAATTAACATTACTACGGCGTTGTTCTTTAAGTAGTGGTCACGTTGCTTATTGATTTCGTCGACAGTTGAAGTTAGCGCACGTTACCGCATGTATTCCAATTGCTACACATTTTTCTTCGACGGTTTCAGTTGCGTTCACTGTGATGTTCGACGTCGTAGCTCTCCAAGCATTGGTAGCCTACTATTTAGGATATTCTTCAGTAACTGCTTATTCAGAGTAACTGACAGAGTTTATCTTGGGACTGAAAATCATTAAAAATCATAACAACGTAGGAGATTCGATTCATGTTTCTCGCCTCAGCTGCTTCGTTTGTCTTGTAGATGTAACAGATTGATTTAGCCAGAGACAAAAACAGCGACCCTTAAATGTCAAGTATGTTCCCTATACGCTTCTTGGCTTGTTCCTCATAGAACGCTGTTATCCTATATTAAAGTTGAAATTTCGACGTTTCGCAGAGTTCAACGAGCTATCTTTCTCATTGAAAGAGATAACGTTGAATAATTTCTATAAATAAATTACAAAAATTATTATTAAGTTAACTGAAAACTCGTCAAATTCATAATGCATAAAACGGATAAGAATAAAATAAAATGAGACTTTACACAAACAACGTTACACTAAAGTAAGAACATTATAAATTATTACGGTCTCATGACACGACGACATTCTTCGGCGGTTTGGTTTCCGAGTTGCTATTTGTTCGGTGCATACTATTTTGATATTAAAACCTAAATAACGGACTTTTACCATCAAAGAAAATTATAATCAGCTACGTTCCGGCCGCCCAAACAACAACAGCCATCTTCGGGTTAACTATAAACTAGCGCATAATGAATCAAAATAACAAATAATACTCATCAACGAGTGATTGATAGTAAAAAAATAAAAATAACTTTCACAAAGTGTAAGGTAAAAAGACTACATAATTCAAATAAATAAATAAAAACGATTAACTAGGAAACACACAATGCACACAAAACAACACAAGACACAATGCTCACGAAGCTTGCACACCACCAAGGCCAACAAAACACTACGACAGGGGCGCAACAAGCACAACCCTTTTATGTAGGAAAAGCGAAAATAGGCTCGACCAAACACCGCTTGCGTACAAACCGCCAAGGTCACCCAATAACTGTGTAAGATGCTCTACGAATGGAACGACGAAGCACGGAAGCACGGACGATGGATATCCGGAATTATGCTGCTAACCTGACTATTGTTACAACACAAATAAGCCAACCCAATACCAGGGATGAACAAAACAATATTAAATCTAAAATAATACTTCATGTTAAATAAAAATGATTAATTTAAATAAAATATAAAAACTATGACTCGACAAACGACGACTTTGACCTAACCCAAGTGATTGACCCAACAACAGGAAACAAATGAAGAAGGGAACCACACAAAACACAAACGAGAATGCAACCAAAGAAGGGAAGAAAGTGATTGACCAACAAAAGGAAACAAATGAAGAAGGGATCCACGAAGAATAAACAAGAATGTAACCAAACCAAAGGAAAAAGGGAAAATCCAAAAACCCAAACAAAAATGAAACAAGTTCATGGAATTAAACGACCCAATGTAACACGTCGAAATGTACCCAAAGAAGAGAATGGAAAAACCAAAGTATTAATCAAATAATAAAAATGAAGAAGGAGGGAAATAGATAGAAGTGAAAACCAATAATGATACACAAACAAGTAATAAAGCATAGGAGAAGGAGAAATAAAGCACTCAAGAATAATATTGGAACCAAACCAATAATTACCCTATGAGAAAGGAAAAAGTAACGGTTATTACCCATTAATGGACAAAATGATCTAGGGAAGAAACCCTATTAAAAAAGGTTAAGGATTAAGATGATAAAAAAGCAACCTAAAACCCAAATGAGAATTAGATGTAAAAATAGTATTATAAGAATATAAAATTGTTAATAGTATTAAGGATATATTGTAATGAAAGAGAAATAAGTATAGGGATTACCCACTAAAAAACACATAGTATAAACAGTGATACAGTGCAATAGTGTATGTGTAAAAACCCCAAAGTGAAGTGATAAGGTACGCTAGTTAAATTATAATTAACTATAGATAATTAAAAGTGAAGGTGAGGTATAAGTGGGAATAGTGTAAGATTTAGAATATAACTATTATAAGAAATAGTGAATAATAAAGAAAATAGACCCTTAATAAATCTGTGAAAAAACACTAAAGGTTTAAAAGTGGAAAAATAACAGTGAATAAATATATGGTGAAAAATAGTATTAAGTATGAATTATAGAATAAGATATGCTGAACACTGGAAAGTGATGATGACATTATTATTTTAAGAAAAGATGTTTAATAGATTTAAGTTTAATTATAACCGATAGTAATTAAAAGGGAGGATCCCAGGAAAGAATAAATTGAAGGTGTTGACATGGAGAGAATGTAAAGATTGTTTAAAAATTAAGAAATTAGAGACAGAACAAAGACACCCATGTTATAAGGGACTGTTATAAATTTCATAAAAGTGATGTTGTTTATCACAATAAAAATGATATGTATTGTAAACAAAAAATTAGCAAATAATAATAAGTTGGAAGGAAGTGATGATATTTCTCACTCAAGATAATAACTTTAATAACTTATAAAGAATTGTTCATTTTTAATGTTATGAATAGGATATGGCTGAAAGAAACTTGCAGTCCATAAACCTAATTGTTATGTTTTAAATATTAAGATAGAGAAAGCAATACTGACAGGTAATCAAAACACCAACAGACTCAAATACAACACAACCAATCATAATAACAAAGTAAAGCCCATTAGGCTGAAACGAAATGTGATTTAAATGAAATAAGTCAAATACCATAATGGCTACTCATGCCTATGAAAAGGGCATAACTGTCAGAACCAAACAACCAAAAATTATAACAAATTGACTAAGAATTTAGCAAATCTGAGGTGAAGGAATCACCAAGAATAAATTGTAAATCATTTGTAAAACAAAATATTATAATAAGCGTTTGTATACAAAAAGAAATGTAATTAACAAGCATTAATATAATTGTAAAAACATAAAATCTAAAATTACCCAAACTTGTGGGGTATCAAAATAATCTATGAAAGGAAATAAATACTATAGTGACAATATTTAATAACCAGGAAGGAAGATAGAGGAATAACAGCAATCAGAAGATATACGAAGAATTCGAATTTTGATAACAATACATCATCTCAAAATCAACCAATCGGAATCATGCAGTTGCCATGGAAACGGCAGTTGAAGACTGAATTACCGTTGAATACCGTTAGAAGCGAAGCGTCATTAAGAGAATACAGAAGCCAATGTTGGGAAGAACGTCTTTCTGTTAAAAATAATGCAAAAAAGTAATTAAAGTTCCTAACCATGACAGCAGAAGAAGCAGACGACCATTTATAGCAGTCAACTCGAGATCCAAGGCAAATTAAACGGAAAATACCCGAAAAGAACATCCAGATACATTATGAAAAAGACGCCCAACCCATTGAAGCCCCAAAATTCATGAAAACCGAACTTATTGCAGCCAAATCCTACCCGATTAAACGAACGAAGACACCGAGTCATGCTGAGGTGTTAAGTACAATTAAATTACTTATTTTCCAAAACCCTAATCACTCTAAATTTTACTAAAGGTAAATTTACCTCACTATAAACAAATATTTCTCTTTCATAGACTATTTAAGCAAAATAACACTTGATAAAAACTTGTTAACGTTGAATATAACCTAAACTATACCTAAATATATAAACTAAGTTAAACACGAACTTACAAAACACATTTAACTACACCACAGAACAGATTGTAACATCACACATTATTATTTATGTACACGTAGAATAAGGTAATATATTTTTATTGTAACCATTTATTGTATATTTCATATTGTTCTGCTGTGTTAAGTTTTCGACCTTTGGGTAAGTAGTGTAATATTTACACACACATACACACAAAAAACCACAGCTACACCAACATAGATACTAATCTTGAAATATTACACTACTTACCCAAAGGTCGAACGAAAACTTAACACAGCAGAACAATATGAAATATACAAACACCACACAACACAACCAAACAACAAACTTAACGACCAATTACAGTATAAATCACACACACTTTTTGACACAATTATACATGGAACTAACAATAATTTGGACCCCGCGCCAATCCCCTTCCTCCACACACCACCACCACTATACCTTTCAAAATAAAAACCGTTGCAAGTTAATGGCAGTCTGTCTCAAAGCTGACGAAGGCGAACACCACGCCGAAACGCGTACGAGAAGAAAAGACAAGTAAGTTTCACAAGTTGAAAGTTTCAATATTCTATAAAAAAAGTAGTTGTTTTCGTATTCAGGCCCGGGACTTTCCACCTTACCCTCACAGTAGAATTGCTCATTTCATAGCTCGGTATAGTACTTACTTATTAGGATTACGATTTTTAAAACAATAATATAGTCGTACTTTTTTGTACGAGTAGATAATGTAGAGTATTATTTATTTATTCGTAGTTTCATTTGGCCTGATGAGTAAATAACTTACTATATTTCTAAGAGAATCTGCCTACATCGCTTGCGTTGTTCTTCTGAAATCGTCACCAGATGTTTTGTGTAGATTGAATCAAAAGACTTCACGAAATCAACAAATGTTGGTCAATTGTATTTCTTACACTCATTATACTCTGCTTCAACTTCCCAGAACAACCCTGGGTTGGGTAGACACATTACAAATCATGTTGCGCAGTACACTATACAAAAATTCATTCACCTGCACACATACTCATTATTCACGTGAAAAGGGAAAATAATTTGAACTAGTTCGTAATTCTTATAACATAATTTCTCCATGTAATTATTTATACGAGAATTGTATTGTTGTTAATTATTAATATAAATTGGCGTGCTTCTGGAATGCATCGTAAGTAGGCATTAAAATCTGCCTATTATAGTCATAATGATCACACGGTGACTCACCTTAACTTTCAAGTTCAGACAGGTTGTTTGAATCATACTCTGATAAGCTCTGTTACTGATTTCTGTTATCAAAAATATTTACGTGTACGAGTTTCGTAGGAGGAATTTATTGATAACTGTTTTTACCATAGCATGTGAACAGACAACAAATTCTTTAAGCTGGTAAAATATTTATACAAGACTAACAATGCTAAGATGTAAAAATCAACCCATTCTTCATGTCATCCTTTTGTTCTAATAATGTAGAGCCTACAGGCCTATCTGACTTGAAAAGTTAGTTTACATTTAGTAAGTTATTAATGTAATCTCGAATATCTTTAATTTAATTAACGATTTGTATCTTTGTAAATTTCCATTTAATGTTTAATATATAGTTTAATAACGATAAATAGGTATTATCATCTAACTAACAATAATGTAAAACTGAAAATTTTCTAATATTATTTTGTCACATTGAATTCATATTCGTTAGTTTGTCTTCTTTTTTCTTCATTATATGCGTTTTGTGACAACCACTCTTGTTTGTTTCCATTTTTTATTGTTCTGATAATCTTCTCTTCATTAATATATTGGCACTAGGCCTAGTTAAACATCTGCCATCGTTTTCAGCCTATGGTCTTTTTATTATTAGGAAATAAATTTTGTCGATGGCATAACCACTGAATTTTTTTTAATTTCCAGTTAGCGTTAATTGTTAGCTTAAATGCCTGAAAATGATTTTCATACTCGAAGCTCGTATTACATTGGTTACGTTTGGTTTTGGTTCTGAATACACAGAATACGTAGTATATGTTAAAAACTTTCCAGACACCGATGTTGTTTGCCCAGAGTCGTCAACTGTATGCGTACGCCTCGCCCATCGGAGCTGCCACATCTGACCAAAATAAATGTAGGCCTACCACAAAATTAATGACCACACTATATTGTATCTCATAATTAGGCCTATGGTATGAAAATTGATTCGAGAAAAGACACATGTACATCCGGCAGGCCACTGGGTCTATAAAGTTCTTAATTAATATTTAGGGTCCTATACAATAACACAGCACAGAGCCAAATAAGTGGGTTCGCAGATTAGCGCAGCAAGCAGCAGACCCGAGGACCAGTTTTCCACCGATTCCATGCCACTGCAGCACTACAACCCGGAACGGGTATATTTTTTCCCATTCTGCTTTCTCCATTGTCAAACCTTTCCCTCATCCGCACCCCCGCCACCTTCAAGTCATCCTCTGCATCATTGATCCAAATTTTTGCTTAGCCTTCCTCTCACTGCCTTTTCAAACGGTTTTCATTTTTAAAATGTTTATTCCATTCTGTCAATGTGACCTAACCATACAAGTCTTCGTCCTTTAACGAATCTTACAAAGCCTTCGTTCCCTGTGATCTGGCTCAACTCATGGTTTATTATTTTCCAAGAACCATCCGCATCTCGTGCTGGCCCATATAGTTTTCTACGAATGTTTCTTTCAATTATCCTCAACCGTTATTGATCAAAGTCCAAAGTTACTGCTTCACTGCACTAAGTTACCATAGGGGTGCAAGGTTTGTGTGCATAATACCATCTACTTGCACATAGAATTTGGGCAGTAGGCCTATACACTAAGAGCGTTTTTATAGTTATATCCATACAAAATAGGCTAATTGGACTGACTATAATAAACATGTTGAATTTTGTTTAATGATTGTTTAACGAATTTTGTTTAACGATTTCGTTAGTGCAGACAGAGAAGATATTCTTAATATCACATTTTATGTACAAAGAAGCATATGCAGATTCATTTATCCGGCCATAACAATAATTAGAAAAGTCGTGTGTGGTCAGTGAATAATCCTAATGAGATGTTTGATCAATGCATATGATTTGGAGTTTGGTGTGCTGTATCACGTAAACTGATAATGACAAACTTTTCCATAACACAATAAATCAGACCGCTGTTGTCTGTTGTCTATTATTTCATGCTATAGTATATTCTATTCGTCAGATAATCAAATGAGGAGGAAGACTGATTCCCAACAAAATGAGCTACACTCACACCGCCAATATTCCGCTGCGTTCACTACATGAAGTGTTTGACAATAGATCTGTTTTACCCTGTTTGGCCGATCTGTCACTCTCTGATTTTTATTTTAAGGGAGTAAGGAAAATCCAATTTACAGAGCTCTCTACACATCACATTCCAACCACACTATATTGTCTTTCAAGGAAAATATTACTCAGTTTACTAGTACCATTACTAATACTAGGATGCGTCTTTTAAAACCAAGTATTCGAACATTTATTGTAAACTGTTTTCCTGAATGTAATCCGTATGTTATTTGTAATCTAATCAGTGGCGGCTTGTCAGAAAGGACCCTGAGACGGCGCTCTCCCTGCAAAATAAAACAAAGAAAAAACAAATTTTTCGCATTCATACTACTTTACTCATATTCTTTCGTTACAAAACGCACAATTTATTCGATAAATTTTTTTGGCTGCATAGTTTCCCCCTTTTGTAGAGGAAATTACTAAAACAATAACTTCAATGCTAAACAACAAGTGCAGCTACTAAACAAGAGCCTTGCCGAATTTCTGTGCTTGTGGGGGGCCAGTCGCAGAGTGCCCCTCCGCATAAGGCAGCATAAAGGCCATAACAATCTGATGTCAGTATCGTTAGGAAAACAGTAACAATCGTGTTGCGGATTCCGTTTGTCGGAAACCGTGCAACGCAACGCTAACGAAACCGTAGTACCACGCTACAGGTTTTTGCTCGAGTTTGTGATTGAAAATGAGTTTCTGATACTAAACGACTTAATTTTTGTTCTTTTTCAGTCGAAGAAAAAGTTGGGTAATAGTTCCGAGTGACTACCTGTGCTCTGGCAGCCACAAAACTTGCAAAAACCGCGTCTTTGTGTTTCTACGTAAACTACAGGTCAAAACTAGGTGCGGACGCAAAAAATTCACACTTTTTATTTGCAAGTTGCGAAAAAATGCATAATTACTTATAGTGGTTACAACACAATGCTGTTTCGAGTTGGTTGCTTTTCCAGTGATCTGCACAAAAACCGAGTATTAGTGGAAAACAAGTTCTGCCACAGAAAGGGGGGCATGTATAGAAATAGGCGTAGGAGTTGGTTACTTTTTCTGTGATCTGCACAAAAACCGAGCATTATTTAAAAAACGAGTACTAGTGGTAAACGAGTCCTGTCAAAAAAAAGGGAGACATGTATAGTAAAAGGCAAGTTAGTGTTTTTTAAGTGGTTTTCACAAAAAAGCGAGAAAGGTTAGTAGTTAAGTTAGTTTGCATATTAAACTATCAACGTCAATTTTTCCTTATTTACGTTATAAAATTACCTTACTTACCGCATACGCAGCTAAATTAGACATGGATTCCACGTCGAAAATTAAAAAACGCGTTTTACATTATTTGGATCCCATAATTAATTTTTTACAAATTTGTCGCACAATGTTTTGAGAATTTTTCGCGTCTGCACCTAGCTGTGACCTGTAGTTTACGTAGAAACACAAAAAAGCGGTTTTTGCAAGTTTTGTGGCTGCCAGAGCACAGGTAGTCACTCGGAACTATTACAAAAAGTTGAAATAAAAAACAATGCAAGAGCAGAGCCCGATTTGGGCTTAAGTCGGTCCAAAAAGTGCAAACGATAACGAGGATTTTCGCTTTACTTTCATAGGAAAGTATTTAATAGAACGACGTGGACATATGGGTATGAAAAAGGCGGCAAAACTCCTTTTATTTTGTTTTACGTGTTAATTATTTGATGCTGACAACTAAAAAAAAGATGGTGTAATTTAAAATTAAAATGAATTAAAAATTTTAAAAATTATCGAGTATAGGAACTCTAAAAAGGAATCAATTAATTTACCAGCTTTCAGTTGTTTGAGAAACCCAACATTTCTCTAACAGATGTTGGAATGTTTGAATGAAAACAGAATGTTGTAACGTACCAAAATAGCAGTTACATAAAATAAATATCTAATACGTCAAATAAAAGGATAACATGAAAATATTTCATCGAGCATAGAAGAAGGAACAGGAGAATACAAATAAAATGTGTATCTACGAATGAATAATATTGAACCAACCCAACGAAGAAGAAGGAAGAGTAATAAGAGTATCATCGAGTATAACAAAAAGAGAAAATACCAATGAGCCAATATAATACGTTGGCATCCAGGCCCAATAGATCAAAATAGTGAGGGGATATGCCGAGAATAATTATCAACATAAAAAGGAAACGAATCAAGTACAATCACCATAGTGATAAAACAAACTAATGTGTTATGAGTGTGAAATAAATATAGGACAATGACTACCATAATAATGGATAAAAATATGGAAGAGTATGACAATACTCAGGGAACATGAATTATTACAAATAATGTGTAACCAAGGAGAACACCGACAGTGAGAAACAACTAACCAGAAGAAGAAAAAGAAGAAGAAGAGGAAAAGAAATGTACCATGAAGAATGAAGATTATGTATGAACAGTACAAGACATCGACATTCACAAGATATGCAAGGAGTTAAAATCAATATAGTGACCAGAATCAGTGTAATGATTATTCGAATACCAATAATAAAGAAACCAAGTGTTGAGCATCAATAAGTGACCACAAACAATGACAGTGAATACTTAATATAAGTGTAACAACATGTGATATGATAACCTTTTTACCCCAAGTAAACAGCACAGACAATACCAGCGAAAATGTTTATGACGGAGAAAAGTGATTAACCATTATAAGTGAAAGAATCCACGATTAACTAGTGAAATGCACAGACAAGTTTACTAGTGTAACAAGTTTAATCTAAGATTGTAAAATCACAGAGATAATCAATAAGACCACCAAAAAATATGAGGCAGCAAAGTAAATTAATTGTTCATAGGGATTAATAATAAAAGCTTGGTAACCCTTGATATGAAATGTGCCTGAATGCCATAGCAGCACAGGACAAAATGTAAATGAATGTCAAGACAAATAGTAGCAAATAAACTAATTTGTTGAGTATAAATCAGTCAATGTACCAAAGACTAGGTACAATCCACCAAAATATGTAACATAATTAGACAAAGAATACCAGTATTATTGTTTCAACAAATAGTGTAAAAATGTGTACAAAATGTGTAAAACTTAATAATAAACCATTGTAGTAGAATGCCATAATGAGATGGCAATAGTTGAGTTAAATACTGTAAAAAAGTATGTAGCACATTGTTGTCAGACAATTGACACATAACCTCATAAGAGTTGAACCTATAACATAAAATCATATACATTAATTAAACCAAGTAATTATTCACAATTGTTTCAAACAGAAACTAAATAAGAATAAAAATGCAGACCAATGAATACCATATGAACTGAAGGACACAGCAAATGAATCAGATTGAATACAATATCATTAAACTAAATAGACAGAACCCCAACGTGACAAGAGAGTTAGTCAAAAAACATTATCAAAACTTATAAAGAGAGTGTAACAAATGTGACCAGTAGTTAGAGAAATGTTCAATACTGCTATGAGAACATCTCACAAATATTATACTAGTAGTTTAATAATTGAAATATAATAAACTAACTAACTGGAATCATAGAACTAGGTGTAAGTAACCACCATACTATAACTTAGAGAGCTTTCAAATGACAAAAAGTTAATGAATACATTGAACTAATCATGTACAACAATTGTACACAATTTTAATTACTAACAATATATCCCATGTGTACTAAAATAACTAAATAAGTGACAAAATGGAGAGATGAGAACAGAATGTGTTTTGAATCATACTATATGTGTATACAAAACAACATTTTTATCAAAATAAAGTATGAACAAATTAAATAAATGTACCTATTAGTGTTATGATGTCAAACATATGTAATAGAATAAGGAATAATAGCGATATAAGTAAATGTAAACAATCGGACATAGTTGGTATAGACGCCATTAACAGATTTTGTTTAAACTATAAATATAACAATTTTAAGTACTAACATGAAGGAGAAATGGACTCAAAATGTTTAGTAATAAGTATTAAAGTGTAATTACGAAATATGGTGAAAAAGACTTATTTGTATTAAGAACCACCATATGAGTTTTCAAGAAGATCAAGTGAATTATTAATGAACGGAATTAGTGCTTGTTTAGACTTAAAATAAAGCCGCAAGTGTCCGCGATTTAATGCCACTATCCAAATGACGATATGACAAAAAATAAGAAACTTATAGCCATTATAGGTTTTTCAATCATTTTTGAATGTCCATGTATACGTCAGAGATAATCTCGAACCCATGCTTAGTGACGCTAAAAATTAAAACTTTTATTTAACCAGAGTGTTTGGGGTTGAGAGTATGGCCTTTTAAACCAATCAAATAGCTTAATTTGACCAGACGAAAGGAGATGCTTTAGCGAAATGTTTTAATCGTTCAACAACACTCGAGGCAACAGGACTGTGTCAAAAGTCAGCAAGAAATATTTTAAAATGTGCGCGTCACCTCCAGTTACACAGACAGACATTAACCTATACTAAATACCACATTACCGACTGTCAGTGAATTAAGTGAAAAGTGAATTAACATGACCAGTGTATAATAAGGGTCATGTTCAGTGTAAATAATCAGGGAGTACAATATTTTAATAATTTTAAAGAAAATGATAAAAGGAATAATTCTCGTTGATTAACGAAAGATATTGTTTTGACTGAACTAGTCAAGTTAACGCTTGAGTGCTTTGATAAATAATGATGAACAATTATCAGAATTTTATAAACGAAGTTGTAGCACAATCTAATGGCAATAATTAATTAAAAAATAATTATTTTATATTTAAAGAATAATTGAGAACGGCGGAATTAAACTTAAATACCGCTCATTAGTATGTGAATATAGTCGCTTAATTGACTATAACTTTTGAATTGATGAATAATAATTTTCTTGTGCGAATATTTTATTACTGATAATTACACATCATATGAATAGTAAATAAAGTGTTTGTAACAATAATATTAAGAATCTTATATACAACATTACTTATTATAAATAACCACTTACTTGTTTCTAGGCAAACTAACCTAGAACCAAAACGTATATTTTGTCACAAAGAAACAATTCTGTCCTCAAATGATTTTTATGAAATGAAAGCAATAATAAGAGTTTTTTAAAATTTTTTCTCTTTCCAGTATATAGTAGTAATAACTAATGAATTAACAATAATATTTTAACAGTGCAGCGTTCAAAGCACGTGTTGACATTAGCTTCGCTAGACCTCTGCATAACATACGATATTATCGACTATCGTATCAAGATTAATCATTTTAAATTTTTTTCTTTTTCATAATAGTAGATAAGTAAACATTGTTATTCAAAACCACATCTTTATATCTTGTATCATGTGTCTTAAAAGAATTCACTAAAATTGGTAATATAATTAACCAAAGTGAACCTAACCTAGTTCACAATACTATCGTACATTGCAACAGTGTTACCAGCCTTGAGCTACAGAGATCTCAATATTTGTTTAATTTGTTGTTGTTTATGAAGATATCATATATATGTGCATTTTTTCGATATTCAAAAGGAATATCTGTGTATTGCAAGTGTGTTTACAGTAAGAGAAGTCACCCATCGAGAAGAGTGAAGTTATCCACGGATGGTAAGTTTGGGGGGGGGTAAATACAGTGAACTAATAGTGAGCCTAATACTCTTTTAAACTACAACAACAACTTACAATCACCCAATTCTCATAATCTTTCCAATAATAATAAAAACAATACATTATAATGTGCAGAAAATATTCTCACAAGTAATGAAATAATGGAGAAAAACTGATAGATCTATTCTAGAATAATAAATATTTTAAAACTTTGTTGTAAATGTAATATATTTCTATTTGTGGCCATAACCAAAAGAAAGGCTCTGGGGCATTCATAAAAGGTATTTTGGAATTGACAGATTATACTTGGAAAAGTTCTTGTAATCATTTCCGTGACTACTTCGGAAACTGAGCGCTGTTTTTTGACTCTGTACTTAATTAAATCCTGTTTAAGAAATGCTATGAATGAGGACATTCATGGTTTGGTTGTAATGTCAATAGAATTATTGGTGAGATTCCAGTATCGTGAGGTTTGTGAAATTATTCTGTATTATTCATGAGATTCCAGACTTTAACGAACTAGTAATAGAAAAATTTATTTTTGGTAAAACAGAAGTTTAGATTTTCTTTCAAACTATAATTTATATATGTAGTAATGTATGTAAACTTATGTAGTATTTGATATAGTGTTTTAAACTAATTCTATATTTACGCGCGCGCACGTGTGTGTGCAATATTTTTTTAAAAAGTAAGGAAATTCATGATAATTTATAAATGAAAATTCTACTTAGTGTACTGCATCTTAATTTCTACCAATACTGTTTTTTAATTGGATTTACACCCTGAAAAGGTATTGTATTCTGTATTACACTATTAACGTGTATCCCGTGTTATAGTAATTTGCCTGTGTTATGCTTTGTAAATGTTAAGTTGTAATAAAAAATTGTAAATAGTGTATCAGTTGATCGTGAAATATTTATGTTGCGTGTTTTGTAACGTGATTTATTATATAAATTAAGAAATGAATTATTCTGCCTTGGTTTAATAATCAGAATTATTATTATTCCAATTCAGCAGTTAGAACTCTAAAATCAATTCAAAAATAGTGGTCGAGTCGTCCCAAACAATTCTTAAGTCACCTTCGATATTAGGCTTAACCCTATTCTTTGAGGTTAATCTTGGTTTTGTAGTTTGTGTACTTCCAACGACTCCCCGACGTCTTCTTATTCTTGGTAATTATATAATAAATGTTGATAATATCTTATGTTCATGAAATAATAACGCATGGATATGATTTATTAACATAATTGTTTAATATCTGTAATATGAGTTCAAATTGATAGAAATTTTCATTCGATACACACGTTAGTAACAATCGATATTTATCTCAGAAGTGAATAATAAAATAGGTTTAATATATTTCATGGGAATTCTTGTGGCTGCTACCAAAAGTTCCATTACATGATAATTAACAATATAGAGTACCTTTACAAATCGTCTAGTACTTATAATCTAAAAAATTACAAAATTAAATAAGAAATAACATACAATGCCTGATGAGATTCAATACGCTTCGTAAAAAGCATGCTAGTTAGAGTGACGTCATCATCATGGCTGCCGTCGTCCATGTCAGAGAATAATTGAAGTTTATTAAATGTGTCAAAATAAATGTTTTCCTTGTAATCACTGTTTCTTTTAGATATGGAATTTGTTTTCACTTGTTAAAATGTTCACTAGTGATTAGTGTTAGTGTGAATTGGTGTGTTGTCTAGTGGTTGTTCTTTTTTGGATAAAAAATATTGTCAGTTATTAAGTCAAATTATACTTTACACATCTAGGCGATATTGCTGAACGTCTTCTGGTTTATTCTTTATATTTTCTTGATTGTGTGTGTTCCTGGTTAGTGAGATGATTGTAGTTAAGGAATTATTTATCTTCAGTGGTTGTCATAAAAAATTTGCTTTTACAAAACGGTTTAGTCTTTTAGATTTTCATTTTAATAACATCTCGGCACGCACTATTAAACTGTTCTCCATCACAATTAACAATTAAGTGCTATTTCTTCTTATTTAGTCACCGAACTCATACAAACTTCTTAAATTTTGATTGGCCATTTATGTACAGGTTAAGTGTTATATGATCAATACCCATTAACTACTTTACGTTTTATAAAATACTTTTAATATATAATTTTATTATTATATTCTAATGATACTTGCAATGTTTATATGATTATTAATTAGATAATTATAAACAATTTGGTACTAAACATGCCTCAGTTTATAACTGTAAAACCTTAGTAATTTGAATTTCTCTGATATATGGTGGGACAATTTGTTATGGTTGATTGTAATTTCTACCTTGACTCCCTGAGATAAATATATTTAAATTAATTAACTGATAACATAAACTCTTATAACATATAACAAAACTCTTAATAATAATACTTGTTTTTGACAGTTTTAGTTTATTTATACTGTTAAACTATTGTCTGTATGATAAACTAATTTTTCTGTATGTTAATAATAATAAAACACTTTTTATAAAAAATAAATAGCACACTGTTTAACTGTAGTTTGTGTCACTACTATTATTCTGTCACTTATCTCACTGTAAGGGGTTGTGTCCCTTTTTCTTTCCTTGATTATAGGCCTATACAATTTTGTTTATTACAATTTTATTTTATGAATAGGTACTCTTTATTGGGTTTGGTTGTGTTATTCATGGCAAGTTATTTAGGCCTACTAGGTTTATTTATTTAAATTTTTGTCTGTTTACTGCCCTATTCTACTGGGTAATTTCTGGGTGTCTTGATGATAATTAAATAAGTCAAAGGTTGTTTTTATTTAGTTATATTTGGTTCCTTACTAATTTCTTTAAAACTTGGTATTTTCCTTTAATTGGCTATTTTTTATTATTTCTTGTTCCCTCTCTGGATAGGATTTCCATATTATATTTACAATTCTTTTTATAACATTTTGTTTCGTTACAAATTGCCTCCCTTCAGAAGTAATTATTTCTGAACACTTCATTAGGTGTGAGTACATAATTACTTATGTTACATTTTCCTTTTCTTCCTCGTGATATTTTTTCATGGATTGTTGATTATAATTGCCCTTGATCTTCTTGGAAATGGGGTCGGTTAATTTGTACGTGTTGTTGTTGTTGTTTTTTGTTATGGTGTAGGGTCCAACTTATAGTAACAATAACTTCTTTGATATCCCTTCTAGAGTGCTAGGCAATTCCCTGTTCTTTAACAGCGCTTTCTCTCCTACTTCATATTTAATTATTTTACCCTTTATTTTCTGGTATTTGTTTCTACGTTTTTCCAGATTTTCCATCACCTGATTAGAAAATTTTAATTTATTAAATTGGTACTGTGGAGACTTAGGAAATTTAATTTATTAAATTGGTACTGTGGAGACTTAGGAAATTTAATTTATTAAATTGGTACTGTGGAGACTTAGGAAATTTAATTAATTCTTGGATCTCTCTAGGTGGTTGTTTTTCATACATGGCAGTGTATGGAGTGCAATTTATTTATAGGTGGATGATAAGCCAAGTTTAAAAAATCTTCTGTAGCTGATAAGTAATCAGGCCACTTCCTTTGTTGTTGATGACAATAGGTTCTTAAGATTCTACCAAGCTCTCTCAGTATTCTTTCTGATGGATTGCTACTGGGGTGGTATACGGAGGTCTTATAGCTTTTGATGTTCAGTTCTAATAATGTGTTCTTCCATTTTCTGCCTCGAAATTGTGTACCATGGTCTGTAACTATTGAGACAGGTATTCCTATTTTTGGAATGTATTGAGTAATTATTACTTCAAGAATTTTCTGCGTAGTTGCTCGACTGATTGGATACAATTTGGTGAAGTGGTCCATAATGATTATAAGGTATTTATACCTTCACTCCTAGGAAATGGTCCACATATGTCAATGAATAATTTTTCCAATTTTTGTTCTGACGATATAGGTATCATTACACCTTCCTTCCGTTCATTATTAATTTTGACCAATTGGCAGATATGACAAGGTTTTATATAATTTTGTACTTTCCTGTGTATGTTCTTAATGTAAAAATTCTCCTCCAATGCTTTCACTACCTTTACTGCACCCATATGTCCGTACCTTATGTGATATTCCAACACTAGTTCTTTCTCCATGATTCTGGGAATGATGACCTTCCAATCTTCTTGGTTCAATGTATTTTTTATAAATAAAATTCCTTCTTGTTCACAATAGAATTGGTTTATTGGAGAGTTTTGGTTCTCCAAACGTTCTTTGATTTTTATTAATTTTGGGTCTAATAACTGGTTTGCTCTGATATTTTGAAATAATGCCTCCAAATCAGATCTACTTTTGAGAATGTTGTACACCTTGATAATCCTTTCCTTCTCACCCTCAAATGTCTGGGTGTCCAGGTTTATTCGAGATAACACGTCTGCTATCACGTTTTGACTCCCTGGAATATATTCCCATTTGATATTATACTCCTGCAAGGCGAGTATCCACCTTGTAAGCCTTCCATGACTCAGCTTACAACTTCTCAAAAATGAGATGGACATATGATCTGTTCTGACAGTTACAGGATATCCTAAAATGTACGTTCAGAATTTACTACAAGCAAAGACTATGCTTAATAGTTCCTTTTCAGAAACATTATATCTTCTCTCACAGTGGTTTAATACACGACTGGCAAAACTGATAACTAAATGGTTTCCTTCTTTGTCTTCTTGGTACAATACCGTCCCAAGACTGACATCACTTGCGTCACAGTTCAAAAAGAATGGGTGATCAAAATTTGGATGATGAAGGATTACTGTCTCTAAGAATTTATCCTTTATCTGTTGTAGTATAGCATCCTGTTCATGTCCCCATATCCATTTGTTTTTGGAAGACAGCTGTTCCTGAAATTTAGATGTTAATGCGGAATAATTGCGTTGGAACTTCCGGTAGTAATTACACAGTCCTAAGAAGGATTGGAGTTGCCTCTTATTCTTTGGTTGTGGGAACTTCTGGATTGCAGTAACCTTTTCTTGTGATGGGGAAATACCTTGTTCAGTCAAATTGAAACCTAAGAATTGAACCTCCTTCGCTATTAATTGGGATTTTTCGAGTTTTAGTGTTATGTTGTTCTCTGCTAACTTACTCAATACATATTCTACCCTGTTACAATGTTCCTCCCAGTTGGATGAGGTAATCAACAAGTCATCTACATAAACTGTGGTGAATTGTAGCGCTTCCTGACCCAATACCTGGTCCATACATCGTACAAAAATTGCTACCGAGTTGACTAATCCAAATGGCAATCTCTTAAACTGGTAGTTTCTACCCTCGAAAATAAAAGCCATATATTTTCGACTCATCGGGTGCAACTCCACCTGCCAGTAACCACAAACTGTGTCTCAGGTACTGATGAATTTTGAACCGTGAAATTTTTTTAGAATTTCTTCTATTTCTCCAGGTGATGTGCGATCATTTACTATATGTTTATTTATTTCTCAGGCATCCAAGCAAAGTCGAACCTGCCCATTCTTCTTCTGAATTGCTACTATTGGGCTAGTATATGGTGATTGGCTATGCTCAATTATATCATTTAACAATATTTTATTAATTTCAGACTTAACCGCCTCCTTCAATGAATATGGTATAGGATAGGATTTTCTGTGAAATTCTGCTGGTTCTTTAAATTGTATTCTACACAGATAGTTTTTTACTTTTCCTGGTTTTTCTGAAAATACATGTTTATACTTCTTATATATCATAATGAGATCTTCTACTTGTTTTGCTGTCAAATTATTTGTGCCTTGGTGTCTAAACTCTCTTATCTCCTGTAATTTACTGTTCCACAGGTCTTCATTTGTCATATTATAGATTATTTTTCTGCATTGGGTGTCATTCTTTAAAAAATTTAATTCCCTAACTTGGTGATGGGTACGGTTCAGAGGGGCACCATCGCTTCCTATTAACTCTGCCGTCCACATAGCACCTTCTGAGTTCAAGGACACCTTCTCCTTGCTCAGATCAATAATGGCTGAATATTTCCTCAGCATATCGCATCCGATTAATATTTCAAATGGTAGGCCGATTGCGACCAGACATATAATATTAATTGTAACACCCTTGCTTTCTAGTTCCAATGACACTTGTTTTCTCACTGTTTTATTTTGACGCCCAGTGGCACCTATTAAAATAACATTATTGACAGGTAAGGTAGGTATTATATTTTTACTTTGTTTCTGTATTCTCTCCAGTTCAGCGTCGTTAATAAGTGATACATTTGCACCAGTATCTATCATTACTCGTGTAGGAATTCCTTCAATTTGAGCGGTTATGTATAAGATTTCATTATGCTGGTTGGTTCTACTTGTCACCGTTTCCTCCAACAGTTCTTCTCGAAGATTCTTCAAATAATAATTGTAAATAATAGTAAGATTTTGACTATCTGTCCTTAAAATTTGGTGGGTTTTGTACCCAGTAGATAGGAGCAGTAAGGGGTCGCAAGGGTTTATTACTGCCTCACTCCGTTTAAATTAATGCCATCATGATGATTTTCCGGGCATGACTGTTGATTTGTCTGGAATGGTGTGCCGGTTCCTGGTGGTTCACCTTCTCGGTTGTCTAATTGTTCACTTCCCCTTGGTTCTCGGAAGTCCTCCTGGCTTCTACTTCTTACTCGGTTGTCATGGTGATTCATCCCTCTGGGATTTCCTCTTTGATCATAACTGTTATTAAAATTGTTCCTCCGAGGTTGATGGTATCTCCAGTAATCCCCTTCTTCTGCACTAATATAATTTATTCGTGGTTGGTACAGACGATTATTGTTATAATTACCCTGGTTATTATGATTGGTATTAACTCCTGGGTTATTTCTAAAATTATTATAATTTTGGTTGGTTCGGTAATTATTATAATTATTATTAATTCTATTACTCGGATTGTAATTTTGATTGGGCCTGTTGTTACTATTATTGTTAATTGGATTTAGATTGAAATTTGCTTGTTGGTTATTATTTGGGGTAAAATTTTGGTTGTAATTACGATCGTTGCCATTAAAGTTATAATTATTCTGGTTATTCATATTATTATGGTGATTATTTTTCATACCATGGTTATTATTTCTTGAACCGCACTGATAAGTTCGTTGTCTACTTCTTTTGTAGTAACCCTCGTGCTCATAATTTTCTAACAAGTCAGCCATTGCGTGGACCGTTTTAATCTGGCTTCCCAGGCATGCTCTGGCAATTCCTGTGTCATAATGGTATGCCATTTTAGTTACCAGGGATTCTTCCGGTATTCTTGGCTCCAGGTGTCTAGCCAAACACACCTTTCCCCACAAGTAAGTAGTTGGAGATGTACCTCTATTTACATCATATCTTCCCTGACAAATGTTGTCCCTGATAATATGTTGTATAGCTTCGGACCAATATTTTTCTTTAAATAACTTTTTAAATTGAGCGTAGTCCATTATCTCATTCCTGGTTGCTGTCCACCAGTTGTCCGTAATCTCCCTAAAATGCTCATCTAACATCTCTCTAATCGAGCTCCAGATAGTCATTCTATGTTTATTAAAATGTTCCTCGATTCTGGCCAGGAATTCCATGGGTTTTCTACGATAATTTTTGAAATTAATCCCTTCTCTGGTTTCATTTGCAGAAACATGAGTAATATTATTTGGTCTGGTTCTAATTAATTCAATTTCTTCTTGATTTTGGCGTACTTGACCAGTTAACTTGTTCACTGTAGTGTTAATATTGTCACACCTTTCTCCCGTTTGTTTCTGTAAATTTACTAAATTTTCTTGTTCCTTCTGTATTCCTTCTATTTGAATACAATTATTTTCTTGGACCTGGTCTATTCTGGTATTTATCACTGCTTTATTTTGTGTAATGGTTTCATTAGCTTTTCTCAATCTCTCATTAGTGTCAGCTATTTCTTGCTTCCTTTCCTCATCGATTTTGTCCATCTTCTGGTTAATTGTATCATTTACTTGTTCAATTCTACCATTAATTCTTCTTAAATTATCTTCATTGATTTGCCTGAATTCTTCCTTCATTTTGTTATTATTGTCACTTATAGTTTGCCTTAAGGTTTCGTTAGTACTTTCTTTAATACTGTCGATTTTCTCATTTATCCGTTTTAAATTCTCGTTAGTGTCTTCTCTGTTTTGGTTAAATCTCTCCTCCATCTGTTTTATTAAATTTTCACTCATTTTCTCATTTTGTACCCTTGAGTTCTCGTTAATCTCTTCCTTCATACCGTCTATTTTCTCATTTGTTTGTTTGTTATCTTCCTTGATGCTATCAATTTTCTCATTCGTTTGTCTGTGATCTTCCTTGATGCTATCAATTTTTTCGTTCATTTGCTTGTTTTGTTCCTCCATTTGTTTTAATAAGTTTTGACTCAAAATTTCATTTTGTTTCTTTGAGTCTTCACTGAATTCTTCCTTGATGCTATCAATTTTTTCATTTGTTTGTCTGTTATCTTCCTTGATGTTCTTCAAATCTTCCTTCTGCTTCTTAAAATTGTCATTCGTTTCTTCCTTATTTCTGTCCATTTTTTCACTCATACTATTCATTAACTCCATTAATTTTATAAGGTTCGGGTCTCCTCTATCTTCCCTTCTTACTACTGTCTCCACATCCTCCACCGATGTTACTTCCTTCTCGGCCTCCTTCGTCCGTCTCAGTGACGACGCCCGTTTATGCATCTTTATTATTTCTTGGAACCTATAGCAGTCGCCAGCTAAAAATTAGGAAATTAATTTGCTTGTTTCAATTTCTTCACCTAATATTCCCTAATTTCAGCCTCACTAGTTGGTGCGCCAATTTATTACACTATTAACGTGTATCCCGTGTTATAGTAATTTGCCCGTGTTATGCTTTGTAAATGTTAAGTTGTAATAAAAAGTTGTAAATAGTGTATCAGTTGATCGTGAAATATTTATGTTGCGTGTTTTGTAACGTGATTTATTATATAAATTAAGAAATGAATTATTCTGCCTTGGTTTAATAATCAGAATTATTATTATTCCAATTCAGCAGTTAGAACTCTAAAATCAATTCATAAAATAGCGGTCGAGTCGTCCCAAACAATTCTTAAGTCACCTTCGATATTAGGCTTAACCCTATTCTTTGAGGTTAATCTTGGTTTTGTAGTTTGTGTATTTCCAACGACTCCCCGACGTCTTCTTATTCTTGGTAATTATATAATAAATGTTGATAATATCTTATGTTCATGAAATAATAACGCATGGATATGATTTATTAACATAATTGTTTAATATCTTTAATATGAGTTCAAATTGATAGAAATTTTCATTCGATACACACGTTAGTAACAATCGATATTTATCTCAGGAGTGAATAATAAAATAGGTTTAATATATTTCGTGGGAATTCTTGTGGCTGCTACGAAAAGTTACATTACATGATAATTAACAATATAGAGTACCTTTACAAAATATCACTATAGTATTGACGACTCGGAACACTAAGTTTTTTATAAGTAAAAACGTAAAGTTTTACCTTACAGCCTAAACCGGCTTTCACCTTTAGAAGGCTTCATCAGAGGCTGCCATAGGTAGCGTTGTCCGTCTTGTCAAACTCGCTAACAAGACGGACAACACTACCTATGGCAGCCTCTGATGAAGCCTTCTAAAGGTGAAAGCCGGTTTAGGCTGTAAGGTAAAACTTTACGTTTTTACTTATAAAAAACTTAGTGTTCCGAGTCGTCAATACTATAGTGATATTTAGTTAAGTAACGGACACGTCATGGACAACGAAATCCAAGAATTTACCTTTACAAATCGTCTAGTACTTATAATCTAAAAAATTACAAAATTAAATAAGGAATAACATACAATGTCTGATGAGATCCAACACGCTTCGTAAAAAGCATGCTAGTTAGAGTGACGTCATCATCATGGCTGCCGTCGTCCATGTCAGAGAATAATTGAAGTTTATTAAATGTGTCAAAATAAATGTTTTCCTTGTAATCACTGTTTCTTTTAGATATGGAATTTGTTTTCACTTGTTAAAATGTTCACTAGTGATTAGTGTTAGTGTGAATTGGTGTGTTGTCTAGTGGTTGTTCTTTTTTGGATAAAAAATATTGTCAGTTATTAAGTCAAATTATACTTTACACATCTAGGCGATATTGCTGAACGTCTTCTGGTTTATTCTTTATATTTTCTTGATTGTGTGTGTTCCTGGTTAGTGAGATGATTGTAGTTGAGGAATTATTTATCTTCAGTGGTTGTCATAAAAAATTTGCTTTCACAAAACGGTTTAGTCTTTTAGATTTTCATTTTAATAACATCTCGGCACGCACTATTAAACTGTTCTCCATCACAATTAACAATTAAGTGCTATTTCTTCTTATTTAGTCACCGAACTCATACAAACTTCTTAAATTTTGATTGGCCATTTATGTACAGGTTAAGTGTTATATGATCAATACCCATTAACTACTTTAGATTTTATAAAATACTTTTAATATATAATTTTATTATTATATTCTAATGATACTTGCAATGTTTATATGATTATTAATTAGATAATTATAAACAATTTGGTACTAAACATGCCTCAGTTTATAACTGTAAAACCTTAGTAATTTGAATTTCTCTGATATATGGTGGAACAATTTGTTATGGTTGATTGTAATTTCTACCTTGACTCCCTGAGATAAATATATTTAAATTAATTAACTGATAACATAAACTCTTATAACATATAACAAAACTCTTAATAATAATACTTGTTTTTGACAGTTTTAGTTTATTTATACTGTTAAACTATTGTCTGTATGATAAACTAATTTTTCTGTATGTTAATAATAATAAAACACTTTTTATAAAAAATAAATAGCACACTGTTTAACTGTAGTTTGTGTCACTACTATTATTCTGTCACTTATCTCACTGTAAGGGGTTGTGTCCCTTTTTCTTTCCTTGATTATAGGCCTATACAATTTTGTTTAATACAATTTTATTTTATGAATAGGTACTCTTTATTGGGTTTGGTTGTGTTATTCATGGCAAGTTATTTAGGCCTACTAGGTTTATTTATTTAAATTTTTGTCTGTTTACTGCCCTATTCTACTGGGTAATTTCTGGGTGTCTTGATGATATTAAATAAGTCAAAGGTTGTTTTTATTTAGTTATATTTGGTTCCTTACTAATTTCTTTAAAACTTGGTATTTTCCTTTAATTGGCTATTTTTTATTATTTCTTGTTCCCTCTCTGGATAGGATTTCCATATTATATTTACAATTCTTTTTATAACATTTTGTTTCGTTACATCTGTAACATTTTTTTTTGTTTCGGCGAAAAATTTATGGCAGACGACGGCTTTGACACATTTCAGTCATATAGAAAAGCGTCGCATAACAGAGCTATTGTTGCCAGTATACCCCAGAAAGTTGCTAAAATGAAATTCTTCTTTATTGGAATTCATTATTGGATTTTGTAGTGACTCTGCGCAGTATCCGTAGCAAATAGGTATATCGGTCGGGAAGTTGATAGTTCCAATTGTCAACCACACACGTATTTTTGGTTTCTATTACATAAGCCTGCTGCTACGTCGCATACCGTTCGTAAAGCTGTAGTATAAGTCAGTGCGCATCACTGAGCTATTAGTATGAAACACAATCAATACAAATTAATATGGCCTTGTTCTTTGAAAAGCTATATTGCACACATATATTGTAACGATAAAATATTTATCTAGTGATTGAATCTTATTAAAAAAAATATGAATGTAGCCTCACTTCAGGTTCGTCTATTGGTAACCAGATTTTTCATTACGTACAATGTTATTGTGAATCAGTTACTTGTATATATGTCGTGTGCACTTGGATTACACCACCCGTAGGAAGTGTGAACTTGTAATATATATAAATAATGTAGCGACAAACTCGCACTGGAGTCGTCGATGTGTAATTATAAATGTGTTATGTTGAACGGCGAATAATTTTGTAAATTGCCGCTTACTCCCACTATTCTGCTTCTTCTCCGTGACGTCACTCAACGATGCCAATTGTCGGGTCCGCTGCAATCTGTGAATTCTATTTACTAGATGTAACAGCAATAATAACGACACACAAATACTATCAAACATATATCCTTGTGGAATCCTTTATTCGGAAAAACACTGGTTGACTGTTTTAATAAATTTAAACAGGATAATTGCAATTGTAGCGAAAACTATAAGTCTTCTTTTACCAGTTGGCAGCAGTAGCTGTTCAGTATTTCTACGAGACCAAAACAATGCTTTTTGTTAACGTTTTTAAATAAAATATATCAATTATCTCAGGGCGTATATGGTTCGGGGATTATAAATTAAACAAAATATTACACTATTAATCAAAATACAAGTTTACAATTATAGGATATTACAACGTTAGAGTGATACGTGCACACAGAAATTGTATAGTGGTTACCAGTTTTAAAAAGGTTATGTCCAGTTCAGGCTTTGATAGTTATTATGTGAATTAAAAGTTCTTGTTGTGTTTAAAAAGGTGTTAATCTTATATGGTGTTATTAGTGGTTGTTTCTAGTGTTCGTGTTATATGGTGTCTGTAGTTTAGTTGATTATTGCTTAACAGTAGGGTATACAAATGTGTATGTTGTAGTACGATATAATGAGATGTCAGAATCACCAAATCCTCTTCTTGTACTCTTCTTGGTTGAAGGTAGGGCCCACGTACACGTCAGATCTTCCTTCTCGTCCCTCGTCCACTTCAAATCTTCTTCCTGGTTGTTATTTCTTCTAATCCATCTAATGGGTAGTCTTCTGTTATTGCAAAAAGTTCGTGTAGTGTACCTCTAACTGTATTTATTTACTTGTATAGTTTTTTCACACTTTATAACATATAATGTAAGACGATTTAAAAACGCGTCTATCTGCTAAGATCGTTGTCAAAGAAGTCTCATTTTATTTATCCGAAATTTCTGGTTGCTAAGGGTAAACTTGGAATCTGGTTGGTTAATTCGGATCTACATTGTCACATTTCGTTATTTCAAAGTCTAAAATTTGTTCAAAATCTTTAAATTAACATAACTTTTCTATACTGAATGGGAATTTAAAACCATTATCAGCATTATTTTGATCTTCACATTTGTTATATTTAGACACCAAACATGCCTATTTTTATTTTAAAACTATGGATGTTACAATTTTATTATTTGGAATTTTCTTAAATAACTTGATATGTGTTATTTTGTTTCTATATTCCTTGTATACGTTATTACCTATAAATACATCTACCCTTCCACATTTGCTTTACAAAATTTCTAATATAATTGTTCAAAATTTACTAAAGTTGGTTTCACCTGGCCTATGTAATAGTATTACTTTCATCACCATGTTTTAACATCTTTAACAATTAAATTAACTTCTAACACTCATCAGAATGGTTTAACATATAACGTTATTTTAACAACACAAAAAATATATTACTCCAATAGTTAAATTCATGCCCACATGGCTATGATTATACCAAATCCTTGCACAAATAATTGTTTTCTACTCAGACTGTATAAGTGTTTGACACTTAACAAAACATCTTTGTATAGTCCATTCTGCTTGGTCAATTAATTTACCATGGTTTAACATCAGCTCTATTGTTATATTTGTTAACACAACATAAAAAAAATGGAATTAATATCATTAAATTGACATTCCTTTAAACTAGCTGTATCACCTGTTACATACAAAAAACACAACACAAATACTATGATATAACACTGTGCCTGAAACATAAAACATGCACATTTTACAAAACAAATTCTATACTAATTGGTTAGTCCCTTGTCAGCTAATTTACTCATTATTCTGACACTGTCTATGTCATATTTACTATTTATATGGGTTTCAACATCCGTATACTTATTGATGTCTGACTTACAAAAATTACAATAAAGTGAACACTGTTGCTCTACCTCACCACACAGTTCTAATAATCTTGTTATATTTACTGTTTATCTGGGTTTTACTCTTGTTATAAATGTTATTGTGACCATGTTATAATTTGTTGTTTACTGGACAACCCTATGAACTCTATATGTGACAATTATTTGTATGGTTCATGTATCTATAATCAGGTGTATTTATATTTTTGTTACATCAATTAACTTAATTATTTACTAATATTTCTCTTACATAATATTACATGTTTGGGCCTATTATCCCTCACTTTGTATTTTGATTATCTGGATATAATGATACATTAATTGAAACCATTTGTTTCTTTATAGTCCTGGTTCATAAGCTGTTTGTCTTTACAATTCTTTGTTTGGTCAATACTGAAAATTCATGTCATAGTTGGGGTTTGAAGATATCTGCATCACTTAGCCTAAATCATTAATTTGGGTACGGTCAGTTGTCTTACTAGTCAGTCTAAAATTGTTAGTCGTTCTTCTTCACTATCATCTTGGAAGATATTGTTCTTCTTGTTAGCTTCTTAACCAAAGTCTTCATTAAATCAGGTAAGATATTATGTTGTTCCAAATGTAATGTTACAATATATATATATATATATAAGGCTCACTTCTATGCTTGAAGAAAAGCAACATTTGTATTTGATAAAGTATTTTATTTTCCATTAATTAAAAAAAGCTGGAAAAGACAAATCTGTCATGTATCTGATTCATCTAGTTCACAGCAACTTATAAAGTCAAATACTGTACGAAGATACAGATTCTTTGATAGGATAATTTGCTTTGTTGAAAGTCTATATAAGGGTTGACTCCAACATTTATATAGTCATACAGAAACAAAATTGCTTCGACTAAAATTCAATTTTTATAATATCACTTAAACGCAGCAGTAAGGAGTGTACATGAACAGATGAACAGGCTTTGGGTCCATACTAGACTGACATTGAAAATTGAAATTAAATAATGTATATTAAAAATTAAATACAGTAAACCGGTACCGTATTTACCAACGGACGACCCGCGATATTCTTTTGAGCGACCTGCTAAGTATTTGGACAACTAATTAAGTAAAATGTATTACTTTTTTAGCTAAGAACTGAAAGGTTGGTCTTGCGGAAGAAAGCTATGAAAGAACGGTTTATTGATCAATGATAAACTAACTTCAGTTTAATTAAGAAAGTTGTGTTAGTGGTTATAATCACAAACAGAATAATCACTGTTGCACACCACTATAGAAACATTATTCCGATTAGCGCTTTCAAGCTTCACAGTTCATCGTCAGATCGGAAATATATTTTCAAGTACCTTACTTGATAAACACTGATCGGCTATTGTGTGGCCCGTCATAATTCAAGAGTTTGTCGGCCTCCGGTAATTTAAAGTTAGAATCCATTGTACTCAACAGTATATAAAGTGAAAACCATCATAGCCTTGGGGCTGTAAGATTCAATTCGTAATTCCAGTCGTTTAAGATATGTTTTCTGTTATTTCCAGATACACCCCCTAAGCAGTATCCATATACTGTATACTGTATTTGGTTGCTGTATATATGGAAAGCAACGGCGCAGACAAAATCTAGATTCTGAATTTAGGGTATGAATTTAGATCTTTTTTTAATCGAAAGAAAAAGCTCGTTACTTACTTTGCTACTTACTTTGCTACTATTCGCTACTTACTTTGTTTCAGTCTAGAAGGTAAACGTAGAAACATAAGGGATACATATTAGACATTAAAATTTAACAGAGTCATGTTAAGTATTAAGACGAGTTAATATTTACAACATTACTTACATTACAATATAAATAAAATAAACGATACAGATTTTCTCTGGCACAAATTTTCTCCCTTCATTTGCAGATTCTGATAACATTAACTGTTAAGTATGATTTTTTAAATTTGTCCTTAGTGAGTAAGTTTAGAAGTGTATCCTTAGTGAGTAAGTGAGTGAGTCCTTAGTTTGCAGCAAAGAGAATTAAATGGGTTAAATGGGTCCTTTCCAGGCTCTGGAAAACAGACGTTTCAAAATCGTGCTACGAGGCGCGCAAAAAGGCCTACATGGTTGGCTGCACATTTTGTAAAGACTGTGAAGGCTTTGTAGACGGAATTCCAAATGCCGCTTTTCGTGTCTTCATATGTACAGAGGAACGGACATTTAGAGAAACTTTTATTTTTCTGTGTTCGACCTGATATAAAAGTACTAAACTAAAAATACGAAAAAATTACTAAATATGGATGGTAACCTAACTGACACCATTGAATAACAGAGTACGACAATAGGAACACCTGTAAAACGTTAAAAAAAACTGTTTAATACATAAATTGTTTTAGTTGCTATGGAATAAACTGTCCATTATAAATATCGTAAACAGTTGGATATACTACGAGCTGAGTGTTACATTGGTAGTCCACGAGTCTACAATTATCTCTTTCCTACACGGCAGCATAAATATTTGAACCACCCCTCCCTCACTAAATTAGCAGCACGAATACACGAATCGCTTTCGTATTCAAAAAGACGAATATAGTGCATTGCAAATAATGACGATCGTACTCACATAATTAAATAATTCGACAGATATAATTACATTTTACCAGCATAGTTTCGTAATTTTTGACATTTTCTTTTTCCTTAAACTCTTGGGAAAGTTTAACTTCCAACACTCATCGGTGTTCCACTGATGGGAAAATATAACTACGAAGTCAGAAATATGGGAAATCTCGTAACCTCGTACAAAGTTAGCGCCAACGTAAATTCTTACGTTAAGCTGATGTTCGTTTTCTCATTTCCATCGCTGAGAAAAAGGTAGTGTTATTGTAAGAAGATACTCCTGTGATTGTTTTGTGTTTTAATTGAAATCACTTTTCAGCTCTTTTTGAACACCAAGACTTACACAAAACATTTTCTATGTTCTGTTTCTGCTCGGAAAAGCACTAAAACTCTTAAATTACTACTACAATTATTGACTAGTTTTGCGTTACATCCTAATTCTTTGTGATTCGGGATATTAAATGTCATCTTCTTATTCTTAATAGTTAAGTACCAGTGGTGAATTTACATGAAGGCAGTTGAGGCAATCCCTGCTCTCAAAAATTCTCAAAATAATCATATATAAAATATATAGACAGACAGACAGAAGATGCACGGGCGTCTTGCGCCCTGATTTCTGTGCGTTGTCCAGGCCTAGGCCTGACGAACGCCTGGTGCAAACAGGTAAGCGCGGTCGTTTGCTCGGCACAATGAGTTATGGTACGGTCCATGTGTACATGATATAGTATGTACATAATGGGAGCAAGCTGATGCTTTCTTGCTTCAGCCAATTGCCACGCCGAGGCGCGTCCCCATGGTCGCCTAGGGCTTCGCCCGCAGGAACGTAGAGACGCGCTGACGGGGACAAGAGGCTCGAACGTCCGAGGGCGTCGGCCGAAACGAAGGGGAGTGACACCAGGGCAGTCGGCTCTCGCAAGGAAGGATATAAGATTGTCCACAGTTGTGATTATGAAACTTACCTGAATCGCCGTTCTAGTAGCCTACAGTATACTACGTGCTTCAGTGAACGACCGCAGTTATGTGTAGTGTATCTGAGGCAATGTTGATTTGCCTCTCAAGAGTTTTTTTTGCTATAGTTAAAAGACAATCTGTCTTGATTTATGGCATTTAACGAAAATATAAACAAAACCATTTTGTGAAATTTGGGGATTTGGTTATTATGTGTCCTCCAGAATTTGTCACATATGAACACGGTCCTTATCAACAAAAACACAACCTTATCAGTCTTTTAAACTTACTAAATACAGGCCATTTTCTTCTTGAACTTACGAAGAGAATTGTAACTCCAGAAACAAAGATTTACACCTAATTTAGGCATTAAACATTTTGATGGTAAAGTAGCTAGAAACCTTCGGGGTGTGTGTGTGTGTGTGTGTTTCAAAGTGTTCAGTTCGTAGTGTCGTTAGATCCAAATCACTCCATTACTTAAAAAGATGGTTTCTCTTCCACTAAGTTGGACACTAATACCCTTATATATAACTAAATACCCCTTTTTTAAGAGAGAAAGATAGGAAAACGAATTGAAAAAGATTTACTCTGAAATTGGAAAACACGTCTTCTTAAAGACTTATAGTCTTTATTTACTTAGGACCACTATAGGCCTACGTTGAATTTTCCAAATTGATCCGTTTGATTTTAACGTTTCTTGTGACAGGTATGGGTACTCAGAAAAGGACAATATCCTACTTGCGCAATACGATGAAAGACCATTGCTAAAGAAAAAGCTTGTGAAGGAGTTAATGAGTAAGTGACCAGCTGTTTAAGGACTGTGTGACTGGCAGTTTTGCAAACAAGAAATCTCACTGTGGAACTACTGCACACAAAAATAAGGTAAGGCTTTCTCCATACCCGTGCATTAACTACTGGCTTCGCCACTGGCAAGTGTATTGTAAATCTCTAGTTGCATGTGCGTGTTCTAACTAAAAGTCGAAAGTTAGTTCTTTTTAGAGTTTTTAAAATCGTATCAAAAAGGTAAAGATGTATTAATTTTGTACAACACTTGATCCAAGCGAGGGTCTAACCGCAATGCGATCGACGCACCACACAGGACGACCGGTTACACTGGTCAACAAAATTTAATTTTTTGTTTGTTAAATGAAAGTGAATAACTGATTCTTATAGTACTTTTAGTGCTGATTTAAAATATGTTAATCGTTTTTTCCTATTAGGCATAGGTTTTTAGTAATTAACATTTTTCTTTTGCAAACAGAAAATTATGTGACGGTAATATAACAATATGTTGCATGCACTTTGTACTTACCTAAAATCTACTTCTTTTGGATTTTCTGCTATAATTTGCTATAAGTAGATCCCTCTTTAGATTCCAGCAGTAGTCAGCTAGCATTTTTGGGTTTCATTTTCCCTGGTAGCGTGTTTTCATGGTGGATATTTTCTGGATATTTCCTGGTGAAAGCGTTCACCACGTTCGTCACTCACGGCGCCAAGATTGTTAGTAGGGATAAAATCCAAAAGTGAATCTAAGAAATTAATTTTGAGTGACATAGTACATCCAAGTTCTCTGTAGTTTTGAAGAAGCTCAGTTACAAGTTCTCTGTAGTTATCCGCCTTATGGTTTCCCAGGAAGTTGTTAACCACATTTTGAAATGATTTCCATGCAGCAAACTCAAATTCATTCAAACTTTCTTCAAATGCAGGATCAATCATTAGTTTTCTTATTTGTGGCCCAAAAAATATACCATCCTTAATCTTAGCATCACTTATATTAGGGAACTTGTTTTTTAGAAACTGAAATCCTGCACCATTACGATCCTTTGCTTTAACAAAATTTTTCATTAAACCGAGCTTAATGTGTTGTGGCGGAAGATAAACTTTTTCAGGTTTTACTAGTGCTTGACTTACAACATTCTTCTCTCCTACAGTCAGAGCCTCTCTCTTTGGCCACTGCTTATTTATGTAATGATTATTCCTATCCCTGCTGTCCCATTCACACAAGAAGCAACAGAATTTAGTGTACCCAAGTTGCAATCCAAGTAAAAGTGCTATCACTTTCAGATCTCCACAAATATGCCATGAATATTTCTCATACTGGATCCTGCTCAATACAGGTTTCATGCTTTTGTATGACTCCTTCATGTGAGCAGCATAAGCCAAAGGGATTGATGGGTATTTATTTCCTGTGTGAAGTAGGACTGCATTCAAACTAAGCTTTGAAGAGTCTATAAACAGACGCCATTCTTCAGGATGGTGCATATGTCTCAGTAAAGCTTCCAGTAAAGAATCCACGTCATTGCAGTACACTAAGTCCTCGTACTGGGAGAAGAAATGTTCAAATTCAGACTGCCTGTCACGGAAAACACTTATTTTAGTATTCTGTTGTAAAAGATTCCATCCTTTCAATCTTGATGCCAGTATTTATGCTTGACTCTTTGATAAATTTAGATCACGAACGAGGTCATTTAATTCTGACTGATTAATTAAGTGAGGTTCACCATAATACATATTATGTATTTTCCAAAAAATCTGGGCCTCTTCTTTCTTCATCACCTGATAAGTCTGCATAAGTTCAACATCAGTAAAAACTTCATCTTCGTCTAAGTTCCATGTTTCTGGTGGTACTGGAATTGGAAGCTCTGGACTGTGTGGCACTGGCCTTACAGCAGAGGGAATATCGGGATATTTAACATTACCTCTAGTCTTAGCTGTTATCCCAGATGTTTTTGTTATACAAAAATAACAGTCCGTGGTGTGATCCTTCTTGTTTGTTTTGATTAGTGTGTAAGTAACAATAATAAATAAACAATTATGACTATTCACTAACCCAAACAATTATATTTGACTTATCAATTTAGTTGCTGCAATAAATAAACCAAACCTATTTAGTTGATATTATTTAAGTTCACAAAATTCTATGCATATGGAATTCATGCATGGTACTTACTGAAAAATAAAAAGGGCAGTTACAAAAAAACTGAGGCGGATAGAAAAATGCTGACTACATGATTTCATAATCAGCACCCAAAAATACATAAGAATTAGCAAAAATTGAGCATTTAACAAAATCATTGTTGACCAGTGTTATTGGCCTGCCGCTCTAAACCTGTAGTAGCCGCTGAGTCATCGAATAAGATGCTTAGTCATAACAGCGGTTTCATTCAGCTGAACAGACATTTCCTCAGTTAACAGACCAAATAAATTAATTGCTCTTTCATTGTATAGCGTATGGCTATTTGCAGCGACAAACTAAATTTACTCAAATTAATGCGGTTGTATAACATCAAATTTAACAGTAAATTAATCAGACTTTTTAATTTTTAATTAGAGTAAGGATAAAGCTAAGAAAACTTTCAGGACTTTTGAATAAATTGAGACTATATTGTCTTTATTGGAGTCATGTAGCCTATATTGCGAATTTATAAATTTACCAATTTTCGGTTCAGGAAATAATTTCTTCACTAAAATAAGTCCCGTAAATTTTATATAAATACACGAGTATTATGCATTATAGATCCAAACTCTGATTGGGTAGAATTTGTCAAAAACATGTGTTCAGGAGTTCATGGAATTAAAGAGCATGTTTTGCATGTATTCAGATTGTATGGATTCAGATGTATGAAGCCACCGATTGTAGGCTTCATTTACCTGCATATTAACGCAGGCCTAAAATCGATATACGCTGTAGGCCTACGTCTATTCATAAATCAAAATAAAACTGTGCAAAGGAAATAGACCTGAAACATTATTCTTACTTTTGCGCTGCGCCGGCTACGCTTCCGGAATTGATCAGCTGGGCCCCCGATCAGCTTGGAGTCAGTGCTCTTGGCATTGACGTTTCGTCTATATTATGGAACTATTGCTGTCGAAATTGACTGTACGGCTATAGAATCTTTTGTATAGATGAATATAACAGGTTAATCGCTATGTAAGACAGCAACCGATTGTGCTTAAGTTGCACAACAAACGGGTTATTTTTAATAACATAAATGTGATTTAGGTGAAATTAGCCGGTAAAAAAAAAGCATTCTGATGCAAGAAAATAAGGGGCTATGTCATCTACCCGATCCCATCACGTCTCGTTGGAAAAAAACTGTTGGTTGTGCAACTTTACAACCAGGTGTCTACCCTGTTCTGTGTCGCTGTGTGCGCTGGTACGTCCGCCTGCACTTCTCCCCGCTGATGACCGTTGTACGTATCCGGCGTTGGGGGACTCGGCGAGAACCACAACTGGGTGAATTTACAGTGCGATATAAAAATGAAAGATAATTAATAGGTAAAAGCAAAAATAGGCATCGATGACCTCTATTAATATTACGTACATTCGGCTTCATAAATTTCTATAGTAGACCTACAGTATCTACATAAATAAATTCGTACATAAATTGTAGTCCAAGACTTTGTATAATTTATGAAAGATTTTAATTTGGATTAATTACCTAATTGTTAGATTACTTATAAAACAAGAGAAGATCATTTATTATATCTGCAAGAAATATTGAACACATTGAAAAATTATATAGGCTATTATTAATTTCAGTTACCATAACTGAAGTAGCCTATCTGAAGTAGGCTTGACGGAAAAACAACGTTTAAATTGAATAGTATTATATCCATTTAAAATATATGGTACATTAGGTTCAACAGACGAAACAAATTTTATTTTCTTGTACAGTTTAGTCAGTTGAGTGTTTTTGTATAAAAGTATTCTTTGCTCGTCTTCTATATTTCAAAAAGGGGGAAAGCCCCTCCGACGAAAGTCATAAGCCCGATAGTTTTTTTTTTTTAATCAGTATTTGAACTACTGTTGTATTCTACAGACATATGCATCACAACATCTAGAGACATAGGTTACGTCGTTATGTTAAGTCATATGCTATACGGCTGTGGTTCCATGTCAGTTGCAGCAACCTCTCATCTACTACATCATAATGTAAAAAGCATGTTTTGTTTATTGTAAACACGGGGCGACTTTGGCGGCGCCATTTTTGCGCGTTTTTTTACAGAACAATGAAGCTTATGGTTTGCCACAAAGTTTGTCGGCCAGCTTCTTTCTCACAGTGCACCATTCCACGACTGGCGCTATGGTTTTTCTACGCTGTATCCTCTTTCCTATAAGACAGTTAACAAACACATAATTATTGGTATAAAAATAAACACATGAGAGAACGAGTTTGATCGACAAAAAGGTGCTAGTGATAAAACTGCTGTTGATTCTTAATATAAGACGATTTCACGGGGGGGGGGGCTCTTCCTGTCCCTTCGGCAGGAGCCCCTCTTGTCTAGTTGACGCTTCTCCCCGCAAAGTAGGAGACTGCGCCCCCTCCCACTTAGTACTACCCGTGATACAGTGAAAACTGATCAATCAAAACAGTATTTACAATTATCAAATAAACAGTATTCACGAAACACACTTTGTAAAGGATATAAAGAAAATGAAGTTTTTTTAAATGAGGAAAAGAAACCTGATTCAATAACTTTATAAAGGAAAACTATAATTATTAATACAAACTTACCAAACAGACGATATATATATAGTCTATATATATAAAGATATATATATATATATATTGCGACACAACAAATGTCAGGCATAGTAATAATGGAACACATAAACAGTTATCTGGAGCAAGGTAGTATATCTTAAGACAAATTTTTATATGCTTTGTAGTACAAAATATTTATTTATTTCAAAATCGTCTCTGAATCAGATTGATCTGATTTTAAAAAGAAATGTCAATTGGTTACTTGGATGTTGTTTTCGTGGTTTGCCTTGTCTTACTGCCAGTCCTGTGAATTGCCGCAATTCTGCTCCTCGGATCGTCACCTCCTTTCTGCAAACTCCCGCTTCGCTGGGGCTCCTCTTTTACGCGCGCACGCCGTCACACCGGTAATCAGTCTAATCTAATCTCAGGGCACAATTGGGTTGTAATTTAATCTCACTTATTTTTGGTGCGTTGAGCATGCACTTTCCCGCGTCTTGAGGTGTCCTCGCGATCAAAAAGGAGTATCCCGGGTGGATACACCTTCCCTAAGCGGAAATCTTGATTCACGCGATACTAGCACTGTTCAACACTATTGAATAGTTTATTACTTTTTTATAATGAGTTCGTACCCCGTCAAGGTAACAGCAACGGGTAACTCATTTGAGCAATCGTCACAAATTTGACCCTGATTACTCGTTCAAAAACACGTTTCTGCACAGGTAACTCGCGCAGAGAGCACGTCTGAAAAAATTCGAACTGCAGGATAAAACTGACTTGATATTCGTCGGCGGAGACCCAATCTTAGTGGAAAATTGGGGCCGCTGATTGGTCGAAACAGCTTATCACGTGATTGATGGCTACAACTGATAGATGATTACTTGAAACGATTTGCAGATTTCTGCAGCAGCAGGTATAGATTTTATCTAAGATTTTTCTGCCTTCTCAAAGATAAGGACTTTATAGAAACGGCTTTTTACAATAAAATCCCAATTTACATACTACGTAGCAAGCATCTGACACCCAGAAAATACAGCGCTATTTTCAGTGCGTGCGCTGTCCAAATCTCAGTTCGGTACGCTAATCTATACTTGAGCTATTCATAAAAATACGACTGACATGCGCACTCGCACCTTTACCTCGCACATGACATAATCACAAATACATTCTGGGCGTTTTAATACATAATAGTTTTTTGCCCAATTCTTATATTAATACTTACATCTAATTTACATATTTGGACAAAAAATCAAATATTAACATGTCTATAACGTCATAACCTGTTTTAACAGCATGTAGTCCTGGCTACATTTCCCTTACTGCAATGTTCTATTGCAGGAATATCCCCTCCTCGGATAAAAAAAAATTTTTTGTTTAGACAAACAAATTTTTTTTTAACTAAAAATAATACCAATTCCTTTCCTTTTTAAACATATAATCAACTCAAAATAAACAAATAAATACGCCTTGCTAAACTAAAACATTTCCTTCCAATAAATTTTGACACCTGTCGGTTCCAATATAAATAAATACAAGCACGAGGTTGATAATCTGTGATCAAGGGTTAGAGAGATAAGCTAGTATGAACAGTTCATGACGTCATAATTCCTACTGTCCAGTCGCACACTTCTCAACATAGTTACCCACATGGCTCAAACAAACGAATACACGACAGAACGTACCAGTGACAAAACGTACCACCCGACAAAACGTACCGTCTAACCGGCCGGCTACCTGCGACGGGTCTGCTAATTACATCAGAATATTTTGGATGCGACAAAACGCACTCCGCAACTTGTTTCGTTCACTTATAGTGTATCTAATAGTCAGTTAAGTGCTGTTAGTCATTAATTGCTAATTGTGCCCTGCATATTATTATTTCTAACCTAACCTACCTACAGTACTTGTTTGTGTCAAACTCTTTTCTTTTTACAATTCGAATAAATAAATATAAACAAGTGTTAACAATTGATTTATATAAAAATGATATAAATGTAAACTTCGAGTCCCTCACGGTTCTGATTCCCATCACACTTTATCCAGGCTTTGGACTGGCAAAATCATTTTGGCGTGTTTAAAATCAGCTGTGGTTAATCTCTCGTCATTTTTGGATTATTTAATTTATACTTTTTTAATTTTTTTATTATTTTTGTTTTGTTTTATGTTTTTTTTTGTATTTTTAAGTTTCATTCCAAGTTCTGCGAATATGAAAGAGCTCTCAAGCAGGATCTTAGGTTTCCATTTGCTTCATACCGCTTCATTATTCTTTCAAGTCGTCCGTCATACTTGATGTACTTCTTCCTTCTTTTTGAACCTTCAAAGTTCAGTTCGTACTTCATAAAAGCGCAGTTGGTCTTCTCTCCTTCTCCTTTCAAACACATCAGCACGTCTTTTATTCTAGGGTTTGGCCTTTCTAAGAGCGTGTTCAAACGGTTGTTCCACCCTTCGACAGAATTTGTTGTCCGATGACGCCTTTGGTAACAGCTCCACAATTTTATTGGAAACTCCGGGTTCTCCAACAAATTTTCAACAAAGTAATCAAAAAACAGACTTAGCTTGGAAGACTCTGGGGCTTGGGAGTGAATCTCGATCCAGCCGTCCTGCACTTCCTCTGGTTTTAAGAAAGCCAGTGCTGCACACATGCGGATATGGAGTCGGATATCCTCATTTTCACGGTACTCAGTTGAGAGTCCTAGTTCTTGTACTTTGCGCCAAAGGCATTTTTTCATACGAAAAAAGCATCCTCTTATATGTGCTGAAGGCAATACTTCTCGAATAGCAGACACAGCCGCCATTTCGAAATCCACGTTCACTGTTTCTGGATTCCACTCTGGAACAGCTTTACGGGTCAATTGAAACAATCGAATGTAGGTTTCCTTCTTCTTGTTGGGCAATAGAGCAAAAACAATAGGATTTACGTAAGTTTCTTCATCCGTGCTTTCAAAATCTGCATGAATGCTGTATATCTGTGTAAACTGTTTACTAGAGCACTTAAATGTACCATCCAAGAAAAAGTTTTTGAAGCATTTTAAACTGTCTTTGCCTTTTTCACCGCTAAAAACTATAATTCTATCTTCTTCGCCATCATCGGCCAGCAGAAAAGAAGTTCCGTCGAACATTTTCAGCGTTTCTTCATCGAGAACCACTTCTTTGCAGTTGCTCGGCTCTTGGGTGTTGCCTTGCGCCTTACATCTCTGCCGCTGTAAGGTTCTTCTGATAGACTGTTCACGCGGCATTTCAGCAACAAAGTTATACCCAGTAAAAAATAGAATTAGAATACCCCTTATAAATAGAATACCCCTTTAGAAATAGAAAGTTATACCCCTTAGAATTAGAATAGAAACAATAAATTATCAATTTGTAAACTTTAGTAACACTTACCTCTATCGTGGAGATCGCCCAAAGTGTCTGTGTGAATTTTAGTTAGTGGTGTTTCTTCTTCCCGCGCCCTCTTCTTGGCGCTTTGCGTGCGTTTAATAACTTCTAACTGAGCATCGTTCGGAGGGCCACACACATGATTGGCTAAAGACCCACTGGCAACTTCACCTCCTCTTGATTTCATAATTACACAACACTTTTCACTTTGTTGCCTTTGACAAATCGAAGTTATCGTATCGTCCTTCCCCTGCCGTTTCTTCCTATAACTATACCCCTCGAAGTGCAAACACAACCCGCCTTTATTAGTCGTAGTCAGCTCCATTCCAAAAAATGTTAAAACCCGCACAGTGTGAATGTTATGGTAGTAATAAGGTTACTTCGCGGCCGTCCGTGACCCATGCCAAACTTGACAAACACAGGTCAACGACTCGAGGGGTATTTAACAGTTACGCGGAAGCCGTTTGAATTTGACGAACACAGGTAACAGGTACGTTTTGTCGCGGTGTAAATTATTTAGGGATTACAAGGAGACACTTCGCAGATAGATATCGACCTAAGTGGTACGTTTTGTCGCGAAAAGTCAAGTGGTACGTTTTGTCGCTGGTACGTTCTGTCGGGACACCCAAACAAACATGAATTTACACAATTTACTTACTTTAACAATTACGTTATGACACTCATACATCAATATACCCAGATATACGTGAACGTTAATTTTTGACATAGTACTTGCGTAATGACGACGCATGGAATTTGCCAATAGTCTTGTTAGTATTTTGATTTGTAACAATGTAGGCTTGCTTTCCCACCTGTTCAGTTAACATAAATGGACCATTCTAAAGTCTATTGAACTTAGCCGTGGTATTATCAATACTGCTACTTACATTTAAAGCTTTTAGTAAGATTAACTCGCCTACTCTGAACGATTGCAGCTTATGATCAGCATTAAATTTTTCTGACCGCTGTTCGGCGAACTTCCTTATCCTCTCCTTTGCATCCAAACGCTTAACTTCGCTTGGCGTCGGAAAATTTTGAATGGCTACCCTTTTTATATAATCACTCCAGGCACGTTTTGGATGGACATCTGACTGCAGTTCTGATGGCGTATATCCAGTCGTGGTATTGTAACACCTATTTATGGCTTTCTCGAAAAACTCCAGATACTCTGGCCACTTGCTTTGGTTAGTGTTACAATAAGTCCTGAATAAACGACCAAGTTCTCTATTCACCCTCTCAGCGAGATTCCCTTGGGGTCTACGAATGGCTGTTAGAACTGCTTGAATGCCCCTCTTCTCTAATTCGGCTTTCCATTTTTTATTCTGGAATTGCGTACCCTGATCCGACAGGATCTTTTTTACATGACCATATTTTGGGATGTACTTTTCCAAAATTATCCTCACTACCGCATCTGTTGTAGGTCTACCTACCGCATAAAGACTAACATTCTTAGTGAAGGCATCCGTACACACCACCAGATTTCTCATCCCCCTCGCTGCACGTGGTAATGGTCCAAGGAAATCAATGCATAGTAATTCATTTTTTCCATGCATAACGATGTTTCCCATCTCCACGCATGTGTGTTGGTTAGGATGTTTGGCTGTCTGGCAGGTGTGGCAGGTATGAAGTACTGATTTAACTTTTCTGGCCACGTTCGTCCGTATAACATCTTCCCGCAGTGTCAGGTAGCATTTGTAAGCACCAGCATGAGCAAGGCTTTCATGGCATGCCCATGTTAGTTCCTCAATGAGATGGTCGGGAACCACAATTTTCCATTGTCCGTTAATCAGTTTGTACAGAATATTGTTAACAATCTGGAACTTTGGACTTTCTGTAATCTGTATGTTGTTCATTATTTTCCTAATTCTGTCGTCACGTTGTTGTTCAACATTTACGTTTCTTAAATAATTTTTAATTTCATTCGGTAAAGCATACTTCACCGCCAAGATTTGTATTTCATTCCTACCTGCCGAATGAGTTTCCTGACGTCTCTTTATCAGCTGGTTTAATTTGTTCCGTTGAGTCGAGGTTAATTGCTCTGGGTTATTACTATTATCTTTGTTATTGTTTACAACCAGCTTTTCCACCGGCCTGTTTATGCGAATGTACCTCGCTTCAGATTGCTTATCAACGTCATTATTTCCTAATACTATCTTATATTGATGATTATTAACTGTACACGCTAACTCATTTTTACTAAAATCAATGCTGGCATTTATTTTTTTTAAAGTGTCTGTTCCTATGATGACATCGTAAATTAAATCCTTAACAAAACCAATACTGGTGTTTCAAGCTCCATACCTTGCGATGAAATGGTTATGTACGCTTGTTTATTTACTTTTTGAACTTCGTTTGTGGCTGTCTTAATAGTTGTATTATTAATCGGTAATATCGGTACTTTCTTAAACTCCACTAAGTTTTTATTGATAAATGTTTCACTGATCAATGAGATCTGAGCACCACCGTCTATCAAAACATTTCCCTTACAGTTATTTATCCTAGCTTTTACTATATTACATCTACTATCTAACTTATCACTATCCCTAGGCATATTAACTACACCGTCATTACTGTCACTTATAAGTTCATTACGTACATCATTTGGGTATACACCAGTTACACAGTAGGTTCTACTCATGTTATTATTTTTTATGTTTTCATTGAATTTCTGATTCTGACTGGTACTCTGTTTATTATTATTGTGATTTTTATTTGTTTTGCACGGTCTCACACCGTGCAACCTTACGCGTTTTTTTTGTACCGTTTCCATTATCTGTGTTATCTTTGGTTACAGTCGCGACCGTATGACTACATAATTTGGGTGAATTTGGTTCGCGATCCGGCTTTTTCCATTGCTTATTTCTATATTCATTTTGTTTTGGTGTATTATTTACGTTTACCTTTGGGTGTGTATTGTATGTTTCAGGATTCCCGTCTACATTCTCCCATTTTGATATTAATAACAGCAGGTCTTCTAATGTTTTGATTCCTTGTGTAATTACAGCCACTTGTATTCCCCTGTTGAAATGATGTGCTAGTTTGCTGACAATTTCAGCTTCTGATACTACCGGCTCCAGGTGTTTCGCCTTGGCTACAAGCTGGATCAAGTATTTCTCCTTACTTCCCTTACCTGGAGTATACTTACCAAACTCCAGCTGTACGCGTACTTTCCGCTGGATATCGTCGTTCCAATACCTTGCTTTAAAGTGGTTAACCAGATCTTCATATACCACAATTTTATCTTGGACGATCGAAAACCATTCAGCCGCTGTACCCTTTAACTGACGCATCACCCAGTTTATTTTGTCAACATCGCTAAAGTTGTCAGCGATGTGTTCCATATTACGCTGGCATTGCGTAAGGAACTGTATGGGATTTTCATGTTCGAGGCCATAAAATTTCATGTATGTGTTGATGTCGTCATGTGCTTTGTATATATAAGTGACCTGTTTTTCGAGTGGATTAGCCTGTTGTATTTGCTTTACCTTATGTTCTAAAATTTCTAATTTGTTTTCACAGGTGTGTATGGAATCATTTACCGCGGTCGTCTGCGCTTGCATATGTTCTTCTACTGATAGCACACGGGTCTCACATTCCGTTATACGTGTGTTATTTAATTCTATTGCGGTCTCAAATTCTACGCGGATAGATTCAACCTTTTCTGTTATTTTGCTCACGGCAGCTTCGACAATAGCTTTACTTTGTTTTGCTTGCTCGTGTATGGCGGCGAATATTTTTTTACTTTGACTTTTACTGTCTTCACGTACAATTTTTAAATTTTCTTGCAATATTTTATTATCTTCGCGTAGCTGTTTATTGTCGTCTTGTAATGCTTTGGTAGTAGGGGGAAAATGATGGTTCTAACGCAAGTACCGTTATTCCCCCACCACCACCGCTGGACCAGCAGCATCCGCGAATTTCCACCAATAAAATTTCATGCCGCCTTTCGCGAGCCTAGATCACTTTCACTTTCTATCAGCTGGACCCGCAGCATCCGCGAATTTCCGCGAATAAAATTTTTTATTTGATTTTTTTTTTTTTTTTTTTTAATTAAATTGATTTGCATATCAAGGGTTGGTGGGGGTGGGGTGGGGTTCAATGGACCACTCGCATCCGCGAATATAATTTTTTATTTTTTAATAAAGCTGATTTGCATATCAGGAGTGGGTGGTGTGTGGGGTGGGGTTCAATGAACCACACGCATCTGTGAATATAATTTTTTTTATTTTTAATAAAGCTGATTTGCATATCAGGGGTGGGTGGTGGGTCAATTCTCCCTTTGAATGTAAATAACTATCTCTCTCCCTCCCTCTCTCTCTCTACATCAATCTCGGTCTTCTGATGTGCGGTAAAGTGTTACATAATTATAATGTTACAAATATGAAAAAATATATATATTTAAACTAGTATTTACAAAATATGTATAAATGGTACGCCTATCTATCAAGTGAAAATGGATATTTGTCCACCAGAATCTGAGACTCGAGAGAGTATGTTTGTCGTGCATGCTTTATTTTTTATTTTTAATAAAGCTGATTTGCATATCAGGGGTGGGTGGTGGGTCAATTCTCCCTTTGAACATCGGTTTTACATAAGCGTCGTGCTACTTATGGATTATTGTAAGTAGCGATACTAAAATGTAATCACCAGGAAATATATTTATCACCTACCTTGTTGCGTCCTACTTCTAATTTTGACACATTACAGTCATTGACCACGATTTAGAAATTAATATACTGCCAAGTCTGTGTGTGTGTGGTAAAGTGTTACGCATAAAAAAATCTCCTTGAAATAAGGTATTTTCAAAAGTTTTGTGTACACATACACATACACACATTGTGTATGTCTCTCTCTCGCTGCAAACGTTGACAAGAATTCCCTTATTCAAAGCGATTTGTATGTGTACACGAACTTAAATATGGTTTACAGACCATTGTAATTTTAAAAATTCATTTTTGCATTAATTAAATATATATATCGTAAACAATGAAATAATAATAATATTTCGTCATCAGAAAGTTATATTCAGTGTGGTAATTAGTGATAGAAAGATTAACTATGCACACACACACACACACACACACACACACACACACACACACACACACACACACAAACTTAAATATGGTTTACAGACCATTGTAATTTTAGAAATTCATTTTTGCATTAATTAAATATATATCGTAAACAATGAAATAATAATATTTCGTCATTGTAAGATTTTAATAAAACAATTATCAGTTTAAATAATAATTTTCGTGATTGTAAGATACAACCTGCAAATTATTAAAATGTCTCTCTCTCTCTCTCTCACACATTTCTGATTACTATACAAATAATTGCATGCATATTCGGAGGTTTATAACGAAATAAATTAAAATAAACCATAATTTGTTTTAAATAATTAAATACGGGGTTTTGACGAACAGACCAATCTGCTCGTACGCAAGGGGTATACCCTTACGAGTACGTTGACAGCATTGATCGGTTCAACGAAACAAGTCTATGCACACACACACACACACACACACACATACACACACAACGATACTGAATTAGATATAGTTATTATTATTCGCTAACTTAAACCAGAGGTCATTAACCTTGTGTACATCGTCTAAATCGGGCGTCCTAATTTGACACCTGTCAATCATTAGCAGCGTTGACAGTAATTAGGATTAATTATGGATTAGAAAGTATTTACTCTAAAACGGACATGCAAGCTTTCTCCCACTACCAGTGTACAATATATACGCACAGAAAATTAGTGACAATTTCTCATTTGACCGCCTGCGTGTGCTGATACATCGTGAAATCTATCTCTGCATCTTTTTTAATAGTTGAAAGACTGTTTGTACGTCTTCAGTATACACACACAACTTTCATCATTAAGGGTGTGTAGACAACACATACTAGTTTTGGTAAGTGTACAGATTTTATTTAATTTTAATGTATGTGCAGATTTTATTTAAACGTAAAAATTATTTGCATTAAAACATTATCAAGCGCATTATTTATTTATTGAATTTAATACATGTGTGTGTGTATGTGTGTGTGTGTGTGTGTGTATGATCAAATTATTATGTCTGCTACAATTTTTCTGAAAAATTGCTTTAAACAAACATTTTTAATGTAACAAATTTAGAAAGTAGGTCACAGCGTATGATGACATTTATATCTCTCTAATTCTGTTGTGGACATGTACATACATGCATAGCTGTAAGCGGTGACTATTTCCTTATGAAAGTGGAATGTAGACTTTCCTAAAATTATTTGCATTAAAACATTATCAAGCGCATTATTATTTATTGAATTTAATACATGTGTGTGTGTGTGTGTGTGTGTGTGTGTGTGTGTGTGTGTGTGTGTGTGTGTGTGTGTGTGTGTGTGTGTGTGTGTGTGTGTGTGTGTGTGTGATCAAATTATTATGCCTCACTTCTAATTGAAGATATATTTTAGGTATAGCTGAATTTTAAGCGTGCATACAACGTCCGTCATTTAAGGGTTCGTGTGTGTGTGTGTGTGTGTGTGTGGACAACGCTCGCTAGTTTGTTGCAAGTAAGTAAGTATACATTATGGAGTGGGTTATACAAATAATAATAATAAAGTGTGTGTAATATATACATTTATTAAAATACATACACACAGCTCCAAGATTATATTAAACAGTTTTTACAATTAAAAATACATACACAGCTCCAAGATTATATTGTTACAAGTATGAAAATATATCTAAACTAGTATTTACAATTTAAAAAAAAAATATCGGTATGGAGAACCATACATGACTTCCATATTCTAAGATTTATATTTAAAATCATTTTCAGCCAAACAGCCAGGCTGTGTCTTCCCTGCCTTTTTATTGCTGTATTAAATGAAAAATATTATATTACATTAAAATGAAAAAATTATAATTTTATTGCCTGGCAACAAAATTATTCTATTTTTATCAATTACCATTGTTTCAAAAAGTTTAAATAAATTTTCAAGTACTTTACTCTTGTTAAAACGTAAAAGGTTGCAGGTAAACTACCCCTCCCCCTTAACCGATCTTCACCAAAATCGAAAGTCATTGAGACCTCTACAATTCAGGGAAGTATGCAAAACATTATTAGATTCTGTTTGAATTTGCGGCTGTTATCGTTTGCCATAGAAAATACGCTTGATAAAAAAACGTTGCAGGTAAACTACCCCTTCCCCTTAACCGATCTTCACCAAAATCAATAGGTCTTGAGTACTCTACAAACTAGGGCTGTATGCAAAACATTATTTGATTCTGTTTGAATTTGCGGCTGTTATCGTTTGCCATAGAAAATACCCTTGTTAAAAAAACGTTGCAGGTAAACTACCCCTTTCCCTCAACCGATCTTTACTAAAAACAACAGGTCTTGAGAACTCTACAATTTAGGGCTGTATGCAAATAATCTTTTGATTCTGTTTGAATTTGCGGCTGTTATCGTTTGCCATAGGAAATACCCTTGTTAAAACATAAAATGTTACAGGTAAACTACCCCTTTCCCTTCACCGATCTTCACCAAAAACAATAGGTCTTGAGTACTCTACAAATCAGGGCTGTATGCAAAACATTATTTGATTCTGTTTGAATTTGCGGCTGTTATCGTTTGCCATAGAAAATACCCTTGTTAAAAAAATGTTGCAGGTAAACTACCCCTTTCCCTCAACCGATCTTCACCAAAAACAATAGGTCTTGAGAACTCCACAATTTAGGGCTGTATGCAAATAATCTTTTGATTCTGTTTGAATTTGCGGCTGTTATCGTTTGCCAAACAAACAAAATTACCCTTGCTAAAAAAAAACCGTTGCAGGTAAACTACCCCTTTCCCTCAACCGATCTTCACCAAAAACAATAGGTCGCGAGTACTCTGCAAATCAGGGCTGTATGCAAAAAATTATTTGATTCTGTTTGAATTTGCGGCAGTTATCGTTTGCCATAGAAAAAAATCTACAGACAGACACACACACAGACACTTTTCGGAAAACGACTTTTTTTCATGTTTTGAGTGTAGTAGAATCAGAATCTGCAATAATCTCGAACACGATTTTTTTTGCCATCACCATACTTCCATTCCTTAAGGAATATGGAAGTAAAAAACATACACAGTTCCAAGATTATATATTGTTACAAGTATTAAAATATATCTAAACTAGTTTTACAATTAAAAATACATACACACACAGCTCCAATATTATAATGTTACAAATATGAAAATATATATATTTAAAACTAGTATTTACAAAATATGTATAAAATAAGACTTAAACACGTCTATGTACTGTGTTGGACAATGGTGTATATTCTACAAGCGAATCATGTAGTATCATACAGTAGGCAGTCGTCTGTGTAGGAAAATTCATTGACGATTCAAATTCTAAACGTACATCAACTGCTGAAGACTTAAGCGCATCGTCTTGTTTGCTACAATCGAATACAAACAGCGGGGCTTTTGATTTGAATAATTCTGGTGTCAGTACTGGGCTGACGTCTAAACGGTGGTAATACGAACTTTGAAAACTGGCGTACATATTGTACAATAATGCAAAACGGTCTTTCCCAATATCCAAGTTTAAATTATCGTAAGGATAATACTTGTCGTTTAGAAACAGTCTCGCATTGATCACGTTACAATGATCAAATTCATCGGCGTGTGCTGTCTGAAACGCTAACACAACAAAGCGTGGTTTTTCTAGCTGACTCGAGGTCTTGACAATCCAATTCTGCCTTTTAGTCTGTGGTAAGGCAGGATACTCGTGCAACTCCCAGGTCCTAAAAGGCATAGTTATCGGGTGGTCTTTCTCTATGAGTCGTGACAGTGGTAATCTGTACGCATTAGCTACATGTACATAAGGCATTTTCCAGTAAACTTTATCTAGTTCAAGAACACAATTAGCAGTCGTTTGTCCACTTGCTAACACCATAGCGTTTATGTCGGTAGATGTGCGTAGGAGTATAAGTTCTTGTTTCACGTTCAGCACGATGCGTGTATAGTCTTCTGTGAATCCCATTAGCATTTTCAGTGGTATACAAAAGTTGAATTCACTGTCATCATTCACTTTTAATACATTCGTGGTCGGCGCCACCCAACCTGCGTTTTCCATTGCGTCACGTGTGTTGTTGTTGAGTGATAGAAAAGTTTTAATAGTTGACGTAACACCGACGTTTCTGGTATGGTCCACTACCACTCCGGCTAACTCGTAACGAATCTCTTCAAAGAGAAATGCTATAGCATTGTTCACCAGTTCCACATTCAGTGCAGTATCTGCAGCCACACTAGGGTTTTTAACCAACTTGCCTTCGATGTAGAGGAAACTTTCTGACGGCAGTGTAAAGACGTCCTGTTGTTGTATTGGCACACGTATTTCATCATTGTTTCCATATCTTGTTGTTGCGTACGGTGCGTGTGAGTGAAATGAAAAGTGTGTGATACTGTCTTCAAAGAACGGTTGCTGCTCCACAGATAATATTCCACTCGCCATGTTACTTGTTTACAACAAAACCCAGTGAAATCAGGAAACGACGGTTAACTGATGTTAATCGTTTCAGTTTCGAACGAGTACTGATGCGTTTCCTAACTGATCTTTCTTCTTCTTCTTTTTTCATTACTGACGACTGTGGTAGCAGCGGTGGCGAAGAAACAAAGTACAAGCCCATGTCTATAGTCGTTTTAGATGTAAACGCACAGTGATGACTTCTCCGCGAAAATCTATTACGTCACCGTCCTGATCGTGTAAAGATAATGTTATGTTGTCCAAACGACTCACATTCACAGGTAGGTATATGACGTTTGTAGGTGATTCAATTATTTTGAATCCTGGTTCGACTGACGGAAAAAACGAGTGCAGTGTGTGCTCGTTTTTACCGTTCTTGTATGATCCTTGCGCTATATTACACCTTATAAGTATACTGTTCACTTTTATAATGTTAACTGTGGCGTCAGACGTGTGAGTTTTATTCGCTTCAAGCAGACGCTTTTCCTTGAAACCCAACATATCACCGATACCGTACACTGTTTGTTGAAAGTCAATATCCAGTGCCCAAGTCAGCTCACATTTCAGTGTATTGTTGTTAGGACGTAGACTAATCTTTGAGTCTCCTAACTGCTTTTTGAGGAAGGCTTCTATGTCACCGATTTCATAAGCACCTGTAGGTAACGTTATCAAGTCCCACGTTGTTCCGTCCCGTAGTACTGGAAACACATTGTTTTTTCCCTCAATCACGTTCGGTATACTGTTGTATGTAGTAAAGTCCAATAGACCTACATACCATTCGCCGTTTGTTAGTTCGAGAGGCGGGAAAAAGTCACATACAAGAGCAGCAGCATTCGTGCCTGTTAAGGTGACCGACAGCGAAGACATCTTGTCGCTTACTGATCACTCACGCGTTAAGAAGTCCAAACATAAATGCCCACAGATGACTGTGTGTGGTGGCTGTTCACACTCGTAATTGTAGTAAATGTCAGTGTCGGTTCCAAAATACTGTGTCAGCTCAAGAGGTGGCTGCATATTACCATACGCATCATAGTAGTAAACTTGTTTGTTTCGCTTCTTGTAGCAAACCCAGTGCGTACCAGGTCCTTCTGCACTGTCCAGATTAACAACTGCACTCTCATTCTTCCATGGTTGTGTGTGTGGTAAAGTGTTACGCATAAAAACTCCTCTGAAATAAGGTATTTTCAAACGTTTTGCGTACACATACAAATCACTGTCAGACAATGCACGCACTGGTATGCAAATTAGTTTTTTTGTCTGTAAGGACGTAGGTATAGACCTGACGCTATTTTTTTTTTATTGTTACGTTTATGCCTTGGGACTGTTTTGCGTTTGCAGGTCGTTTTGCGTTTGTTCGCGGATTGACGTTTAATTCCTGAACCCTTCTTCTTTTTTCTGCAACCACTACGCGAGCTCCCTCCACCCACTGCCGATTTCGCTTTCATTGCGGCGGCTACAGCAGCAGCATACGCTCTTTCACTAACACCGGAATTCCAATCTTTCACTCGTTCCCACGCTTTGTCGGCAAGAACGCGATCAGCTATACGTCTTCGACTGTTGTCTTTGTACCTTGCGTAGGCGATATCGTGTTCGCGACAGGCTTCGTCCAACTCGTTGATTCCGCGCTCGCCACGTGCCAATCTCTCTTTGAGTTTTGTTCCAGGTCCACAGAATCGGTAGCCGGGTAGGTGTAATTCTACTGGTAATGCGTCCACCGCTCGATTAATCAAAGTAGGTACTGACGAAACGATAGCGGGCACTGTGTTTTTAAGTATTTTTCCAATTACACCACGCCCCATTCTTTTCTTACGAAGTACGTGCATTCTTGTAAACAGATCTCCAATCCTTGATTTCCGTTTCCGTATCGAGAACGTCTATTAAACGCCCCACCTCTTCAATATATTCAGACAGGACTGAACGCTGTGTCGCGCTGTCTTGATATTTATAGACAAACTTTATTAGATTGATTATATGAGCGTGAAATACCTGAGTGACCTTGTACAATTCGGTCTTTATATGTAATTTTAATTCGTGCATTTGTCGTACAGTGACTGCGTCTTTGTCATTGACACCGTTCGCTATATTCGTAATTTTTCTTCCGGCAGCGTAGAAAGCATCGCTTTGCAAACTGATTGTGTGTGCGTGTAAAAATTCTAAATTCACTGCGTCTTTGAAGTCAACAGGTGCTTGCACACGCGTTAGTCGACAGTCATTAACGATTACGTTACCTGCACGATCTTTTTTCAAACTCTTCTCGTCTACATATCGTTTTGTGGCTGCATCTCTTGATTTAAGCGGATCGTTTAGCATTATTATTCGATGATCTTTTGCGTCTACGGTAGCGTCGTCGTCGTTCTTGTACTGTAAGCATGCGTCCTTTACGTACTGTAAAGAAACAACATCGTGCAACTCTTCAGGATCACCCAAGTTGCGTATCTTTTTGTTTTTCACATCAAAGTGACCGTCGTTAGTCACTCCTAAACCGATATCCTCACGCAGACTTCGATGAGTTTCTTTTCGCACTCTTACAGCGCTGTCGTGTCTACCGAACTTGTCTACACTCATATTTATGAAGAACTGGTGGTTATAGAACGGTGCGTCTGCTTTTATATGATAATGCCGGCTTCGCGTAATTCTTCCAATATCGAAACGATTTCATTCCTATGACCAGTATGACCACTATTTTGAGACGCCATTAACAGTCTCAATCTATTAACCAACTCGTTAGGATCATCCCAATGCACGTAATCGATTGCAGTGTTCGGTTTCATCTCCATATAGCCACTCCCTGTACGTTTTCGTGCAAACAATTTAGATATTACTAGTCGGTACTTGACGCCACTGTTACTGTTTATTCGCGTATTGTGTTTATATTTTTGTTTGTGTCCGTTGGTTGCTAGTAGTATGGACTTATATTTCCTCATATCGTCCTTATTGTATTTTTTCGGTAGTTTCATAAACAAAAGTTCATACAGACCAGGTGTACCCTCGTAAATTTTTCCTTTGACATGAAAGTTGTCGTTATCATCGATTTTCACATTTGAATCACCTATCATAAATTTACCACCTTCGTATCGAACACCATACATACGATCTATAATCCGTTTACAGTCCGCCGATTCGCACAAACGCATATATTTGTTTGCTAATGAATCCTCACTGAAATGTGAAGAGTTAGGGTTCCAGGCGTCCTCGTCACTGAAATGAGAAGCGTTATGACTCTGCGTGCCACTTTCGTTTTCCGTTATTACGTGTTGTTTAGGCTCTTCTTGTTTTATCTGTTGCTGCTCCTCCTCTTCCTCCTCCTCCTCCTCCATCATATCACCACTTAACTTTCGTGAAATAGCTTCTAACGGTTCCAGAATCGGTCTGTAATTTTTTCTAAACTTCTCGTCACCTGCTCTGATACCGTGTTGTAATGCATGATATTTTTTCCTTATGTTGTCGCTTATCGTATCTATATCATACGCAAGTCGTTCCTCCTTATTCATCGCCATCGCGTGTTAGCAAGAGGACTGATTACATTACTACAGTGCAACCACTTTTATACTTCGTCGGAAACAATTATGAATCGATCAAAGCCGATTCTATATCTACCTTCATTTATTGACGAGTCTTTGTCTATGACTAGAAATCCATAACGATCCTTCCACGCTTCCGTGCAGACGTCTTTGAAAGCATCATATTTCATATCTATGTTAACGTGATCATTGTATGCATGTCGTAAATTTAGATCGTCTTGTTTGAACAATATCAACAAGTTAGCGTTGTCACGTACCAATTGTTTCGGTATCTGGCTATATGTCTGGCATAGATAGAATGTGTCCACACCGCTATGTCTCCCCATAGCAAAATACTTTCGAATATTGTTTTGTCTTTCACACGATACGTCATCGAATACGATAACAGAGTCGAGACCAGTGATTTCACACGGTAGCGGGACTTCTTCGTTCTCGCTGTATGCATGATAACCTAAACCTTCATCAGCGAGTGATTTCATCACTGTTTCTAGCATTCTGTATTTTGGTTGAAATAATGATTTTGAAAACACGTATACGTTGCGGAAACGTAGACCGTCGGCATCAATCATAATCAAGAAACACAGATATGTTAACGATCATTTCGTTGGTCTAAGCGTACATTTATTATGTAAATCATCTCTTTTTCAGTCATCTACGTATGTGCATTGAATTATTTGCGCATGCGCATAACAGCTTTTTTATTACAGTTGCACACACATCGACGCTTGCACTATATATATATAACCAGTGAACTTCACAACAGTGTCTTACTTACAACTCGTTCGTGTTGGTGAACACTACTGCGCTACAAATTGTATGTTACAAATTGATATTCTAATTTACTTTGTGTGATATAAAGCGTTTAAGATACACTAACATAATACCAGCGTTATAACAGTTTCTTTGTTTTTCAGTATTCACTCTCTCGTCTGAATATCATCATCATGTCCGACCTTCAGCAGAATCCAGAACAACAACAACATCAGCAGGAACAGGAACATCCTCAACAAGGTAAAAATTTTTAAATACCAATTGCCTCTCTCTCTATAATTATGTAGCAAACCAAATTTGTTTGATATGAATTAACATATGATTCAACTCTGTCTAACATGTATAAGATAATCTCTTGACGTTGTTTAGAAATTGATATGGTGGAGAAAATTTTTTATGTTCTGACATAGGTTTGTCACCTTCTCCCCAATGTATTGTCTCTTGACATCGTTTAGAAATTGACATGACGGAGAAAATTTGTCATGTTCCACCATAGGTATGTCACCTTCTCTCCAATGAACTAATTCAATTCCGCAACAAAAGCATTTAACTCTATCGTCTATGAATGACATACTATGTCCACAAACATCATAATTTAGCGGATAGTAGTAAAACCCAGCAAACGCTAACTCGTCGGGGCTGACAAACGTCACTTCCCAATACTTGAACGATTTTCTTCTTTCACTTTCAATGCTAAAATCAGGAGTAGCTGCCATCTTCACAGTTTGCAATAAACTAACGTATTACTAACGTGTACTATCTATTTATTTACCACAAACATGAATGTGTGTGTGTGTGTGTGTGTTATTCATCATTCCTATTAGCTAATACATGTGTTTCTATTGTTTCAGTTATGACACGATTTTATATTGTGCGAAACACTAGTATTAGAGGATCCCTCACAACTTTTAATTACCTGCCTGTGTACACGGACACAGAAGAAGAAGATCAAGATATATTACCGATAATGACTGAGGTGCGACCTTTATTGTGCAAGGATATTCTGGCAGAACAAGCACGTTTACGCAGTATCAAATGGCATATTGCGTGCAGGATACGTTTCACTAAAACTGTGTTAGATGGTGACAGCGGCGAAGAAAAAGAGGTAACCAAAGACGCCGTCTTCCACGGACGTTGTCGTACGTTGCTCACGGACGACAACGACGAGTTGAACTGTCTACTCGATGAATCCTACGATAAAATCATGAATAGCATATCCAATTTTACCCGTGACGGGAGCGGATGGTCGGTGGATGCTGTACTGAAGCTGGAACTGGTTGTTGGATGGTACCGGCCTCTGGCAGCGTCCTCCTACCTTCCAACCCCGCGAAAACTCTCACTCACCAAGGCAGTAGTCAACATAAAGAACCCCCAAGATGAAATGTGTTTTCTATGGTCCGTACTAGCCCACATACACCCTCAAGTAAGAGATAAAGAACGTGTTACAAAATACAGCACATTCATAAACACCTTAAATATGTCCGGTATCGAGTACCCTGTTTCTATAAACTCACTTTCTAAATTTGAAGCACAGAATCCCAACATTTCTATAAACGTTTTCGGCTATGATATAGAAGACAATATCAGAAACGAATCAAAAAATGAGGTTTATCTGTTAAGAATTACCCCCAATAAGGACAGATTACATCATGTTAATCTTTTACTTCTGTCCGATACAAATAGCCGAAAACATTACTGTCTTATCAGTAACATGAGTAGGATTGTTATCATCCCTAACAAAACACTGTAATAAATCATTTTACTGTGACTAATGCCTGCATCGTTTCTCCACAGAACATGGTCTGTCCGATCATCTCCCCTACTGCACACCTTACGGCGAGCAGAAAACCAAAATGCCCACAGAGGAGGAGAAGTTTATGTCATTTAAAAATTACGCGCACTGTCTTAAAGTACCCATTACCGTCTACGCCGACTTCGAGTCCCTCATCACTCCGCTTCAATCGTGTTCACCTGGTAACAACGTCCCGACGACAGTGCACGAGTTAGGTGAACTCTACTCAGTTGATAGCAACGGTACCCGTCAGAAAATAACTTCTCCTCCTGTATCGTCCACATCATACGAAGCGATGCATATTCCGTCAGGTTTCTCCTATGCTATCGTCGATCACACGCACAGCCTCTGGAGAGAGGCTAAAGTTTATCGGGGTGAAAACGTCGTAGACACTTTCTTCTCGTGGTTGATGAAAGACGCCGAGGATATGATGAAGGTAGTACGACATAACGTACAACTAATTATGTCCGATGATGACAATGTTGCGTTCACTAACGCCACCGTTTGTCATTTGTGTGAGCGCCCTTTGACAGACGATGACAAGGTACGCAATCATTGTCATCTTACGGGGAAATTCTTGGGAGCAGCCCACAATAGCTGTAATCTAAGCTACAAGATGCCTCGTCATATCCCCGTCTTCTTTCACAACCTTCGTGGCTACGACTGTCACCATTTAATGCAGGGTTTAGGAAAATATAAGGACCAACGCGTATCCTGCATTGCAACATCTAGTGAGCGTTACGTGTCGTTCTCCCTGGGTCCCTTGCGTTTCGTAGACTCCTTTCAATTTCTTAATCGCTCTCTGGACACACTCGTTACCAATCTGTCCACGTCCGGGAGCCAATTTCCTTTGCTCAGAGAGGAAATGCTTAGACGGGGTTTTGACGAACAGACCAATCTGCTCGTACGCAAGGGGGTATACCCTTACGAGTACGTTGACAGCATTGATCGGTTCAACGAAACAAGTCTACCCGCTCGTGAACACTTTGATAACCGGTTGTTGGAATCGTCTATTTCGGACGCAGATTACGAGCACGCACAAAACGTGTGGAGTGCATTCAATCTGCGTACGTTTGGAGATTACCACGATTTGTATTTGTTGACAGACGTAATGCTGCTGGCCGATGTCTTTGAAAGTTTCCGAGACATGGCCTTACGCGATTACTGCTTGGACCCGTGTCATTTTTACTCGCTTCCCGGACTCGCTTGGAACGCGATGCTAAAAATGACAGGGGTCGAATTAGAGCTGTTAACAGAGATAAATCTACATCTGTTCGTCGAGTCTGGGATTCGCGGAGGCTGCGCGATGATATCCAACCGTCATGCAGTCGCTAACAATCCTTTGATTCCAGATCAGTACGATGTATCGAAACCGACCTCCTTCATTCTGTATACGGACTGTAATAATTTATACGGTGCAGCCATGTCGCAACCACTCCCTTACGCAGACTTCCGATGGCTCGATCGTAACGAAATCGAGTCCTTGGACGTACGTAATGTGAGTGATGATTCCGACATCGGGTACATCCTCGAAGTCGACCTACACTATCCTAATACCTTACACGACCTGCATTCCGACTACCCGCTTGCACCTGTGCGCCAGCGCGTAACAGCCGATATCCTTTCTCCCTTTTCCAAACGTTTACATGAGAGTATATACAGATCATCGTATAACGAATCAGGGTCATCCGTAGAGAAGTTGTTAACAACTTTGGAGGACAAACAAAATTACGTTCTCCATTATCGAAATTTGAAATTGTATTTAAGTCTTGGCTTAGAGCTGAAAGCGACTCATAGGGTGTTGTGTTTTAAGCAAAGCGCTTGGTTGAAACCGTTTATCGATTTCAACACCCGCAAGAGGCAAGCAGCCGTCAACAGCTTTGAAAAAGACCTTTTCAAACTGATGAACAACGCCGTATACGGTAAGTCGCTGGAGAACGTACTGAAACATATAGACTTTGAACTAGTCTCGGATGAACGACGGCTTCAAAAACTAGTTTCCACACCTAGGCTAAAACGTATGAGTCGTTATACGAACGATTTGGTGGGGCTCTCACTCCGTAAAAAATCCATTGTTCTTTCCCGTCCTGTGTATGTCGGCTTCACGGTGCTTGACGTTAGCAAAACGATAATGTACGACTTTCATTATCGTTATGCTGTCGCCAAGTACGGTCGCAACGTTAAATTGTTAATGACAGATACAGACAGTCTGATGTATAGTATTCAAACATCAGACTTGTATGCAGACATGAAGAAGGACCTACACGTTTTTGACACATCGGATTACCCTACGTCTCATCCTTGTTATAGCCTTAAGAACAAAAAGGTTGTCGGACTGTTCAAGGATGAAACGTGTGGTCGTCCTATTAGAGAATTCGTGGGTCTCCGTGCGAAATGTTATTCGTTCCTTGTGGCCCACGAAGATCCTACCAAAGAGTGTCAAAAACGTGTATGTAAAGGTGTGCCTCGAGTTGCGATTAAGAGGAGTCTACGACACGATATGTATCGCAAGTGTCTCACTGATCATTGTCAGTTTTCTACCAGTGCACTTTGTTTACGTAGCGATCATCATACGCTGTACACGATGCGCGTAAATAAGCAAGCGTTGTCACCGTATGATGATAAGCGCTATATACTAGACAATGGTCATGATACGCTTGCATACGGTCATTATCGAATACGACGCATCAACATGGAGAACGACGACACCTCCCCACCTGCTAAAAAAATTCGTCTCCATGTATAGTAACCCCCCTCAACACTTGTTTCTTTCGTCAGTTGACGTCTCTCGGTGCTTCAGTCCAGACGTCTGTAAACGTAAGTTCACATATTAATATCGCAACGATATTTGTGTGTTTAAACGTAATATATAAGTTTGTAATGTGTGGTTTCTTTGTCTTACAGTATTATGGATAACACTGCGGTTATAATTGACTTCCAGTGCTTTTTCGATGACAACGGAAAATATATTGTGAAGGAACTGTCAATCATGGACGTTCTGAGATTTGCTGGTAGACATTGGATTTTGACTCCGCCTGCTACATCCGTTACGAATCCCAAATACGTTAGGACAAACCACTGGTTAACGTCAAATTATCATAGACTTAGATGGAGCGAAGGAGAGACACCGTACGACAATCTTGTTGTGACGATTTAAATAAAAGAATGAATCTAGAAAATAAAAAATTTTAAAAATTAAGGTTGCGAGCTCTTAAGCTATTTAAATCTCACTGTTTTAATATAAGATACCTGTATGTACTCAGCATGAAAGGAAGCAGTAATTAATTAGTTATAAGATACTTAAATAAAAGGATAAATTGTAAAGTGTTATTAATATCGTATTTAACCCTTTGCTTGTAAGCAGGCGCTTTCCTGTTGATTCCAGACTCGACATGCTTTCAGAGTCTTGTGTGAGTAAGAATAAGATAAAAAAAACTAATGTTAATAATAATAAAATCTGAAGACATAAATAGTCGCTAAAACAACTGATTTAAATTATATATATTTGTTTAGGGATAGTTTAAATAAGTAAAAAAGTTAACTTAAATATAGTTAGGAACTATATTCTCGCGCGGAAGTTGTCCCACTAACTTTTGTCCAGTACCTGGCGAAGGGAGCGTAAATTCTCTCTCTTGCAATGGCGACTCCATACAGTGTAGACGTAAGAGCTATGCTCTTCAAATATGTGTATCATATTTGGTTTCATCTTCAGAAAGTGTACCAGATGTAGTTTGTTTAAAGCACCTGGATGTGTTAATTAATGTAGTCATGTGAATAGACAATAAGTTTAAAGTTATGTAAAACAAAAAGTATTGAAAAGTAACAAAAAGTGTAACACAAGATGACTACGTACTTCAACGTATAAAAGCTATTCCAAAGTAATACCCGGAGATGTGAACTAGCAGAAGCCACAAACTCTACTGCACGTGACAGAATATGCAGATCAGGACATCCGAGAATCTACATGATCATCGTAGATAACTACATGACCTAGCGTTCTCCCTGCTAACTTTTGGAGCCCTTTACAGAGGAAAGCCAGACCGAGATGACGACGTAGCTGTTCCTGTTTCCCAAGACTGATACCCCAGGAGGAGTCCTCTGCATACCAATTAAAAGGTGACTCGATAGCCTGTCTATCGAGGGTTAATAATATTTGTTACACAACACATCTTGAAAGAGACTTTTCAGAAATGATTAACTTTGTAAAGACTTATAAATTAAATCTAATGTTTATAAGATTATATCTTATTAATTAATATTTCATGTAACTATTCTAACTTCATACGTTGTAACAGTTTATATGTTAATGTAGAGTAATATAACTCAAGCAATAATACCATTCTTAAATGTTGAATTAAAAGAAAGTCTTGCAAGCTAATATCATGAAAAGAGTATAATTAAAAGTTTTAATACAGAAAGTTCACCCGGATCCGAGGTATAACTATATAGAATCTAGTTTGATGCCAAAGTTTAAAGAAACCTTTCGATAATTTAATAATTGAGTTAGTAATGTCATGGCATCAGTCAGTATATGTTTTTCTTAAATGTTGAATAAAGAGAAGTCTTCTTGTTACACACATATGAGGAGTGCTTAAATCAATTGTATACCTTGCCATTGTTTCCTTACACAAAGTAAACAATTACACAGCTAGTAAGTAATATGTTATTTTAATTATTTGTGATCAATTCTGTTACAACGTAGGCAGCCCTTCTAATTAACGGAGTTTAATTACGAAGGGTTCCCTGGATTTGTAACGCGGCGAAAAGCTAGTTACAAAAGTGCGCCACTCTGCTGAATTGTAAAAAATAAAAAAGGTAATTGTTTACAGAGTGTCATAAAAGTGCATTCACTCTGCTAATTTATGTAAAGGGTTGTTAAGCATCGTGACGTAAACAAAAGTGCGTCACTCTGCTTACATTATTTGAAATAAAAAAAAATATAAAGGAAACAAAGGAAAGAGTTTTAATTGTGTATATGTGTCACAAACAAATTGCATTCACTATTTATGCGTGGATAAACATAAATAGTATGATTAATAACTAAATGTTTAAAATTGATATATGCACTCAGAAAATTACTTTAATAAATGTAATGTTCAAAACATATTTAATACACTATTAAATAACGTAATATGTATTAATACGTAGATGGTAGTATGTATAAGTAAAATGTCATTAGCGTCATACAATGCAAAATGCTATATGCAGGTTCCTACCGGCACAACCTGAATAATTCGATGTAAGTACTTGCATACATGAATCATGACCAAGCATAACAATTTTGGTCAACCGAACAATCTGTAACAGGTTTGTTTACGACAAACTACGACCTGTTGTCTCCTGAATCATTCTGCACAGTGTATGTCCAACTACATAGCTTACATACACTAGTATGTGTTATAAAAAAAAAATTGATTAAAAATAACTTTGTAAATAATAATAAAGTAATTAAGTAGAAGTCGTGATTTAAAACTTGTGAACAAAATAAGTAATTATTTAATTGAGAAAAGTTTATGAATGAACGAAGCCAAAGTGTTGTCTAAGCGGAATAATAATAAATGTGTTGTACAAAAGTGTGCTCCCCTTCACAAGTTTAAAACGACCGGTTTCAAATCGTTGGTGTTATTCACTCGCATTGTGTAGACAATAATATGTAAAAGCAAACACCCCATTGTCACACACTCTCACCCTCCTTTGTTAACTAAATATGTAGGCCACCCTCTGACCTACATTCCAGTAAACAGCTGATCGGCTATTTAACATTGAAAGATATGTGTGTGATTTCTGTCTCTCCCTTAGAAGAGAAATTGTTCTTTTCTAATTTGTGTAAATTGATTACTTATGAATTTATTATATGTAATATATGTGTAATATAATGGTATTAATTTTAAGTACGTGCTAATGTGTTAGAACAAAATGGCCCAATTTAACCCTGATTTGTTATTAAAAGACGAGCTGTCTTACGAAGCTCTTTTGCGTGGACTACCCCATGCTGATGTAACAGTCGCGGAATTACAAAGTTCAATTCGCGAATGTGGATTTGATGCGCCCGTGCAATTAAACAATCTAAGCCAACTCGATTATGAAGGCGAGAAAGAAATTTGTACTGCCAAGTATAGTGAACTATACTTATTGTCTCAAACACTCCAAGACGAGAAATCTCCGGCAAAAATTTTGCGGACTACCCAGAGAATAGAGCATTTAACCAGGCGAATAAAAAATTTGTCGATCTGGCCGAATCTCACAGAAATACCCGTTGATGTACAAAAGCTAGCAGAAGAAGCTCTACGTCGCTTACCTTCAATTATCAACAATTTAAGACGAAAATCCGACTCATTTAGGATGGAGGAAATAGAGAAGCAATGAAAACCTCTGGAAATAATAGACATCAATTGCGAGCACTACTGCCTGATGTAACAACCTCGTATGAAAGACAAGTTTCTAGTAGACCTCACTATGTGCGCAAAGCTGGTAAGTTAACTGTAAACCCAGATAAAGCGGAAACCAAGTACCCACCTCGCAGAAAACCCACCTGTTATAATTGTGGCAAATATGGGCACATAAGTAGAGAGTGCAAAAGTAAGCCATTGGAACGGAACCAACCTGTGAATATAAAGTGTGCTAAATAAATATGGTGATTAAATAGACGATAGTTCTAGGAGCGTTTCTTAAATCCCCAAAGTAGTTTAATAAATAATAAAGTGAATAATAATAATTGATTTAAATACTAGAGCTAAATAAATCCTAAGTTATACTAAAATTGTGTGAAGTGTAGAAGTAATTAAAGGAAAAGAATAATAATAAAAAGTAACGTTGCATAGTGCAGACACCGCAGTGGTGGCAAGTAAGAAAATTAAAGCATGTTCAGTATTGTAGGAAATGTAGTAAACAGCCACGCACCCTCCCTATTGTGTTAAACCGGTGGTAGCCTGAACAATTGAAAACCACCCCTAGTGAGTATGACTAGTATGCATTATGTAAAGTGTCTCCTCTCCCGCATAGTTTGTTTAAGTATTGTTAAAAGAGATAAAAGAGAATCATATTCGTGAGATTCCGCTTCTCTCAAACCAGTGATCTAAAGTGGAGTATGGGATCCTCTTTAGATTACATTAGAAATAAGTTTATGAGATATAATCAAGTATTGATTATATATGTAACGTAACAGGTCACAACGGCGCCGACTGAAAGGGAAATGATAGGGCTGAAATGTGCCAAAGATCATTAATAATTGCTGAAAGCTAACTTCCGTAGTTAGAGTAAGCTGGTGTCAGTCGGGCCGGGATGTTGTGAGTTACGGATAAGTAGGGATCATTCCAATCTAAGGTTTGGAAATTAGGATTAAGATTAAAATGTAAGTTAGTACTTAAGAAGTAAGAAAAAGGGAATTTCACGAAGGCGATCATTTAAATGAATAATGTCATTTAAAGGAAATTAGGAAAAACAAACTGTGCACTAAATATAAATAACTTCACACACTGCCACTAATCGTACTCCCAGTCCCCAATTACCACGAAGGTCACAAGTCGACCCCGTTCGAGTTACTATACAAGTATAGACCAAACCACCCTTTGTCCACAAGATGGAATATACACGATCTACTGCCTCCGCAAATAACGGATAAGCAGATAAAGAAAATATGGAACAAAGCCCGCTCTAACTTGAGAGCAAGCTTGGAAAAATCCAGAAGATACCACAAGAAAGGTAATCATAGCAACTCAGTCAGGTACCAAGTAGGTGACTTGGTAATGTACAAGACTGACCCCATTAGTAGTGCGATTGATAAGACCACCTCGAAACTATCATTCAGATGGTGTGGCCCTTATCAAATCCAAAAGTACCTAACTCCAGTTACAGTAGCCCTGTGTGAACCTGCAACTCAGACATATGTGCGGAGATCGCATATTTTGCAACTAAAGTTGTATAAGAAGAAGTGACGGTATAGTATAAAAAAAAAAAGGAAAAGGAATACTAGGTAGTAAAGAAAATTATATTTCTGAATCCGCGTAAGAAATGTAAAACGTAATTAAACGTTTGGAAACGAGGCCTGATCAACCTGAGTTCCAGTTCTGCGGAGCATGCATTAATGAATAATCATTAACTAGATGGGTACTAACACTCATTAACTACATGAGATATATATATAGGACTCACAGAAGAAAAGATAGAATTCTAAATAGTAGAGATTTAGAAAGTTACTCTACAGAAGAGAGAGTAAGACAAACAAAAAAACCGGTAGTAAAATTAAGTGATAGAGATAAGAAAGAGTTTTGGTTTTAATTGTGTAAATAATTAGTGTAAATAGTATGTAAAAAAAAAAAAAAGGTAGTTCATAAGAATATAAAGTGTACTGTGTTGTAACTATAGGAAATAACTATGTGGAGAACGTTGTAAAGTGTACAAGAAAGTATGTGAAAGAAATTACACACACTAAACCCATTCAATATCCCAGTGCCCAATAGTGAGTTAGACTCAAAAAGCTAAACCGTAGCGTGCAATTCAAGCGGTGGAGTATGTGACGATTTAAATAAAAGAATTAATCTAGAAAATAAAAAATTTTAAAAATTAAGGTTGCGAGCTCTTAAGCTATTTAAATCTCACTGTTTTAATATAAGATACCTGTATGTACTCAGCATGAAAGGAAGCAGTAATTAATTAGTTATAAGATACTTAAATAAAAGGATAAATTGTAAAGCGTTATTAATATCGTATTTAACCCTTTGCTTGTAAGCAGGCGCTTTCCTGTTGATTCCAGACTCGACATGCTTTCAGAGTCTTGTGTGAGTAAGAATAAGATAAAAAAAACTAATGTTAATAATAATAAAATCTGAAGACATAAATAGTCGCTAAAACAACTGATTTAAATTATATATATTTGTTTAGGGATAGTTTAAATAAGTAAAAAAGTTAACTTAAATATAGTTAGGAACTATATTCTCGCGCGGAAGTTGTCCCACTAACTTTTGTCCAGTACCTGGCGAAGGGAGCGTAAATTCTCTCTCTTGCAATGGCGACTCCGTACAGTGTAGACGTAAGAGCTATGCTCTTCAAATATGTGTATCATATTTGGTTTCATCTTCAGAAAGTGTACCAGATGTAGTTTGTTTAAAGCACCTGGATGTGTTAATTAATGTAGTCATGTGAATAGACAATAAGTTTAAAGTTATGTAAAACAAAAAGTATTGAAAAGTAACAAAAAGTGTAACACAAGATGACTACGTACTTCAACGTATAAAAGCTATTCCAAAGTAATACCCGGAGATGTGAACTAGCAGAAGCCACAAACTCTACTGCACGTGACAGAATATGCAGATCAGGACATCCGAGAATCTACATGATCATCGTAGATAACTACATGAACTAGCGTTCTCCCTGCTAACTTTTGGAGCCCTTTACAGAGGAAAGCCAGACCGAGATGACGACGTAGCTGTTCCTGTTTCCCAAGACTGATACCCCAGGAGGAGTCCTCTGCATACCAATTAAAAGGTGACTCGATAGCCTGTCTATCGAGGGTTAATAATATTTGTTACACAACACATCTTGAAAGAGACTTTTCAGAAATGATTAACTTTGTAAAGACTTATAAATTAAATCTAATGTTTATAAGATTATATCTTATTAATTAATATTTCATGTAACTATTCTAACTTCATACGTTGTAACAGTTTATATGTTAATGTAGAGTAATATAACTCAAGCAATAATACCATTCTTAAATGTTGAATTAAAAGAAAGTCTTGCAAGCTAATATCATGAAAAGAGTATAATTAAAAGTTTTAATACAGAAAGTTCACCCGGATCCGAGGTATAACTATATAGAATCTAGTTTGATGCCAAAGTTTAAAGAAACCTTTCGATAATTTAATAATTGAGTTAGTAATGTCATGGCATCAGTCAGTATATGTTTTTCTTAAATGTTGAATAAAGAGAAGTCTTCTTGTTACACACATATGAGGAGTGCTTAAATCAATTGTATACCTTGCCATTGTTTCCTTACACAAAGTAAACAATTACACAGCTAGTAAGTAATATGTTATTTTAATTATTTGTGATCAATTCTGTTACAACGTAGGCAGCCCTTCTAATTAACGGAGTTTAATTACGAAGGGTTCCCTGGATTTGTAACGCGGTGAAAAGCTAGTTACATTGTTTCATTGTTAACATCACATACACGTATATATAAATATGTGTTTGTGAAGGGTTTTGAGAAAAAAAACGTTTTTCAGGCATATCAAACCCAAAGAACTACATTTAGTGTATCGAAGGACGAGGAATCAAACAATACAGGCGGAGATTGTGTCCTAACGTCGTAAGTAGCAATCGTGTTAACAAACAATTTATTGATGTATGTGTGTGTGTGTGTAGTTTCAACTCTCTGTACTTAACACTTTAATAATTGAATTTGTATGTACATGATAAATGTATCATTGATTCTATTTAGTATTTTTTTTACAAAGTTTCGTTGAATAATATTTGGTTCGATTAGAAATTATTTGAAAGTACATTAACTTTATGTGATAAATGTATCATTGATTCTAAGCAGTATTTACAAAGTTCCAGTGAATAATATTTGGTTTGATTAGAAATTATTTGAAAGTACATTAACTTATGAAAAATGACACATACTTGAAAAAGTTTACTTACTTAACGCATTTGATTCTTTCTTTCCACTGACTGTGTGTGTGTGCATGTGATAATTGAATATTTATCGTATCCGTGATTCTAATATCGACTGTATTGTTATGTTACAGATAAACTTCCTTGTGAACTGTATCTACAGCTGTAAAATTATTATTTAAAATCTTACAATGTCAAAATTATTATTATTAATATTGTATCTATTTTATATAACAAAGTTTGTTTGTGATATATATATTTAATCAATGTAAAATGTATTTTGAATAATTGTATTATAACGGTTTGTAAACTATATTTTAAGTTTGTGTACAGTGCTGTAAATATATATTTAATCATTTAAAACAATATTATTATTATTAATATTGTATTTGTTTTATATATAACAATGTTTGTTTGTGATATATATATTTAATCAATGTAAAATGTATTTTTGAATAATTGTATTACAGCGGTTTGTAAACTATATTTAAGTTTGTGTACAGTGTTGTAAATATATATTTAATCATTTAAAACAATATTATTAATATTGTATTTATTTTATATAACAATGTTTGTTTGTGATATATATATTTAATCAATGTAAAATGTATTTTTGAATAATTGTATTACAACAGTTTGTAAACTATATTTTAAGTTTGTATACAGTGGTGTAAATATATATATTTAATCATTTAAAACAAATTATGGTTTATTTTAATTTATTTCGTTATAAACCTCTGAACATGTAAGCAATTATTTGTAAAGTACATTAAATTATGTGAAATGCTACACCGAAAGATTCAAATCATACCTTATTGGTGCTGTCAACTATCTGAATGTGGGAATTTCTACCGACGTTTGCAGCAGCAGCAGCAGCAGCAATACACAATACACATTACATTAAAACTATCACGATTATATTATTCATTGATGTACAAACAATTTACATAGCACACACACACACACACACACACACACACACACACACACACACACAATAGGCTAACATTTACTGTGAAGCTGTTAACGTATGGATTTGTCATCTGTAACAGCACACACACACAGGTAATTACATTATAAACTAGGAATTTCTTCCGACGTCTGCGAGCGAGAGATGTTGTACAACAGATTTTGAGGAGTCGTCTGTAACAGCACACACACACAGGTGATTACATTATAAACTAGGAATTTCTTCCGACGTCTGCGAGCGAGAGAGAGATGATATATCACTGTAAAACCGATGACATAAAGAGAGAGAGTGCTAGCACATATGTTGTGTATATTAATTTCTAAATCGCAGTCAATGACTGTCATGTGCCGAAATTAGAAGTAGAACGCAACGAGGTAGGCGATAAATATATTTCCTGGTGATTACATTTTAGTATCGCTAATTACAATAATCCATAAGTAGCACGACTTACTGACGCTTATGTAAAACCGATGACATAAAGAGAGAGAGAGAGAGGGAGGGAGAGAGATAGTTATTTACATTCAAGAGAGAATTGACCCATCACCCACCCCTGATATGCAAATCAGCTTCATTAAAAATAAAAAATAAAGCATGCACGACAAACATACTCTCTCGATTCTCAGATTCTGGTGGACAAATATCCATTTTCACTTGATAGATAGGTGTACCATTTATACATATTTTGTAAATACTAGTTTAAATATATATATTTTTCATATTTGTAACATTATAATTGTGTAACACTTTACCGCACATCAGAAGAACGAGATTGGTGTAGAGAGAGAGAGGGAGGGAGAGAGATAGTTATTTACATTCAAAGGGAGAATTGACCCACCACCCACCCCTGATATGCAAATCAGCTTTATTAAAAATAAAAAATAAAGCATGCACGACAAACATACTCTCTCGAGTCTCAGATTCCGGCGGACAAATATCCATTTTCACTTGATAGATAGGCGTACCATTTATACATATTTTGTAAATACTAGTTTAAATATATATATTTTTTCATATTTGTAACATTATAATTATGTAACACTTTACCGCACATCAGAAGACCGAGATTGGTGTAGAGAGAGAGAGGGAGGGAGAGAGATAGTTATTTACATTCAAAGGGAGAATTGACCCACCACCCACCCCTGATATGCAAATCAGCTTTATTAAAAATAAAAAAAATTATATTCACAGATGCGTGTGGTTCATTGAACCCCACCCCACACACCACCCACTCCTGATATGCAAATCAGCTTTATTAAAAAATAAAAAATTATATTCGCGGATGCGAGTGGTCCATTGAACCCCACCCCACCCCCACCAACCCTTGATATGCAAATCAATTTAATTAAAAAATAAAAAAAATTAAATAAAAAATTTTATTCGCGGAAATTCGCAGATGCTGCGGGTCCAGCTGATAGAAAGTGAAAGTGATCTAGGCTCACGAAAGGCGGCATATATTTGAACTTGGCGCGCGAAAGGCGGCATGAAATTTTATTGGTGGAAATTCGCGGATGCTGCTGGTCCAGCGGTGGTGTGGGGGAATAACGGTACTTGCGTTAGAACCATCATTTTCCCTCTACTTTTGGTATTAGCTAAGATTGCATTTAGTGTAGATTGTAAATCGGCTGATAAACCTTCCGCCATCTTTTACAACAATAACAACTCACAACAAAGTTTATCTTAATGTCTTGACTTACGTACGGCACACTTATTCTTATTGTTAACGTTTAATGTTCAACTACTCTAAAATATTATCGCAATGCACAGTAAACAGTCAGAAATCATTCAACACAATGTCTACATAAATCCCTAACCTATACATGCACAAATAACATAATTCACTCCAGATAACGTTCCAATATTAAATTACGATTCTAACCTACACTAGTCTTTCTGAGCATATGCAATATTTAAATGATACACACTCTGAAGACAATTTTAATATATCAAAACACTACAATTTTTTTTTTTTTTTTATAACATTATTTGTCGTACCAAAAACGTTGGGTATTGCAGTTTAATACTATGAACAGGTGATTTAATATATTTCTTGCATTTTTTCGAGCCCCATCGTTGCAAGCGCCATTTACTATGCGACAAAACAAATGTCAGGCATAGTAATAATGGAACACATAAACAGTTATCTGGAGCAAGGTAGTACATCTTAAGACAAATTTTTATATGCTTTGTAGTACAAAATATTTATTTATTTCAAAATCGTCTCTGAATCAGATTGATCTGATTTTAAAAAGAAATGTCAATTGGTTACTTGGATGTTGTTTTCGTGGGTTGCCTTGTCTTACTGCCGTCCTGTGAATTGCCGCAATTCTGCTCCTCGGATCGTCACCTCCTTTCTGCAAACTCCCGCTTCGCTGGGGCTCCTCTTTTACGCGCGCACGCCGTCACACCGGTAGTCAGTCTAATCTAAGCTCAGGACACAATTGGGTTGTAATTTAATCTCACTTATTTTTGGTGCGTTGAGCATGCACTTTCCCGCGTCTTGAGGTGTCCTCGCGATCAAAAAGGAGTATCCCGGGTGGATACACCTTCCCTAAGCGGAAATCTTGATTCACGCGATACTAGCACTGTTTAACACTATTGAATAGCTTATTACTTTTTTATAATGAGTTCGTACCCCGTCAAGGCAACAGCAACGGGTAACTCATTTGAGCAATCGTCACAAATTTGACCCTGATTACTCGTTCAAAAACACGTTTCTGCACGGGTAACTCGCGCAGAGAGCACGTCTGAAAAAATTCGAGCTGCAGGATAGAACTGACTTGATATTCGTCGGCGGAGACCCAATCTTAGTGGAAAATTGGGGCCGCTGATTGGTCGAAACAGCTTATCACGTGATTGATGGCTACAACTGATAGATGATTACTTGAAACGATTTGCAGATTTCTGCAGCAGCAGGTATAGATTTTATCTAAGATTTTTCTGCCTTCTCAAAGATAAGGACTTTATAGAAACGGCTTTTTACAATAAAATCCCAATTTACATACTACGTAGCAAGCATCTGACACCCAGAAAATACAGCGCTATTTTCAGTGCGTGCGCTGTCCAAATCTCAGTTCGGTACGCTAATCTATACTTGAGCTATTCATAAAAATACGACTGACACGCGCACTCGCACCTTTACCTCGCACATGACATAATCACAAATACATTCTGGGCGTTTTAATACATAATAGTTTTTTGCCCAATTCTTATATTAATACTTACATCTAATTTACATATTTGGACAAAAATCAAATATTAACATGTCTATAACGTCATAACAGCATGTCTATAACATGTCTATAACCTGTTTTAACAGCATGTAGTCCTGACTACATTTCCCTTACTGCAATGTTCTATTGCAATATATATAGTTTATATATAGTCTAGACTTCAGAAACTATCCTGAAAACTATCAGAAACTATAGACTAGACTTGCACCTCTATCCTGAGGTGCAAGTATGGATGTCACATATTATATTTAAAAATTGTAAACAGTTGCACAAGTCTAAAAGCAGATTAAAAGTGAACAAATCACCGAAACATCTAATATACTATAAATAAGTTACTATTAATTTTTTTTAAATATATTAATACCATGAAAGTGCTATAAGATTAAAAATAACAACGGAAGCGCTCCGTTCAAAAAAAGCCCGACAAAAAACTAGAGTTAAAATAAAGGTAACTGATTTTTAAAGTTTAATTAACTTTTTTAAACCCATATAACATACCGTTATGAAAATGTATAAAAATTTTATCTAGTAACACGTGTGTTACTTCTTTGTACAAAGTAAACAACAACTGGTCTGAGCGATAACAAGCGAGTATATTAAAATGAAAGTGAATGAGTTGATAATAAAATAACGATTTTGTGGTAAGATGGATGAATTCCCCGTTTTTATGTCAAAGTGTAATAGGCTACTTGAAACCGAACGATTAGACCACCTTCTATGAGATATGTAAGTAATTATACGCTACTCAACTTTATAGTAGGGCAAACGTGCCTAATTTCGCAGTAATTTCACATATATGACAAAAACTATGTATATATGACTTAATAAAAACAAGTTTTCTTAACAAAATATTTACTGCTACAAAAGCAAAACATATATTATAACAAAAATACAAAACACCATGGAGGTAATTACAAAAAAAATTAAAACTAAAGATACTACACTATTCCTAATTTCGCAGCAAGTGTTCATTATTTCGCAATAGGTGTTCCTTATTTCGCACTAGTGTTCCTTATTTCGCACTATAATTTCTATATTTAATAATACTTATATTTTTACATAATATTGCTTAGAACAATAAAATTATAAATATTATTATAAATATAAATGATAATATAATTATAAATAATGTATTATTCTAATAAAATAATTTTTTTTTTATTTTTCAACTATGTTTAAAATAAGTTCACAAATGTAATTAAAAAAGCTAATATTAAAATTACAAAATTAATGGAAATTTTTAAACTAAAATGAACTTGACTACAGACAATTTAATAATATAATTAATTTGATTATAAAAATTAATAAAAATTATACTTTAATCCATATTCAAATTGAAAGTATTAATGAAAGTTTTCGATTTTTTAAATTTTGTCTTTAGTCCGAGTCATCCTCAGTAACACACATTTTACAATTAAAATTTGGTTCATAATTTTTTAAATTTTGGCACTTATAATGAAACCAGCAAAGACATTGTAGGCACTGAATCCAGTTTCCTCCTTTTGTGTCCCCTTTGTACTCCACACCACAAAAAGAACAAATGTCATCTCTAGGTTTTTTTATGTCATGTCATTCCTTCGCTGCTTTATAAATTGTCCAGCCGTCCTGTGAAACTTTTTGGGCTGCATGATGTAATTCTTGCATCGTATATTTGTTACGGTATTTTCCTCTTTTTTCACAGTCCATTTTCACTAAAACAAAAATAAATATACAGATACTAAAGAGAATACAAATTTTTAAACAAAAGAAAAGGAATAAAAATTATTAAATTCATTAAATTTTACTTTTATTAAAAATTGAGTCATATAAACTAACTAGTGAGCTGAATAATAATTATATAAAGAAAAGCAGTTTAAAAAAAATTATTTTATAAAAACTAACAAAAATAATTTTTTAATTATAGCTAAAGGTAAACAAAATACTTTAGAAAGCTCAAAAATCAAAAATGTGCTTGGAAAACACAGTTGTGACTTGAATACTCGGTAACACTAGAACAGCTGATGCACTGTGACCACCCAACTTGTGCCTCCGTAACTAACAGTTCAATGACCGGGGATAGATAAAAAAACACCTTCAAAATATTTTTTTGAATTATATATTGATATCTTTCGAAAGCTTAGCCTTTTGTGAATTTAATGAATATATAGTTTTTTACTAAACAATTAATTACGAGGTTACATCAAATAAAAACAACTTACCTTGCAAAATTGGAAGAAAATCACAGAAAACAGGCGAGACGTCTTCTCGCTACAAGATCCTAGAATCAACTGTCGACGAACAGTGGGGTTTTTTTTTTTTTTTTTTTTTTCTGTTTGAGACCGACCAGTATGGTCGGACTCGGGCTGTTTTGGAGACGAGCTCCCTTCAGCCGTGTGGGTAAGGGGTTTTTGGTGGACGTACGCCAGACGACCGGTTCGCTGAGAAGGTGGAGGCACTTAGTTGGGAGAGTACTGTTTGTAGGTTATATTGTGTGAGGTGTAGTGTGTAGCCATACACAAGCGGGAGTGGTAGATGGATGTGGCCGTTATAATTGTTCTGGGGCATCTTTATTTATTCATGGTGTTTATTTGGTTTATTTCTTCATATTTTTCTGCGACGTTCTTGCAGGGGGGGGGCGGCCAAGACTGGGACGTGTGACGCTGGTCGCCAAAGCTGTTAGGTGGCGACAGGGAGCCGTCAAGGGAGGCGGAAGGAACAGATTCGGATTATATGCGGGTACGTAAGTGTGGGGAACTAGAGTGTGTGTTTACTGTGGTGAAGTGAAGAGAGTGTGGGGGAGTTTTATCGTGTGTTGATTATTGAGGCTGCGTTTGCTTTAGGAAGACAGGTCGCTACTGCCGGGGAGAGATAAGTCCTTGGCGGGGTAATAGTCTGTATTACTGCTACGCGGGTCTGTGTCGTTGACGCCGGCGTGGTTGGAGGCGAGGGGGAGGACCATTGGCTATTGCGAGGAGGCGATTTAGTAAGTAGGAAGGTCGGCTTGTATTGCGGGTGTTTCTATTAATTGACGGGACTATCGTTTGTATGGAATTGCGGCGGGAGGCTGTGCGGGAATACTTCCAGTTGAGTTTAACAAGGAAGGAATCAAGGTCAGGGAAGCGGGTGTTAAGCGCATACAGGGCGGCATTGGAAGTCTTCGTCAGGCGTGGTCGGCGGTATATGAGTCGTAGGGCCCGTCGTTCTGTGATACGGTGGAGATCGAGGTAGGCTGGGGAGGCAATAAGGAGAACTGGGTGTGCATATGTGAGGATGGGTCGGATACATGTAGTATAGATGCGGCCTAGTAAGTCGCTGGAGCAGTGGTTTAGGCGGCTGAGGGAACGGAGGCGGGTACGGGCGATGGTAGTTGTGCGTTTGATGTGTGGTCGCCAGGTAAGTTTGGAGTCAAGCGTGACGCCCAGATATTGGCAATCACGCTTCGGGCGTACTGATCATGGGCCAACGCGGACGGGCGTTGTATAGAAATGCGACATGTTGCGTCCAGTGGAGTTGAAAACACAGAGTTGGGTTTTGTCCGCGTTTACAGTTATTCGCCTAGTATTGCAGTAAACAGTGGTTGGAAATGGTTCCAGATTATAAAGCAAGTGCTGCGCTCTACAGTCATTATTTAAAAGTCGCATATTACCATTCCTAACTTCACAGTCCATCCAAATGCAAAATGTTGCGAAATTAGGAATACTGCGAAATTAGGCAAGTCTGCCCTACATAATCTGTAAATTTTTATAGCTTTAAAAACTGACACAAATTAATTTAATGCATGTGGAAAGTAGAAATTTATTTTTGTAGACTTTATTTTAACTGGCCTATTTGATTTACTAAACACCGTGACTGAACATGAAAAATATTTGATATCGTTAGTTTCTGTTCTCTTTATTGCCCCGAGACTTGTTTAAACAGATAAAAGAAAATACCGTTCAAAACGTGTTCCAACTTACGTCAACAGGTGAATTGTTGGCAGCTCATTAAACTGTAAATTTAATCCCTATTCAGCAGATAATTGGTATTATAGTAAGCATTAATACAACTCTAACTGATAACAGTAATGTATATATTCCGTCCTGTCAGCCAACGACAATAAAGTAATTTTCACGCATACTCACGATGAACCGACACAATGTACTATCCTACACTTAACGTTTGTACTGCCTCCATGCAGACAAAATGCAGTTCTAACTCCATGGCCAACGTTTACACACTGTTGGGTATTAATTAATTAGGCTACTCGTACGAACATCAGGGAAGCACAAGTACTTTCGGTGTCTACTGTTTGTTACATTATTTGAATTTCAAGTCATCATATTATCATGTTTGTTTAATATAATAATTTTATGTTTTGTACTTATATTCCCGCTACTACGATGGCTCCCCCACATTAACGTTTTACTTTAACTATTATTATTATTGTTGATCCCATCTACTGAGATGAGATTCCCATATTACATGCTTTGGCACCCACCACTGATGAGCTTAATTCTATTATTCAAAGTAAGGAGCTGTGACAAAAGTATATCTGATCAGATGTCAGGTTGACTTTGGTCTTAGTTAATACCAGCGAGGAGAGTTTTCGGGTTAACCCCCCCCCCCGCAGAGGGATAAAGAAATTCCACAAATAACAAAAATGTGGCGGTAAAAATGTTATCATACAACCTGAATTAATTTTTAGGCTAATTAGCTATGTGAGCACGAAAATGTCCAGTTGCGGTAGCTATAGCCTAACCAACATGGGAATACGGAATCACGTCATGTCAACGTTGGTAGTTTTTTGGTGCTTAACTGGTAGTTCAAATCTTTCCTAGTTTTGAGATTAGGTGTACGTCCTCTTTGCGAGTAGGAAAGAAATAGCCTTCGAATGTTTATTCAGCCCGCACTCAATCGAACTCTGTTCACAGTGTTTATTTATATGCAGTAATTCATTCCATAGCAACTTAAAAAAAAAAAGTATGAATTAAAAAGTTTTCTGTTTACTGTTCGAATCTTATAACACATGTGCCCATTTTGTACAAGGTTTTTCAATTCGTACTTAATATTTTTCACATATTTTACTTTAGAACTTTATTACCGTTTCAAACACAAATCAACAATAAAAACTTTAAACGTGTTAAGTATTTCGTATAGGCCAGGCTACAAGTAAACTTAAGACCGAACGCGTTGTTTGGAACGCATTACAAGCGCTCCATGGCCTCTACAGGTGAAATGATATAACAACTTCAACAAAATGTGCAGGCAACCCGTATGGCGATTTTGAAATGTTCGTTTTTGAGGAGGCCTATGGTGTCTCTATGAAAATCTTTTGTTCGTTTCGTTGACAAAACGAGAAGACCGATTTAATTCCATTTGCTACAAATTTTACAGACACGTATTCACTAAACGTTTTTACAAATCTTTTATTTAACACATTTGGCGTGAGCGGAAGATGGGAGAAAATATGTACTAGTTTCCTGGTATCGTTTATTTTATTTATATTGGAATGTAAGGTGACATCTTTATTGTTTCATGATTTTTATAAATGTTAGATAACTATTACTTTAACCCTTATGTTTCCATGCTTAGCTTCTCAATGACAGCAAAATAAATTGGAAATAACGAATTCTTTTTTCTTTTAAGTTTTGCAGTTTCATTCACTAAAATCTAAAACCTCTGTCGGAACCCCCCTCCAAGTAAAGGAAATGCTGTCTGCGCCCCTGGTTAACACAAACAGTATGATTCACAAGGAGAAAACAGGCCTTATCACACGTCGAATTCTAATGAGACTCTTTATAATACAATGTTATTTGTTTATAATACTTTCGTTTTATCAAAGTGGTTTTGACTACGCACATGTAAGCACAGAATAAGATCAGATGACGTGGAAATACTGACGTTGCTATTGAGTATTGTTATCCCAGATAACATTACTGAGGAACCTCAAAGGTCGTCTGTCGTTAAACACAAACAAAGAGAAGTAAAGTCCAGACAGTGAATTACATTTGACCGAGTGAAACTTCGTCATACGACGCTTGCTGGAGCATAAAGTTTCTTTGTTTTCGGTTTGTTTATTCACTCTACACTTTACAGTACAACCTAGGGTTCCTCTGTGTTTTGAACAGATAGTGTAAATCATAAACGAAGTCACATTTAAAAAAAAATTGTGTAATACTTTCTTCATTTTTATTAGTAAACTAATAAAAGTCAACTTCATGAAAAGACAGAGTATGTCCATGCTTAGAAGTAAAGTACCGGTACCGGCATTGTTCAGAAGAGATTAATCACATATCGTACAGGGAAAGTGAAAAAGTTACTTAACTGGAAAGTACCGCTTGCAATTCCGCCAGGAGTAGGGTATTATGTAAGCAGAATACGGATGTACAGTATAAGGAAAACGTGTCGATCGGACAAAACCAGGTTATGGGGCCACGGTGCAGTGTTACGTCCGTTTCTGAGAATTTGTTGGTAGACCAGTTGTTAGCCCTAGTGAACGACGTTACGCTCTCAGGTAAAGCTAAACGTCTACATTTGCTATCATTCTTATTTAATAACAGTAAAACTATATTTTAAAGTGTAAAGTTCGAAGTTAATGGACGACGTATCAGTTTAATCGGTTATTTCAAAAAGGTGTTAAATCCAGATTTTCAGAAAAAAGAAAACTTTTTACGCAGACATCAAGTACTGGGTGCATTACTTTTTTCTGGGTGCATTACTTTTTTCTACTGAAGTGCAGTCCAATAAGAGTGAAAAAATAATTAATAGCTTACTGCCAATTGTAGATTTTGTTTTTTTAAGCAGACATCAAATACTGGGTGCATTACTTTTTTCTACTAAAATGTAATCCAATAAGAGTCAAAAAATAATTAATACTGCCAATTGTAGATTTTGTTTGGCTTTAACATTTTCTTAAATTCGTGATGCCAGACCAGGGGTGGTTCTAGTCTAGGGCGGGGGCCCAGGTTCTCCCAGAATCCTAAGTGCTTTCTTTTAAATTTTCAGTTATGTATTGTACATACTGTTTATATTGTCCATAACTGCAGATTACTTTTTTATATTTAACTAGTGGTCGCCCAGTGGTCGAAATTCGACCGTAATTCATTAAATTTTTAAGTTTGAACGTTACTGAGGTTCTCTTGTCAAAGAGTATACCTCTATAATCATTGCATATAATTTTTTTGAATTTTGTTCTATTACATCAGCTGCGAGCGTGTACAAATACGTCATTAGTGTGTGTTGTTTGCCTTAATTCCCTGCAATACCTATGAAATTTAAAATTTAATGTTAGTAACAGTTGAAAAAAAAACACAATTACAGCTTGTATTCGTATTCATTTTTTGATATAATTCATTGTCAGTTTTAATTTTTTCATGTTATAATTGAATCAAATAAACGCTAATAAAAATGAGACTTGACATTCATAGAAGTATAAGATAGATTGTTTTCAATTCCAGTGGATTACATTTCATTTTTGGTAAGGTACAAAATTCGAAAACAGTTTGAAGATTATCTGCTACAAAGCTTACATAATTTTTTAATTTTTTTTTCTATGCATTAATTTTCGAGTTATTTGAAAAATATGAAAGATAGGAAAAATGAGGTTTAGCTTGGCTAAGCCATATTTAAAAAGCAATAACGCGTTTTTTCACATTTCCTTGGGTTTTTTTTTTGCCATACTGACCAGGTTTCGCCAAGGCTACACAGTTATTGTGCCGATCTTTTTCGAATTATATAAAATTTAAATAAAAAATTAATACAAAATAAAAAATGAAATAAAAAATACGTGCCTCGTATTTTTTCATATATTTTTCATTAAATAAAAAAACCGGGCGGTTAAAAAAATAAATGTTGTCCATTGAACTTAAAATAGTTTGAAAGTGAATTTAATGATTCAGAACTTCTGTGTAAACGATGTTTTTTGTAAAAACTCTTTCATCATTTGCTAAATGCCCTTGGCCATTATATTCGGAAATATAAAATCTCAAACCATCGAATGATCGAACTCTACTTGCTGCGACGACGTACAATTGACCATCTGTAAAAACTGGCTGCCTCAATAAAATTCCAATTTTTTCGAATGTTTGTCCTTGAGACTTATTTATTGTCATCGCAAATGCAGGTATAATTGGAAATTGAGTTCTTTGAAAGTTAAATGGTAAAACAGTACCGGAATATGTTAAATTTATACGTGGAATCAAAATTCTCTTATTGCGTGCGGTTCCAGTTAAAACTTCGCAATCAATAGCATTACGATGCATACACTTGATGCGCATTCTTGTTCCATTGACTAATGCTTCCTTTGTATTTAAGTTTCTGATCAGTAAAACGATGCAATTAACTTTCAATACTAACTTATGTGGTGGCAAACCACTAATAGTCAAAGAATTCAAAAACTCTACTGGATAGTTATTGATTTCATTGTCATCATCACAAATTATTTTATCGTAGCTATGATATGTTTTCTGTTCACCTGGTATTCGATTAAGTATATCAGTATTAATAAAAGTACAATCATCATTTTTAGGTGCTAAAATAACTGACTTCAATATGTTATCTGAGAGTATGTTTTCGGAAATATTTCCATACACCTCATTAATAATATTATTTTCATCTCCTATTAATTGCTGAGGTATTTCAATAATATTTTCACCAAACTGAGGGAATTGTGGGGCTTCATCATTACCAATTTTTTTCAAGAATTCGACACATTCTATTTCACTTGGTAAGGCTCTCATATTTTGAGTAAACGTTACTTTATGAAAATAAACAAATTTATGCCAACTCGTGACACAATTTTCAATTAAAGTTGCACGTGATCCATGTGGGACAACTGGTAAGATTTGCCGAAAATCACCGCACAGAAGTATCGTTTTCACTCCAAATGGTTTATGTTTATCATTTTCATCGCATAGATCCTGCAATAATCTATCTATGATTTTCAACACTTGCAGTGGGCACATAGAAATTTCATCAATAATTATCAATGATGATGAATTTATGTAACGTCCTATTTGCGGTAATATTCGCTACAGAATTTTCCAAAATGGGTATAGGCAATTTAAACACATTGTGTAAAGTTCTACCTCAAAGTAACAGAGTTGAAGCTATGCCACTGAACGCTGTTGCAATGCAACTAAGATAAAGCGAATTTAATTTGTGAATGATTGCTGTTTGTGTGAATGTTTTCCCACAACCTGCATGAGCGGTTAAACACAGTATCATGGTGCAAAACTTCATGAATCACACGATCAATTAGATTACGCTGTTCAATATTTGCAGTTTCATAATGCTCACAAAACTGAAACTTTTGTTCTATTGGATCAACAGCATTTGCTTCGTCTGTTCTCTGCGAATACGTGGGAACTGGTAAACCAAGTTCTTGACATGACAAATTATGAACATTCAAAATATCTTCAATTTCTAATAGAGCTGTGTTAAAAGATACTTCTTCGTTGTAATCTCTCAAAAAATCTTCACTAAGATATACTTTAAATTCATTCCATAACGCCAATGCATTGGCTGGCACATTTAATGCACAAATGTAACCAAATAAATTTCGCATTTGTTTTAGTGAATGTAATTCTTTTGCTTCATTTAAACATTCGCGCCATTCATTATCATTTGAAGCAATGCCGCGAGCATGGCACGCTTCAACAAAAGAAGTGTGTATAATTCCATTGTATGTTCTAACATCCTCAAATGATTTTGGATCACAGACATGTAATAAAAGCAATCGTAAATGGAAAAGTTCGATGTCTTTCGGTGATACTACATATATGCCTGTAATGATTTTATCACCTCCACGCCTTCTCTTCTTCCATTTTTTTCGGGAATCTTCCCACACATAATGCAAAGGAATTTCAATATACTTATATTCATGCGCTGATGGATCTGATCGATTCAATTGAAAAAATGCTAATAATTTTGTTTGTCTTGCATTTTCAATTGCTTGACGTTCTTGCCCTTCTCGAAAGTAAACATTCTGTCTACACGGTAAATGAATGTCAAGTCTAACGATGACATGTGATTGAAAATGCATTGGTAATTCATAGATGCGCCATACAGCTTCAGTTGATCCGACATAACGGCCATTTAAAAAATTTTTAACTTCATCAATGTGTATTTCTTGACCTGGTTCATTTCTCTCTGAACCTAATTCAACAGACGCACTGTCATAGCCTTTATACACGTATTTATAAACGTATTTAACACTTTTAACTGTAGTGCATAGTGCAACATTTATATGGCAATTAAATTTGGCAAGTAAATACGGATTGTATGGTACAACATAACGATTGTCGAGGCAACTACTGCGAACTTCAGCATTAATATCATTATCACGCCTTCTGTATAATGGATATCCATTTAATGATTCACATGTAAATTCATTAAATCGTTTTGGATAATCTTTTGTGCATTTTCCATCTCTCATACATACAGAATTTGGATTAAGTACACCGCATGGACCTTGCATCATGTGTTTTACAACATATTCATGTAATGTAGGATGTGTTTGAATGTTAGGAATCTCCGCAGATACAACTTTATCAATATCGGTAGCGTTAACAATTTTATTGCTCATTTAAAGAGAGTAAAATGTGAGCATGAGGCAATCCTCTCTTGTGAAACTCAATTGTATAAATGAGTGCTTCAACTTTACCGAAGATTTTTTTTAGTGTAAGGCCCTCAATTAATGCTTTCAGTTTGGACTTAAATACACGCACAACAATATCAGGTCAAACATTAGCTGACTCACCTACACCAATATTGCTAACTATTTCAGGCCAACTTGGATTGCAAGTCATTGTAATAAACAAAGAAGGCTTTCCGAAATGTTGTACAATTGACATTGCATCTAAATAATTCTGATACATATTTCTTGGAGATCCATTGAATGAAGATGGTAAAATTACTCTACGGCCAACATTATTGGCATTGGGGTTCAATTCTAAATAATCTGTTAAATTGTTGTAAACTTCAGACCTAAGACTTGTTTGATTTTGTCGAATGAAATGTAACCTTGTGCCCTCTATTCTCACATACATATCAACTATCCACTGCAGAAATAATTTCTGTGAATGGTGCAACATGCTAAAATCTTCTCTAATTGCAAGTCGATAGGCTGCATAATGAAGCATGGTTAATTTATTTCTGGGCGCTCTTGAATTAGATGTAGTTGGTACATTATGAGAAATATTGATATGCCACCCAGTATCACCATTTGGAAAAAGTAATGGATACGCTAAAGGGTCCAATGATGAATCCAAAACAGAGATATTTTTAATGGTACCGGTACCATTAACTTTTGAAAACGAAACCATATTTCGTTCAAAGGGTGGCTCACCATCAACTGTACTAAATATTACTGCTACATCAGTTTGAACTGCATCATTATAACGGTGTAGATCTAAATCACGATTTACTTTAATGAGCATACATATTTCTTTATTTTGATTTTCAACTCTCTGACAATGATCTTTCATTGCAATGAATGACCGAACGAAAGGATTAATGCGTTCCAATTCAAGAGAGATTTCGCGCATTATATTGTTATTGCATGTTTGATTATAGTGTTCACGTAATCTATAATTGACAGCAGTGTCAACATCATAAAAATATAATTGCGCATAACATGGTGAGGGACCATATCCAGCAGTCATTGGACCTGATCTGTGATAAAAAACATCATGTATTTTAAAATGATACACTCCACGCGTAACTGTATCCGAAATTTTAGCTTCTGAGCTAACCATAGCAAATGATGAATTGTATTTACGAATGTTTTCAAAATAATTTTTTGACTTTCTTTTTATTGAAGGTTCATTTGAAGTAAGTCCATCATACAATGATTTAAAGTATTCATTTTGACTTAAGGCCGGTAATATTGCTTTACCCTTACGACAACATGAAGTGAATGCAGTCCTTTCACCTAAAGTGACCTCAGATTCGAAATGTTTTGCATTGCAAAACCTGCATTGTAAATGCATTAATCCACAATCAAAAGTATTAAAATTTCTTGGAATGACATTCAGTGCGCATTTAAATGTATCCTTCAAAATATTTTCATCATTTTGTATACTATTTACACTATTTAAATTTGCATTTGGTCTATTATCATTTTGACTTTCATGTGAATATATATTCCTTCTTCTTTGTCTCTCACTCCGACCCGTCAATGTTCTATGTCGAGGCATAATGGAAGTAGGTGCGAATATCTGAATGTAAAAAAAAAAAATGTAATGAAATTACTGAAACTAAGATTAGACAGGGTTTAATTTAAAAATAATAAAATGTACTCACTTTTTTGAAACCACCAATAATAATTAGGCGAGAGTAAGTCAATTCAAATTGCTGCTACAAAATTTTCCTTTTGCAACAGGTGTATATTAAGCAAGCTGTATTTCACTTTCAACTGCACATTAATATATAAAACACAGATATCTAATATACAAAATATAAAATAAACGCTTTTTTGCCTTGACATACACTCCACAGACTATTGAAAAAGGAACATTTGAAATCACACAAAATTCACAGCTCATTCAGTCAATCTGTCAGTAATTATTTTTTGGCAACATTTTAAAATTCTTTGGCGACAATCTCTACTCTGTGCGACTGTTTGACCACAGACTATTATGTGTTTGACATTGGCAGTATGAACGTACACTAAAATGAAAAAATTATAATTTTATTGCCTGGCAACAAAATTATTTTATTTTTAACAATTACCATTGTTTGAAAAAGTTTAAATGAATTTTCAAGTGCAAATGAATGTTTTATTTTATTTTATTTTATGTATTTGTAACACATATTATATATAAATTTTAGCTTTCTGCACTCCTTCTCCATATAAACTTTAACTATGCCAAATCTCACACTCCTCCGTGCGCGCAATATGCTTAAAAAGGGGTACAAAGTTTTCTCTTCACGTATTAATATATAGATTATTATTGTTACTCCCATCTACTATGATGGCTCCTCAGTTTACAAGTTCTAGAACCACCACTGGTCATGAACTTTTCAAAAACACATGAAAACTGTTAATGCGGTAAAGAAATACCATATAACACAATAAAATGGTTGAAATCAATGTTTTCTTATGTAAAAAATATTAAATACAATATACAAATAATAGATTATAATATACGTGTTCAGGGAAAGTTTTAAACCTTTTTCATAGCAAGTTTTTAGCCTATAATAATTTTTAGCTGTTACCACCAGCCAGATAAATATTTCTCCATAAAACAATTTTTGATGTTTGATGTAACTTTGTATGTTTAGTCATACTCGTTTTTTTTCAAGAAAATCTACAATCGACAAGGCTTAAGAAATTTGAAAGAATTCTTTTATCAGTGGAAGTATGACTCACAATACCTGATTTGTTTTTATCATAATTACTCATGTGATACTAAGACAATGTTTTCACACGTTTTTCCATAAAACATGAAAACTTTATGGACCAGCCCTTGAAGTATTCAACAATATCAGTCTATAACAAACAAACAAAAATATTTTGCAGGTTTTATGTTTAAATATTTAAAACTATTCTATTATTAAATTAACTACTCTGAAATATAATTATATTTTGCCAATGTTTATCAATTTTCTTTCAATAGCCCCACATATGTTCTTACAGAACAAAAATGAACAATCTCTGATTGGGATCTGCTGTGTACTCATTGTTATTTCTTCAAATATTTTTAGTGTTGTAAGTATCAATAAGCTTGTGGTAACAGTTTTGGCCTGGCTTTGGTCAGAACACCCATCTGAGACATACATTTTCTCTGTTTGTCCCTTGTAATTTTCTTCAAAAAATTATTAGTGTTTATTATTGTAATACAATAATAGTCAAATTTTAATGCTAGGTGCCTACACACTACATATCATGTTCAATAAATACCTTAAAAAGTTTGTATTACTGTGAAAATATTATGTATCCAGGACTTAAAGACTTTTCCATAATGTATTTCTTAAATTGCATAGAGGCATGGAACACACTCATTTCATTTTCATATTCAGTTATATACGCACAAGCCTACAATAAAAATACACAGTGAATTAGTCAGTTTATGAAAAAAGGTGCATTATGATATTTAATATAATAACAACCAGTTCAATTCAGGCCCGGATTTCCCACTAGGCACGTGCCTAAGGGCGGCAGTCTAAGGGGGTGGCACGAGGTGAAAAATTATTTGTTAAAATTTCATGTTTTCGGTTTTTTGCAAATGAGATATTTGCAACAGAGATAGTTGAAATGACTATTTTCAGCAACTTTTTTTCAACAGCAGGAGAATTGAATATATAGAAGTTACTTGTTTGGGGGGGGGGCTAACAATAGTGCCTAGGGGCAGCAGGATACTTAAATCCAGGCCTGGTTCAATTATAGTGTGTGTGTGTGTGTGTGTGTGTGTGTGTGTGTGTGTGTGTGTGTGTGTGTGTGTGTGTGTGTGTGTGTGTTGTCTGCACGCACGCATGTGTGCATATGATTAATGTGGAAGGTCTAGGAGATAAAGAGCAGAGGTAATAGTGTATCGGCTAGTAAACTAAGAAGTACTTTGATAGTATGAATAAGGAAGAAAATACTTTAAATATGAAGACGTGGGGATACTGTAAAAATGTGTAAATTATAGCAGTTTAAAGTACTAAACTGTGTGCACATGATGTTTTCTGTGTATGTTGTAAACATGTATTACTAGTGTACTGTACTTGGAAACTAGCATCTTAACACAATTCTGATATACCGGTAATGAACGCAATGGTGAATAACGCCTTGGTTAGAAACGAAATAAAAATAAGACAGAAAGCCCAATCAACGTCTAGTTTAAAAGCAGTTAAATACTTTTCTAATAATTGATCTATGTACCAGTGACTCGACTAATATGTGCAAGTTGGCTTTTTTTATAGTGTTTGGGTTCATCATCTTTAACAATCTCTGTATGGCAATTAAGCTAAACTAAATTATATTTTTTGTTTTGCATATTTTTGTTAAAAACTAACTTAATACTGAACTAATTAATAACTGTTGTAATCTTGTTAAGATTTATTCTCAGTGTAATTTCAAGCTCAATTTTAAAAGATGGCTGGTCATAATTTGGATCATAAATAAGCATAGGAGAAAATACATGACCAAAGTGGCCACTTACTGATTTTTTCCTAATATTTTTATTCGTCATTGCCGAGTGTTTAAAATAAAAGTTAAATTACAGTCATAATGCTGAGCTCAATGTTGTGAGTATACTCACTGTATTTATGAATATTGGGAGTACTGTATTATTTATAAATCTTAATATTATAAATATCTTACAACTTGTTCACAGAAAAAATATTTGAAGCCATCAGATACAAAAAATAATAACATTAGATGGTGATATATAAATAAAAATAAATTATTCCAGATATGTGACATTTAGATAAAGAGTAACATGACTAAAAACCATATAAAAGGTTTTGGTAGTCAACTGAGCAATTAAAAAAAAATCAGGGCATGAAGTAAAATCTAGTTTAATACCTGAAAATGAGGTATCAGATGTTTATAGAATTGGAAAAGAAACACTGATAGAAAATTATATCAGAATGAACCTATAGTTAGGAAACCCTTCAATGTTGATGGAGAATGAAAAAGATAAGACTTGAGAACTGGATTTTGGGAAGAACAAAAGTTGGAATTCCAATGCGCACAGATGAAGTCCAAACAGTTATGAAATATCCCAGTGTACTAATCTATTTATTGATGACAGACCAGAAAGAAAATGGATTACATTTTTCCTAAAGAGATATCCAGAAGTTGAAAGAAAACTGCAGAAATTCTATCTAAAGCAAGAGCATCTGAAACAGAAGGAAATATTAAACACTGATTTTCAGAATCATTATAATTAGGTTATACTTCCAACAGGTTGATGTGAATGCAACTTTAGAAGATGCAAATATGTATTCAATTTGGATTAACCATGACTGTTAATGTAACCCAAATATGGCAAACTTTTTGAGCTTAAAAAAGTGTGGAAACTTCTACAGAATAATATTAGGACCTAAAAAAATACATAACTGTTTTTTTTTAATATTTTTAGCATCAGGTGATAGTGATCATCCCATATAATTTACTCTTATAAAGGATACCAAGAGACACTGCTGATTCTGTACTTGATGGTATTGTTGTTGAGTGGAATGACAACAAATGGGTGATCAGTGTCACATTTTTCTATTAAAGATTGTTCTTATGTTATTTATCAATCTTTAAAAAAAGTGCTAACAGAAAAATCATAAGAAGAGCATTCACTCTACAAAGATTCAACAATTATCAACAAACAAAAACATAGTTAGTAGAACAACATATATCAATACCTCTGTAAACACTGGTTAGATCTGAAAATAAATGTAAATCTGAACAGGTGATACTAAAACCAGGTAAAGAGGTTATAAAATAAATGTGATTGTGAGGATTCCTTGTAATGTACAGTGGATGTAGCCAAGAGTGAAAGACCAACAGTGGTTCAGTACATTGTGACCTTATTAAAAAAACAAGTATACCTACTGAACAGGGGCGGATCCATCAAGTAATTCTGGGGGTATATGAAAAGGTGGATAATTTTTTAATGGTCTGAAATATAAATGATAGGAATGAGTGAAGATAAAAAATACAGTGTTTTATTATCAGCACAATAAGTTTATTAACGTACAAGTATAAAATCATAGTGTTTGTCACTTCTTGTTCTTTTAATAACACTACATTCACTTACATTTTAAAGTATACACTAGTCATTTACAGTGACACTTTTTCCATAAGGCAGACAAGGCAGCTGCTTAGGAGCTCCACAGTTTTGGGGGTCCCAAAGATTTGAATATGTTTTGGGGGTAACTTGAATATGGGAGTGTATCTTATATCTTTTATACGTACAAAGTAAAGTGGTTCAAAATAAAAAAATATAAGGTCTTATCTCAGAAAGTCGATGAACTTACAAAATTAGAAAAGCCGTCATTAAACAAGAAAGGCTAAATAACTGTGCAATTATGAACATAGAATCTGATTTGACAAGAGCTTTGAGTTTTACAGACGTCATAAATAGTTTTGCGGAATCTAAAGCTCATAACACAATACATATATAAAATAATAATGTAGGTATATAAATTAATAAAAATTTATAGCCATTTATTATTCTCATTATAAATATTCCTCACTATAAATATTATTCCTCATTATTAAACTCATTATAAACATTCTTAAATTGTTATATTATTGAGTATTTAATTATTTAAATAAACAATTATAAAATGAATGAATGAAGGTTAAATATATATATGACTAAAATTATCTTTGACAGTTTAAGATTTAATATATAAATTTATTTTTGATTTACTAGATGCCTTTTAATTACTATATACACACTCATAAGTATACGTAATTATTCCAGGATTTAGCTCGCTTTACATAGAGCACATCATTACATCTGCCTAAAGTGGTGGAGAGACAAAAAGCTTATGCCTTATATTGTAATAATGTGTTTTTATAGGCTACTTGCTAGTAAGTGGCACAAAACAATTCAATAATGGTCATTTATAAGTTTGACCCAACACCACTTAATGATCATTAAGTGATCATTTACTACTTTATTACAACCACAGTGTAGTACAGTACTACTTAAGTACTTTAGTAGTATTAGTCATTTATTTTACTTTTTTTTAATGGTCATTTATCAGAGGCGTATATATAATTTCCTTTTGGGAGGACTGAGATTTTTTTGACGCTAAGTAATTGAATTGTAACATGAGCAGAACTCATTAATAAATAAATTATTTTAACATAAATATAATCAACTATGACCTAAGAAGATTTGATCATGTTGAATTCCATCACTTACATGTAACAAAACCCCATACGTACAACCATATGTGTGTGTGTGTGTGTGTGTGTGTGTGTGTGTGTGTGTGTGTGTGTGTGTGTGTGTGTGTGTGTGTGTGTGTGTGTGTGTGTGTGTGTGTGTGTGTGTGTGTGCACGAGTGAGAGTGCCTGTGCGTGTATTTGTCTGTTCAAGAAAACAAATTTATTTAGTGAGGAATCAGAAAAACAATGTACAATACGCTCATTATTTACAAGAATGAAAAAAATTGATGAGGTCAAAAAACTTTATATTGTCACCTAACAGTATGTACTGTTAATCATTATCTGCACTGACTTTGAAAGTAGATCTTTCAGCATTTTTTCACCTTGGTTATTTTTTGCATTCAAAATTACGGGGAACAGAACCGGAGTCAGTTCAACCCTCCATTAAATCTGTTGGCATGAACAGAATTTTGGTAAAGTTACCACTCTGTAATGATAAGTAATATGTTTCATTTTGCTAATATATTTAATAATTACTGAAGATATTTGAGGAAGCTGCGGTTTAATAAAAAGTTATACACTGAATGAGCACAGTTCACTTTAAAAATGCAACCTAAACTAATCATAGATTGGTCCATTACAAGAAAGGTATTGGTCATAGATACTACCCTACAAGAAAGGTAACATAAAAATCTTCTCATAAAATCTTTTGTTGTGTATAACTAAAATTATCATCCTGATAATTTCTTTTTTCATTAATTGTAGGTACTGACAATGAGGATTCTTGATAATAACGAGTATTTATTACATAACACCTAACTAGAACTTGACTTTTTTAATATCTACGTTAAAATAATTAGCAGTTGTATTTGCTTTTAATATGGCAGGCATGGAACAGTTTGGTGGACCATTGTTATCAGTGCACTAGTTTTGAAAAATGTGCTACCTCAGTATTGATTATGGGCACATAATGTATGGAAACGGTTTGTAATCAGACAGTGACACCAATCTACGTAATTATCACAAGACGCTTAACGTGACACTGCTAATCACATGTGCTGATAACAGTCTGATAAAGTGTTTTACCAACATAAAATACGAGAATAACACATTTCCAAGAGAAACCTAACAAAACAGGCCTACCTAACATTCAAGTAGTGTATAATAGTTTCCTAGAAACCCATGAGTACAGACACTCAAATATTATAGCAGACAGTAACCTCGGACCTGTCACAGCGCGTAAACCTATTGCACTCATGTTCCTACGTGTAAAAAAATCAATTGTGACGCGTTTTTCAATTACGTTTATTGCATAAAGAAGTGCAGTTGTTTACAACAACAATGTTACAACGTCCCTTTACTAGAAGTTTCATAAAAGAATTCAAGGAATTTAATTTTTCTATTATATGAATCATTTTCTATATAAGTAACTCGATGTTTCTTGCAGTAATTATATAATTTGTGATGTTTTCAATTTGTTTTTTCTGCAAGTAGATAATATTGTATATTCTTTTTAACACCTGACGCACGTTTCACTGAAAAATATCAGTATCATCAGAGGTTTCTAATTAGAAAGAATATAGAGGTTTCCCATTAGAGGTGTTAAAAAGAATATACAGTATTATCTACTTGCAGAAGAAACAAATTGAAAACATCACAAATTATATTATATGAATGTATAAAGTGACAAGCATGAAGAGGTCTCAAGCTAGGCGAATCCAGCGGATGCAAAGGGGACTCTATACTCTCCCGTCAGCTCTAAATATACGCGTACGCTAGGTAAAATAGTGTTTTTTGCTGTTAAAACGTAAAAAGTTTTCAAACAATAAATCCATGAAATAATTTAATCCTTTACTTAGAGCAACTATTTCACTATGCAGTGGCGTACCTAGGCCACTGGAGGCCCGAGACAGATTTCTTTCTTTCTTTCTGAGGATTTCATATAATTATGATATACACGAATATTTTTCTGTCAGCTATAACACACATATATTGAAATGAGCTGTACTACAGAAAGATCTAAAAACACAGGATCCTAAAATACGTTATTAAGTGTTATAAAGCAACTTTCAGTAATACTCCACAAAATATGTAGTGTAGATTTTATATATATATGGTTGTGAGGCATTGCCCCCAGGTACCAACTGACGCTTCTCTTTCTAGTATGAATATATTTCTAATAATAAACTTACGTAAACACTTTATGAGGTAGGGTTTTAAGGTAGATTTCAAAATAATATGAAAAAAGCTTTGCAATCGATCGATTAAATCCTAGACGTCTACTAGTCTTGCGTTTCAGGACGTAACAATAGAACATTTGCTAATAAATTAAAAAAATTTACCAAAAAAACTTATTTTTCCAAACGTGGAGGCCCCCTACTAAGTGGGGCCCGGGGCGCTCCTCAAAGTTGGTTACTTTGCAAATATGTCTACCACAACTCCAGACGGGGAGAGTTTAAAGGCCAAGTGAGAGAAGATATATGGAGTCTTTATTTCAGTTTCGATTCAACACCAACTTCACCCCCTTATTTGGGGTGTCTGGGATTGTGTAGGGCTGCAATGGAAAGGTCGCCGCCTGGAGAAATGTCATGATAGATGCATGACAATAAATTCGAATAAATGAATTAAATCCTAGGCCTACGCCCTCTGTTACAGTGAGTGGTCGATTCGTATGAATAAAACGTGCAGTTGATTATAGGTAAATCAATAAATGCCTAGGAACAAACCATTATAAATTTCTAAATACCGTAATTATATGTCCTAGTACTGTTGGGGACAACTCCCATTCAATCAACCAACTGCTCTCTTGCCTATGGAGTTTCTAATCTGCGCTGACAATATTGAAGAGATATTGTGAAAGATACACAGTAGACGATAAAAACACAAGTTCAAACGAGTAAACATTTTCAACGTAATTTACATCAGTGGCAATGTAATTTACATCAGAGTATTATAACCCGTACTTAGTTCTACGTTTAAATGAACAGTTGCGTAAATAAAACATGATGAAAGAATGCCATCCGGACTGAAAATCACCTGACGCAATCAATCTGTTTAGTCTGAAATCTCAGCTGAAAGTATTACTAATACAAATTAATTTCATATGTAAATAACCCTCTCTCTCTTACCCAAACAGAAACACAAAGTAATTACTCGTATATTAAGTACTTGTAAATCATTAATATATTTAAGAATTCAAGTGATTTATAATTAGCATAGTAAAATGCGTATAGCATATAAGCATATGCAACACAGTGCTTACCATAAAGACGTATTTAGTAGATCTGAACTCTTCGAATTCAGTTCAACTGCAGTTACGATTCATTTTACGTCGAAATTATATTGCTAATTTAATAAAAGTTATAAATTTTAAAATGTTAAATTAAAACATGTTATAAGGAACAGTGTAAGCTACTTATAACGAAAGTAAATATCGGTATGGAGAACCATACATGACTCCCATGTTCTAACATTTATATTTAAAATCATTTACGAAATGAAATGTTTCCATAGAAACTACTTCTTTCTACTTATTGCTTCAGCCTTAACCACAGTACTGTGGTCACTAACGTATACCACCACACGTTATCGCACTCGATTTTCACTGATGATGGCAGTCGACGGGACTGCCGAAACGTCTGGTTTTGCAGAAAACATTGGGCTACGGCCAAACAGCCCGGGAAGGAATTTTAACAACAAACTACTACTTTGTTGCCGATAACGTAGTACACATACAAAAAATTTTCCCTTCCCCCTTCAACTATAATTATCATTTATAGAAAATTACCCCCACCCCGTTCAACTAGCCTCTTCATTTATAGATATTTCATCTACGTTTCTACAGTGGATTATTAAGATCTTATCACGATACTTTATTTATCAAAATTAAGTACTTTACTCTTGTTACAACAAAAAATGATTCAGGTAAACTGCCCTTTCCCCGTAACCAATCTTCACCAAAATCAACAGTCCTTGAGTCTTCTACAACTCAGGCACATATGTAAAAAATTATTTGATTCTGTTTGAATTTACGGAAGTTATCGTTCGTCATGAAAAAATTTCTCTTGTTACAACATAAAATGTTGCAGGTAAACTACCCCTTTCCCTTAACCGATCTTCACCCAAATGAACAGGCCTTGAGATCTCTAAACTCTAGGGACGTATGCAAAAACGTATTTGATTATGTTTGAATTTACGGCAGTTATCGTTCGTCATAGAAAAAATTAACCTTTTTATCACATAAAATGTTTCAGGTAAACTACCCCTTTATCTTAACTGATCTTCAACAAAATCAATAGGGCTTGAGCCCTCTACAATTCAGGGATGCATGCAAAACATTATTTGATTCTGTTTGACTGTGCGGCAGTTATCGTTCGTCATAGAAACAATTACTATTGTTAAAACATTAAAGGTGACTGGTAAACTACCCCTTTCCCTTAGCCGATCTTCATCAAAATCAACAGACCTTGAGTACTTAAAACTTCAGGAATGTATGCAAAAAATTATTTGATTCTATTTGAATATGCGGCAGTTATCATTCGTTATAAAAATAAAATTACCCTTTTAAAACATAAAACGTTGTAGGTAAACTACCCCTTCCCTTAACCGATCTTCACCAAAAACAAGAGGTCTTTAGTACTCTACAAATCAGGGCTGTATGCAAAAACTTATTTGATTCTGTTTGAATTTGCGGCTCTTATCGTTTGCCATAGAAAATACCCTTGTTAAAACATAAAACGTTGCAGGTAAACTAACCTTTTTCCCTTAACCGATCATTACCAAAATCAACAGATATAGAGAACTCTACAATTCAGGGCTGTATGCGAGACATTATTTGATTCTGTTTGAATTTGCGGCTGTTATTGTTTGCCAAACAAACAAAATTACCCTTGATAAAAAAAAACCGTTGCAGGTAAACTACCCCTTTCCCTCAACCGATCTTCACCAAAAACAATAGGTCGCGAGTACTCTACAAATCATGGCGGCATGCAAAAAATTATTTGATTCTGTTTGAATTGCGGCTGTTATCGTTTGCCATAGAAAAAAATCTACAGACACACACACAGACACTTCGAAAAATGTTTACTTCCATGTTCCTTAAGGAAATGGAAGTATGGTGATGGCAAAAAAAACGTGTTCGAGATTATTGCAGATTCTGATTGTACTACACTCAAAACATGAAATAGTCGTTTTTTGAAATGTGTGTGTGTGTGTGTGTGTGTGTGTGTGTGTGTGTGTGTGTGTGTGTTGTGTGTGTGTGTGTGTGTGTGTGTGTGTGTGTGTGTGTGTGTGTGTGTGTGTGTGTGTGTGTGTGTGTGTGTGTGTGTGTGTGTGTGTGTGTGTGTAGATTTTTTTCTATGGCAAACGATAACTGCCGCAAATTCAAACAGAATCAAATAATTTTTTGCGTACAGACCTGATTTATAGAGTACTCACGACCTATTGTTTTTGGTGAAGATCGGTTGAGGGAAAGGGTTAGTTTACCTACAACGGTTTTTTTTTATCAAGGGTATTTTTTTGTTTGCAAACGATAACAGCCGCAAATTCAAACAGAATCAAATAATGTTTCGCATACAGGCCTGAATTATGGAGTTCTCAAGACCTATTGTTTTTGGTGAAGATCGGTTAAGGGAAAGGGGTAGTTTACCTGCAACGTTTTATGTTTTAACAAGGGTATTTTATATGGCAAACGATAAAGCCGCAAATTCAAACAGAATCAAAAGATTATTTGCATACAGCCCTAAATTGTAGATTTCTCAAGACCTGTTGTTTTTGGTGAAGATCGGTTAAGGGAAAGGGGTAGTTTACCGGCAACGTTTTATGTTTTAACAAGGGTATTTTATATGACAAACGATAACAGCCGCAAATTCAAACATAATCAAATAATGTTTTGCATACTGCCCTGATTTGTAGAGTACTCAAGACCTATTGTTTTTGGTGAAGATCGGTTAAGGGGAAGGGGTAGTTTTCCTGCAACGTTTTTTTATCAAGGGTAATTTTTTAGGGCAAACAATAACAGCCGCAAATTCAAACAGAATCAAATAATTTTTTGCATACGTCCCTGAATTGTAGAGATCTCTAGGCCTTTTGATTTTGGTGAAGATCGGTTAAGGGGAAGGGGTAGTTTACCTGCAACCTTTTACGTTTTAACAACAGTAAAGTACTTGAAAATTCATTTAAACTTTTTCAAACAATGGTAATTGTTAAAAATAAAATAATTTTGTTGCCAGGCAATAAAATTATAATTTTTTCACTTTAATGTAAATCATGTATGAGAGAAAATATATCGTTCGTGGCAGGCAAGCATATCTCATTTATATAATGTTTACGTTTCCATTTTATTATTATGACTCCGCAATAAAAAGGCAGGGAAGACACACACACACACACACACAATTCGCGTTATTTCTGGCCTCATTCATGTTTATTTTCTTACATTTGCACGCTTTTTAAATGGAAAGTGCCGAAACCCATACCACCATAACGCGTGCAAGCCGAAAAATCGTCCAGCGTGGATAGCGATTTGCTTCCTGTGGATCGCTGGGCAGTGTAACTGCACGTGTTTACAGCGGAACGATTCATAGACAGACTTTTCGTGTTTAGGGAATGAACCCTCTGCAAGATGCTGAGGGTCCATGAGTGACTTCGGAGCGCTCCTTCTTTTCCGCGTGTTTGTTCTGTGAAACGTACACTGTAGATTCGCAGCTTTACTCTAAGCAACGCTCAATAGGAAATGTTGAAACTTTTTGTCCACGGTGTACCCTCATACACACTAAACCTGCTCTGATGTTTTAATTACGGACATCATAATATTAAAACTTTGGAAACTTGAGCACTACTTAATGGAGATCAATCATTAACTTATACAAGCCATTAATTTTATGCATATTTTTTATATATATGTGTACAACGTTATCGGCAACAAAGAAGTAGTTTCTGTTAAAATTCCTTCCCGGAATATTTGGCCGTAGTCCAATGTTTTCTACAAAACCAGACGTTTCGGCAATGCCATCGACTTCCACCATCAGTGAAAATCGAGTGCGATAACGTGAGGTGGTATACGTAAGGACCACAGTACTGTGGTTAAGGCTGAAGCAGTAGGTAGAAAGAAGTAGTTTCTATGGTAATATTTCATTTCGAAAATGATTTTAAATATAAATCTTAGAATATGGAAGTCATGTATGGTTCTCCATACCGATATTTTTTCATGTTTTGAGTGTAGTACAATCAGAATCTGCAATAATCTCGAACACGATTTTTTTTGCCATCACCATACTTCCATTTCCTTAAGGAACATGGAAGTAAAAAATTACCCATGTTAAAACATAAAACGTTGCTACTAAACTACCCCTTTCCCTAAACCGATCTTCAACAAAATCAACAGACCTTGAGTTCTGTATAATTCAAAAAGGTATGGAAAAGAGTAGTGGATTCTGTTTGAATTTACGGCAGTTATCGTTCATCATGTAAACATTTCTCTTAGTTCAACGTAAAAGGTTGCAGGTAAACTACCCCTTCCCCTTAACCGATCTTCACCAAAACCAACAGGTCTTGAGAACTCTACAATTCAGGGCTGTATGCAAAACATTATTTGGTTCTGTTTGAATTTGCGGCTGTTATCGTTTGCCATAGAAAATATTACCCTTGATAAAAAAACGTTGCAGGTAAACTACCCCTTTCACTTAACCGATCTTCACCAAAAACAATAGGTCTTGAGAACTCTACAATTCACGGCTGTATGCAAAAAATATTTGATTCTGTTTGAATTTGCGGCTGTTATCGTTTGCCATAGAAAATACCCTTGTTAAAACATAAAATGTTGCAGGTAAACTACCCTTTACCTTAACCGATCTTCAACAAAATCAACAGACCTTGAGAACTGTACAATTTAGGGCTGTATGCAAATAATCATTTGATTCTATTTGAATTTGCGGTTGTTATCGTTTGCCATAGAAAATACCCTTGTTAGAACATAAAACGTTGCTGGTAAACTACCCCTTTCCCCGTAACCGATGTTAACCAACATCAACAGGCCTTTCGTCCCCTACAATATAGGGACATATGCAAAACATTATTTGATTATGATTGAATTTACGGCAGTTATCGTTCGTCATAGACAAAATTAACCTTGTTATCACATAAAATGTTGCCGGTAAACTACCCCTTCCTCATAACTGATCTTCACCAAAATCAATAGGTCTTGAGTCCTCTACAATTCAGGGATGCATGCAAAACATTACTTGATTTTGTTTGAATGTGTGGCAGTTATCGTTTGCCATAGAAAATAACCTTGTTAAAACATAAAATGTTGCAGGTAAGTACCTTTTTCACTTAACCGATCTTCACCAAAAACAATAGGTCTTGAGAACTCTACAATTCACGGCTGTATGCAAAAAATTATTTGATTCTGTTTCAATTTGCGGCTGTTATCGTTTGCCATAGAAAATACCCTTGTTAAAACATAAAATGTTGCCGGTAAACTACCCCTTCCCCTTAACCGATCTTCAACAAAATCAACAGACCTTGAGAACTCTACAATTTAGAGCTGTATGCAAATAATCATTTGATTCGTTTGAATTTGCGGCTGTTATCGTTTGCCACAGAAAATACCATTGTTAGAACATAAAACGTTGCAGGTAAACTACCCCTTTCCTTTAACCGATCTTCATCAAAATCAACAGACCTTGAGTTCTGTATAATTCAAAAAGGTATGGAAAAGAGTAGTGGATTCTGTTTGAATTTACGGCAGTTATCGTTCGTCATAGAAAAAATTACCCTTGTTAAAACATAAAATGTTGCCGGTAAACTACCCCTTCCCCTTAACCGATCTTCAACAAAATCAACAGACCTTGAGAACTCTACAATTTAGGGCTGTATGCAAATAATCATTTGATTCTGTTTGAATTTGCGGCTGTTATCGTTTGCCATATAAAATACCCTTGTTAGAACATAAAACGTTGCAGGTAAACTACCCCTTTCCCCGTAACCGATGTTAACCAACATCAACAGGCCTTTCGTCCCCTACAATATAGGGACATATGCAAAACATTATTTGATTATGATTGAATTTACGGCAGTTATCGTTCGTCATAGACAAAATTAACCTTGTTATCACATAAAATGTTGCCGGTAAACTACCCCTTCCTCATAACTGATCTTCACCAAAATCAATAGGTCTTGAGTCCTCTACAATTCAGGGATGCATGCAAAACATTACTTGATTTTGTTTGAATGTGCGGCAGTTATCGTTTGCCATAGAAAATAACCTTGTTAAAACATAAAATGTTGCAGTTAAACTACCTTTTTCACTTAACCGATCTTCACCAAAAACAATAGGTCTTGAGAACTCTACAATTCACGGCTGTATGCAAAAAATTATTTGATTCTGTTTCAATTTGCGGCTGTTATCGTTTGCCATAGAAAATACCCTTGTTAAAACATAAAATGTTGCGGATAAACTATCCCTTCCCCTTAACCGATCTTCAACAAAATCAACAGACCTTGAGAACTCTACAATTTAGGGCTATATGCAAATAATCATTTGATTCTGTTTGAATTTGCGGTTGTTATCGTTTGCCATAGAAAATACCCTTGTTAGAACATAAAACGTTGCTGGTAAACTACCCCTTTCCCCGTAACCGATGTTAACCAACATCAACAGGCCTTTCGTCCCCTACAATATAGGGACATATGCAAAACATTATTTGATTATGATTGAATTTACGGCAGTTATCGTTCGTCATAGACAAAATTAACCTTGTTATCACATAAAATGTTGCCGGTAAACTACCCCTTCCTCATAACTGATCTTCACCAAAATCAATAGGTCTTGAGTCCTCTACAATTCAGGGATGCATGCAAAACATTACTTGATTTTGTTTGAATGTGCGGCAGTTATCGTTTGCCATAGAAAATAACCTTGTTAAAACATAAAATGTTGCAGGTAACTACCTTTTTCACTTAACCGATGTTCACCAAAAACAATAGGTCTTGAGAACTCTACAATTCACGGCTGTATGCAAAAAATTATTTGATTCTGTTTCAATTTGCGGCTGTTATCGTTTGCCATAGAAAATACCCTTGTTAAAACATAAAATGTTGCCGGTAAACTACCCCTTCCCCTTAACCGATCTTCAACAAAATCAACAGACCTTGAGAACTCTACAATTTAGAGCTGTATGCAAATAATCATTTGATTCGTTTGAATTTGCGGCTGTTATCGTTTGCCACAGAAAATACCATTGTTAGAACATAAAACGTTGCAGGTAAACTACCCCTTTCCTTTAACCGATCTTCATAAAAATCAACAGACCTTGAGTTCTGTATAATTCAAAAAGGTATGGAAAAGAGTAGTGGATTCTGTTTGAATTTACGGCAGTTATCGTTCGTCATAGAAAAAATTACCCTTGTTAAAACATAAAATGTTGCCGGTAAACTACCCCTTCCCCTTAACCGATCTTCAACAAAATCAACAGACCTTGAGAACTCTACAATTTAGGGCTGTATGCAAATAATCATTTGATTCTGTTTGAATTTGCGGCTGTTATCGTTTGCCATATAAAATACCCTTGTTAGAACATAAAACGTTGCAGGTAAACTACCCCTTTCCCCGTAACCGATGTTAACCAACATCAACAGGCCTTTCGTCCCCTACAATATAGGGACATATGCAAAACATTATTTGATTATGATTGAATTTACGGCAGTTATCGTTCGTCATAGACAAAATTAACCTTGTTATCACATAAAATGTTGCCGGTAAACTACCCCTTCCTCATAACTGATCTTCACCAAAATCAATAGGTCTTGAGTCCTCTACAATTCAGGGATGCATGCAAAACATTACTTGATTTTGTTTGAATGTGCGGCAGTTATCGTTTGCCATAGAAAATAACCTTGTTAAAACATAAAATGTTGCAGTTAAACTACCTTTTTCACTTAACCGATCTTCACCAAAAACAATAGGTCTTGAGAACTCTACAATTCACGGCTGTATGCAAAAAATTATTTGATTCTGTTTCAATTTGCGGCTGTTATCGTTTGCCATAGAAAATACCCTTGTTAAAACATAAAATGTTGCGGATAAACTACCCCTTCCCCTTAACCGATCTTCAACAAAATCAACAGACCTTGAGAACTCTACAATTTAGGGCTATATGCAAATAATCATTTGATTCTGTTTGAATTTGCGGCTGTTATCGTTTGCCATAGAAAATACCCTTGTTAGAACATAAAACGTTGCAGGTAAACTACCCTATTCCCTTAACCGATCTTCACCAAAACCAACAAGTCTTGAGAACTCTACAATTCAGGGCTGTATGCAAAATATTATTTGATTATGTTTGAATTTGCGGCGGTTATCGTTTGCCATAAAAAATACCCTTGTTAAAACATAAAACGTTGCCGGTAAACTGCCCCTTCCCCTTAACCGATCTTCACCAAAAACAACAGGTCTTGAGAACTTTATAATTCAGGGCAGTATGCACAAAATTATTTGATTTTGTTCGAATTTTCGGCTGTTATCGTTTGCCATAGAAAATACCCTTGTTAAAACATAAAATGTAGCAGGTAAACTACGCCTTTCCCTTAACCGATCTTTACCAAAATCAATAGGTCTCGAGAACTGTACAATTCAGGGCTGTATGCGAAATATTATTTGATTCTGTTTGAGTTTGCGGCTTTTGACATGGAATCCATAGGTATGTAATGTCTTACTCGCACGTTTCGCGAAAATCGACCGTTATGTTTCAAATGTACTTTCGGCATACACTATCTCACGAACCGCTCAACCAATCCCAGCCAACCAGGTGTCAGGTGATCGAGTTGCTCGGCCCCCTTCCACCAATAGTACTGAGAATTTTGACAACTGACTTCAGTCGCCTCTAGGCTTTGTCTGCGTGAGGGTGTTTTTGCGCAGAAAATTTCTAAATTGCTCCACTAAAACTTAAATATCTCGGGAACTACAAGTCCGATTGCGAAAATACAAAGTGCGTTGTGATCCACAGAACTAAATCTCTCCAATAACACCAATTCCGAGTACCAGAAGCACTCACAGAAAATAATAACAACATTTGAACTCAAAACTTTGAAATACCTCGACCTAAAAATCGCGATAAAACTCGAACCAAAAATTTCAAACCGAAAACCGGCAAATCCTATCCAGAGCGTCAACAGGCCTATCGTTTGAGACTAAAATCAAAGAAATCGGCCGAGAACGTAGACAATGGCAACCATTTGAAGATTGACGAAACCCCGTCAGCGCCCAAGCGGCACGCATCTCCGATACCTGGGTCATCCGGCGTGCCCCCAAAGCGACTCAGATCGAGCGTACGGCTAGCTAGCAAGAAAACAGAGGATGAGAACATTAATAACTTGTGCTTCGACAACATTGGACCCTCGATGCTCTGCGCAGAACAGCCCGGTCCAAGCCGCCGCTTCAAAGGAGTCGACGAGGAATTCTCTAAGCACTTTATTAACAATCCGTTCGGCTCGGTGTGTGGGATCTGCGATCGCTTGTGGTTCAAGAGTGATCTAAGACCGTGCGTACCATCATACATAAGTCTCTTGGCCACAGTGTTCGGAGCGGACTCAAGTGCGAGTAATATGGAAGGCGTGTGCTCTACGTGTGTTGCAAGTCTCAAACAAGGCAACGTACCGTCGGTGTGCAAATCATACGGCTTCCAATATCCACCGATCCCGCCAAACTTGCCGCCTCTGAATCCCGTTGAAGAGAGACTTATATGCCCGCGGTTACCGTTCATGCAGATTCGTCGGCAAAATTCTGAATAAATAAAATACATTTAAACTTATGTAGCTGTTTATTTAACCAACCCTTCATTCCTTCCCAAAGCACAAGTCTGCCCATGATTCCATGTCTACCGGTAGTCCCACGACTACCAGGTTTAAATTTTTTTGTTAAAATTGCTTCCCGGGCTGTTTAGCCGTAGTCCAGTGTTTTATGTAAACCAGACTTTTCGGCAGTGCCATCGACTGCCGTCATCAGTGAAAATCGAGTGCGAAAACGTGAGGTGGTATACGTTAGTGACCACAGTACTGTGGTTAATGCTGAAGCAATAAGTAGAAAGACGTAGTTTCTATGGAAATATTTCATTTCGAATATGATTTTAAATATAAATCTTAGAACATGGAAGTCATGTATGGTTCTCCATACCGATATTTTACTTCCATGTTCCTTAAGGAAATGGAAGTATGGTGATGGCAAAAAAAATCGTGTTCCAGATTATTGCAGATTCTGATTGTACTACACTCAAAACATGAAAAAAAGTCAATTTTCGGAAAGTGTCTGTGTGTGTGTCTGTCTATCTGTGTGTCTGTCTGTAGATTTTTTCTATGGCAAACGATAACAGCCGCAAATTCAAACGGAATCAAATCATTTTTTGCATACAGCCCTGATTTGTAGAGTACTCACGACCTATTGTTTTTGGTGAAGATCGGTTGAGGGAAAGGGGTAGTTTACCTGCAACGGTTTTACTTCCATATTCCTTAAGGAATGGAAGTATGGTGATGGCAAAAAAAATCGTGTTCGAGATTATTGCAGATTCTGATTCTACTACACTCAAAACATGAAAAAAAGTCGTTTTCCGAAAAGTGTCTGTGTGTGTGTCTGTCTGTCTGTCTGTCTGTCTGTCTGTCTGCCTGTAGATTTTTTTCTATGGCAAACGATAACTGCCGCAAATTCAAACAGAATCAAATAATTTTTTGCATGCAGCCCGGATTTGCAGAGTACTCGCGACCTATTGTTTTTGGTGAAGATCGGTTGAGGGAAAGGGGTAGTTTACCTGCAACGGTTTTTTTTTAGCAAGGGTAATTTTGTTTGTTTGGCAAACGATAACAGCCGCAAATTCAAACAGAATCAAATAATATTTCGCATACAGCTCTGAATTGTAGTGTTCTCAAGATCTGTTGATTTTGGTGAAGATCGGTTAAGGGAAAGGGGTAGTTTACCAGTAACGTTTTATGTTTTAACAAGGGTATTTCCTATGGCAAACGATAACAGCCGCAAATTCAAACAGAATCAAAAGATTATTTGCATACAGCCCTTAATTGTAGAGTTCTCAAGACCTGTTGTTTTTTGTGAAGTTCGGTTGAGGGAAAGGGGTAGTTTACGTGCAACGTTTTTTTTAACAAGGGTATTTTCTATGGCAAACGATAACAGCCGCAAATTCAAACAGAATCAAATAATATTTTGCATACAGCCCTGTTTTGGTGAGTACTCAAGACCTATTGTTTTTGGTGAAGATCAGTTAAGGGAAAGGGGTAGTTTACCTGTAACGTTTTATGTTTTAACAAGGAAATTTCCTATGGCAAACGATAACAGCCGCAAATTCAAACAGAATCAAAAGATTATTTGCATACAGCCCTAAATTGTAGAGTTCTCAAGACCTATTGTTTTTGGTGAAGATCGGTTGAGGGAAAGGGGTAGTTTACCTGCAACGTTTTTTTAACAAGGGTATTTTCTATGGCAAACGATAACAGCCGCAAATTCAAACAGAATCAAATAATGTTTTGCATACAGCCCTGATTTGTAGAGTACTCAAGACCTATTGTTTTTGGTGAAGATCGGTTAAGGGAAAGGGGTAGTTTACCTGTAACGTTTTATGTTTTAACAAGGGTATTTCCTATGGCAAACGATAACACCCGCAAATTCAAACAGAATCAAAAGATTATTTGCATACAGCCCTAGATTGTAGAGTTCTCAAGACCTGTTGTTTTTGGTGAAGATCGGTTGAGGGAAAGGGGTAGTTTACCTGCAAGGTTTTTTTAACAAGGGTATTTTCTATGGCAAACGATAACAGCCGCAAATTTAAACAGAATCAAATAAGGTTTTGCATACAGCCCTGATTTGTAGAGTACTCAAGACCTGTTGTTTTTTGTGAAGATCGGTTAAGGAGAAGGGGTAGTTTACCTGCAACGTTTTTTTATCAAGCGTATTTTCTATGGCAAATGATAACAGCCGCAAATTCAAACAGAATCAAATAATTTTTTGCATACGTCCCTGAATTGTAGAGGTCTCAAGGACTTTCGATTTTGGTGAAGATCGGTTAAGGGGAAGGGGTAGTTTACCTGCAACCTTTTACGTTTTAACAAGAGTAAAGTACTTGAAAATTTATTTAAACTTTTTCAAACAATGGTAATTGTTAAAAATAAAATAATTTTGTTGCCAGGCAATAGAATTATAATTTTTTCATTTTAATGTAATATAATATTTTTCATTTAGTACAGCAATAAAAAGGCAGGTAAGACACAGCCTGGCTGTTTGGGTGAAAATGATTTTAAATATAAATCTTAGAATATGGAAGTCATGTATGGTTCTCCATACCGATATTTTACTTCCATATTCCTTAAGGAATGGAAGTATGGTGATGGCAAAAAAAATCGTGTTCGAGATTATTGCAGATTCTGATTCTACTACACTCAAAACATGAAAAAAAGTCGTTTTCCGAAAAGTGTCTGTGTGTGTGTCTGTCTGTAGATTTTTTTTCTATGGCAAACGATAACTGCCGCAAATTCAAACAGAATCAAATAATTTTTTGCATACAGCCCTGATTTGTAGAGTACTCGCGACGTATTGTTTTTGGTGAAGATCGGTTGAGGGAAAGGGGTAGTTTACCTGCAACGGTTTTTTTTATCAAGGGAAATTTTTTTTTTTGGCAAACGATAACAGCCGCAAATTCAAACAGAATCAAATAATGTTTCGCATACAGCCCTGAATTGTAGAGTTCTCAAGACCTATTGTTTTTGGTGAAGATCGGTTAAGGGAAAGGGGTAGTTTACCGGTAACGTTTTATGTTTTAACAAGGGTATTTCCTATGGCAAACGATAACAGCCGCAAATTCAAACAGAATCAAAAGATTATTTGCATACAGCCCTAAATTGTAGAGTTCTCAAGACCTATTGTTTTTGGTGAAGATCGGTTAAGGGAAAGGGGTAGTTTACCTACAACGTTTTTTTTGACAAGGGTATTTTTTATGGCAAACGATAACAGCCGCAAATTCAAACAGAATCAAATAATTTTCTGCATACAGCCCTGATTTGTAGAGTACTCAAGACCTGTTGTTTTTGGTGACGATCAGTTGAGGGGAAGGGGTAGTTTACCTGCAACGTTTTTTTATCAAGTGTATTTTCTATGGCAAACGATAACAGCCGCAAATTCAAACAAAATCAAATAAGTTTTTGCATACGTCCCTGAAATGTAGAGGTCTCAAGGTCTTTAGATTTTGGTGAAGATCGGTTAAGGGGAAGGGGTAGTTTACCTGCAACCTTTTACGTTTTAACAAGAGTAAAGTACTTGAAAATTTATTTAAACTTTTTGAAACAATGGTAATTGTTGAAAATAAAATAATTTTGTTGCCAGGTAACAACAATAAAGTCATTTTGATTATAAAATATAAATATTTACAACAAGAAAAGAATTTTCAGTTTTCAAAATTTAAATATATTTTTATAAAACAATGGGTTCTTCATTGAGGTGGGGACCATGTCACTCACTCCATCTCAAGCCTCTCCCATTTTGCAGAAAAAGAGGACCCTGTCAAGGCTGATACTTTGACGACAGTGACAGGGGTTTCCACCAAATTCAGCAGAGTGACAGGTAGGCCCAACTCTGATTGGCTCCTCAGATTTCCCCAGCGTTAGTAGGTTCTATGAAAATATTTTATTTCAAAAATGATTTTAAATATAAATCTTAGATATGTTTTATAAATCTCATGTTTTATGTTTTAACATGGGTAATTTTTTATATGACGAACCATAACTGCCGTAAATTGAAACAGAATCAAATAATTTTTTACATATGTGCCTGAGCTATAGAGAACTCAATGTCTGTTGATTTTGGTGAAGATCGGTTACGGGGAAAGGGCAGTTTACCTGAAACATTTTTTGTTGTAACATGAGTAAAGTACTTAATTTTGATAAAGTATCCTGATAAGATCTTAATAATCCACTGTAGAAACGTAGATGAAATATCTATAAATGAAGAGGCTAGTTGAACGGGCTGGGGGTAATTTTCTATAAATCAAATTATAGTTGAAGGGGGAGGGGATAATTTTTTTTTATATGTGTACTATGTTATTGGCAACAAAGAAGTATTTTTTTGTTAAAATTCCTTCCCTGGCTGTTTGGCTGAAAATGATTTTAAATATAAATCTTAGAATATGGAAGTCATGTATGGTTCTCCATACCGATATTTTACTTCCATGTTCCTTAAGGAAATGGAAGTATGGTGATGGCAAAAAAAATCGTGTTCGAGATTATTGCAGATTCTGATTGTACTACACTCAAAACATGAAAAAAAGTCATTTTTCGAAACGTGTGTGTGTGTGTTTGTGTGTGTGTGTATCTGTAGATTTTTTTTATGGCAAACGATAACAGCCGCAAATTCAAACTGAATCAAATCATTTTTTGCATACAGCCCTGATTTGTAGAGCACTCACGACCTATTGTTTTTGGTGAAGATCGGTTGAGGGAAAGGGGTAGTTTACCGGCAACGGTTTTTTTTTAATCAAGGGTAATTGTTATCTATGGCAAACGATAACAGCCGCAAATTCAAACAGAATCAACTACACTTTTGCATACAGCCCTGAATTGCAGAGTTCTCAAGATCTATTGTTTTTGGTGAAGATCGGTTAAGGGAAAGGGGTAGTTTACCAGCAACGTTTTATGTTTTAAAAGGGTATTTTCTATGGCAAACGATAAGAGCCGCAAATTCAAACAGAATCAAATACGTTTTTGCATACAGCCCTGATTTCTTGAGTACTAAAGACCTATTGTTTTTGGTGAAGATCGTTTAAGGGAAAGGGGTAGTTTACCAAACACGTTTTTTGTTTTATCAAGGGTATTTTGTATGGCAAACGATAACAGCCGCAAATTCAAACAGAATCATATAATATTTTGCATACAGCCCTGAATTGTAGAGGTCTCAAGCCCTGTCGTTTTTGGTGAAGATCGGTTAAGGGAAAGGGGTAGTTTACCTGCAACGGTTTTTTATCAAGGGTAATTTTTACTTCCATATTCCTTAAGGAATGGAAGTATGGTGATGGCAAAAAAAATCGTGTTCGAGATTATTGCAGATTCTGATTCTACTACACTCAAAACATGAAAAAAAGTCGTTTTCCGAAAAGTGTCTGTGTGTCTGTGTGTCTGTGTGTCTGTCTGTCTGTCTGTCTGTCTGTAGATTTTTTTTCTATGGCAAACGATAACTGCCGCAAATTCAAACAGAATCAAATAATTTTTTGCATACAGCCCGGTTTTGCAGAGTTCTCGCGACCTATTGTTTTTGGTGAAGATCGGTTGAGGGAAAGGGGTAGTTTACCTGCAACGGTTTTTTTTTAGCAAGGGTAATTTTGTTTGTTTGGCAAACGATAACAGCCGCAAATTCAAACAGAATCAAATAATGTTTCGCATACAGCCCTGAATTGTAGAGTTCTCAAGACCTATTGTTTTTGGTGAAGATCGGTTAAGGGAAAGGGGTAGTTTACCTGTAACGTTTTATGTTTTAACAAGGGTATTTCCTATGGCAAACGATAACAGCCGCAAATTCAAACAGAATGAAAAGATTATTTGCATACAGCCCTAAATTGCAGAGTTCTCAAGACCTTTTGTTTTTGGTGAAGATCGGTTAAGGGAAAGGGGTAGTTTACCTACAACGTTTTTTTAACAAGGGTATTTTCTATGGCAAACGATAACAGCCGCAAATTCAAACAGAATCAAATAATTTTCTGCATACAGCCCTGATTTGTAGAGTACTCAAGACCTATTGTTTTTGGTGAAGATCGGTTGAGGGGAAGGGGTAGTTTACCAGCAACGTTTTTTATCATGCGTATTTTCTATGGCAAACGACAACTGCCGCAAATTCAAACAGAATCAAATAATTGTTTGCATACAGCCCTGATTTGTAGAGTACTCGCGACCTATTGTTTTTGGTGAAGATCGGTTGAGGGGAAGGGGTAGTTTACCTGCAACGTTTTTTTTATCAAGAGAAATTTTTTTTTTTTTGGCAAACGATAACAGCCGCAAATTCAAACAGAATCAAATAATGTTTCGCATACAGCCCTGAATTGTAGATTTCTCAAGACCTATTGTTTTTGGTGAAGATCGGTTGAGGGAAAGGGGTAGTTTACCTGCAACGTTTTTTTAACAAGGGTATTTTCTATGGCAAACGATAACAGCCGCAAATTCAAACAGAATCAAATAATGTTTTGCATACAGCCCTGATTTGTAGAGTACTCAAGACCTATTGTTTTTGGTGAATATCGGTTAAGGGGAAGGGGTAGTTTACCTGGAACGTTTTTTTATCAAGCGTATTTTCTATGGCAAACGATAACAGCCGCAAATTCAAACAGAATGAAATAATTTTTTGCATACGTCCCTGAATTGTAGAGGTCTCAATGACTTTCGATTTTGGTGAAGATCGGTTAAGGGGAAGGGGTAGTTTACCTGCAACCTTTTACGTTTTAACAAGAGTAAAGTACTTGAAAATTTATTTAAACTTTTTGAAACAATGGTAATTGTTAAAAATAAAATAATTTTGTTGCTAGGCAATAAAATTATAATTTTTTCATTTTAATGTAATATAATATTTTTCATTTAATACAGCAATAAAAAGGCAGGTAAGACACAGCCTGGTTGTTTGGCTGAAAATGATTTTAAATATAAATCGTAGAATATGGAAGTCATGTATGGTTCTCCATACCGATATTACAAAAACTTATCGAACTAACTTGCTAACAGAACTATAGGCCTATATAGAACTAAGTTAAGAGAAATTAAAAATCCAGAAAAAAGCATAAATATAATAAGATAATTAACAAAGAAATCGCGCGCGCGCACACACACACACACACAAATAGTTTCACAAATGCAGAATGCTACCTTCTGAATATCCAAAGTGCTAATGTCGCCAACCTTGTCAACCACTCCGTTCTCGACTAAAGACAATGCTGTACTGTTTACGTACGTCGCCAGAAAATCTGTTTCCGATAACAGAAATCTATGTAACAAAAAAACAAACTCCTCACTCGCTGATAAGATTACTTCCTTACGTGCGGGTAACACACCGGTTTCCAACTTCGTGAATCATGACAAGCGGTGAATCATTTTACAATTTATTCATAATCCGACACAAACGAAGGCAATGGCATCGTGGTCTACAAATAACTAACATCACAAGTAGTCGGTCATATGCTCAGTTTGGCCATTACACGTGCTCTACGTTATCAAATTCTGGTATGCAGTTTACTTAGTCACACATATTACAATCGCACACATACAATCTGAATAATGTACTCATACATACATTGTTAATGAAGAATTCTAGCACAGCCGATATACGTACATACAGCAACAACAACAACAACAACAACAACAACAACAACTACTACTACTAATACAATGATGACGATGTTAATTATAATGATGTCATAATATTTTTTTTCTTAATAGTGATGGGATTCGCATCTCACCTTATGGCATAAGCATCCCAACCTCCTTGTTTTTTTTTGGCAAACGATAACAGCCGCAAATTCAAACAGAATCAAATAATGTTTCGCATACAGCCCTGAATTGTAGATTTCTCAAGACCTATTGTTTTTGGTGAAGATCGGTTGAGGGAAAGGGGTAGTTTACCTGCAACGTTTTTTTAACAAGGGTATTTTATATGGCAAACGATAACAGCCGCAAATTCAAACAGAATCAAATAATGTTTTGCATACAGTCCTGATTTGTAGAGTACTCAAGACCTATTGTTTTTGGTGAAGATCGGTTAAGGGGAAGGGGTAGTTTACCTGCAACCTTTTACGTTTTATTTTCTATGGCAAACGATAACAGCCGCAAATTCAAACAGAATCAAATAATGTTTTGCATACAGCCCTGATTTGTAGAGTACTCAAGACCTATTGTTTTTGGTGAAGATCGGTTAAGGGGAAGGGGTAGTTTACCTGCAACCTTTTACGTTTTAACAAGAGTAAAGTACTTGAAAATTTATTTAAACTTTTTGAAACAATGGTAATTGTTAAAAATAAAATAATTTTGTTGCCAGGCAATAAAATTATAATTTTTTCATTTTAATGTAATATAATATTTTTCATTTAATACAGCAATAAAAAGGCAGGTAAGACACAGCCTGGCTGTTTGGCTGAAAATGATTTTAAATATAAATCTTAGAATATGGAAGTCATGTATGGTTCTCCATACCGATATTTTCTATGGTAAACGATAACAGCCGCAAATTCAAACAGAATCAAATGATGTTTTGCATACAGCCCTGTATTGTAGAGTTCTCAGTACCTATTGGTGTTGGTGAAGATCGGTTAAGGGAAAGGGGTAGTTTACCTGCAACGTTTTATGTTTTAAAAGGGTATTTTCTATGGCAAACGATAAGAGCCGCAAATTGAAACAGAATCAAATAAGTTTTTGCATACAGCCCTGTTTTGTTGAGTACTAAAGACCTACTGTTTTTGGTGAAGATCGGTTAAGGGAAGGGGATAGTTTACCGGTCACGTTTTTTGCTTTATCAAGGGTATTTTATATGGCAAACGATAACACCCGCAAATTCAAACAATCATATAATATTTTGCATACAGCCCTGAAATTTAGAGTTCTCAAGACCTGCTGGTTTTGGTGAACATCGGTTAAGGGAATAGGGTAGTTTACCTGCAACAGGTGTTTTATGACGAACGAAAACTGCCGTACATTAAAACAGAATCAACTACTCTTCTGCATACCTTTTTGAATTATACAGAACTCAATGTCTGTTGATTTTGTTGAAGATCGGTTAAGGGAAAGGGGTAGTTTACCTGCAACATTTTGTGTTAACAAGGGTATTTTCTATGGCAAACGATAACAGCCGCAAATTCAAACAGAATCAAATAATGTTTTGTATACAGCCCTGATTTGTAGAGTACTCAAGACCTATTGTTTTTGGTGAAGATCGGTTAAGGGAAAGGGGTAGATTACCTGCCACGTTTTTTGTTTTAACAAGGGTATTTTTTATGGCAAACGATAACAGCCGCAAATTCAAACAGAATCAAATGATGTTTTGCATACAGCCCTGATTTGTAGAGTACTCAAGACCTATTGTTTTTGGTGAAGATCGGTTAAGGGAAAGGGGTAGTTTACCTGCAACATTTTATGTTGAACTAAGAGAAATGTTTACATGACGAACGATAACTGCCGCACATTAAAACAGAATCAAATATTGTTTTGCATGCATCCGTGAATTGTAGAGGACTGAAGGCCTATTGATTTTGGTGAAGATCGGTGAAGATAAAGGGGTATTTTACCTGCAACGTTTTATGTTTTAACAAGAGTAAAATAAATAATTTTGATAAACAAAGTATCCTGATAAGCTCATAATAATCCACTGCAGAAACGTAGATGAAATATCTATAAATGAAGAGGCTAGTTGAACGGGGTGGGGGTAATTTTCTATTAATGAAAATTAAAGTTGAAGAGGGAGGGGCGAAATTTTTATATGTGTACTACGTTATCGGCAACAAAGAAGTAGTTTTTGTTAAAATTCCTTCCCGGTCTGTTTAGCCGTAGTCCAATGTTTTCTGCAAAACCAGACGTTTCGGCAGTGCCATCGACTTCCATCATCAGTGAAAATCGAGTGCGAAAAAGTGAGGTGGTATACGTTAGTGACCAAAGTACTGTGGTTAAGGCTGAAGCAATAGAAAGGAGTAGTTTCTATGGAAATATTTCATTTCGAATATGCTTTTAAATATAAATCTTAGAATATGGAAGTCATGTATGGTTCTCCATACCGATATTTTGCCATCACCATACTTCCATTTCCTTAAGGAACATGGAAGTAAAATGACTTTTTCATGTTTTGAGGTAGTACAATCAGAATCTGCAATAATCTCGACCACGATTTTTTTTGCCATCACCATACTTCCATTTCCTTATGGAACATGGAAGTAATAAGCAACAACCATAACAAAATAAGTAAACATTTGCTATATTCAAAATTCATATTAAGAATAATAAATATTAAAAGCCAAATAGAGCATTTTCTTAATATTTTTAATATTATTGTTCAGTACTGTATATATTGTATTGTACTTGGTTTATACTTGCGACAGTTATAAATAGAATATCTGTATTTTGGTGCATTCGAACAATATACAGCAAAATATAACTTTTTTGGCTTAGATAAATGAATCAACAGTAGGTCCACTGCGGTGACTAACTCAATTCGTCTGTACCGTGAAGAAAGGTGGATGAACAGGTTTTTTCCCGTAGTGGGGAATTTATCGCTAAGGAAAAGTAGGAGGAAATCCCGCGCATGGAATGTTGGTATTAACTAAACGCAACGTTCGCGTTAACACCAGTTGAATCGTTCTGCCGAGGAGTAAGGTTGTATACGCAAGCGGCCTGTGTTGCGCAATATAGTGTGGTTTTTACATATACAGTGAATATAAACATTCTTTTATTGTGTTATTTTGAAAGTTAATATTTCATACAAGTGCATTACAACTATTAGTCGGAATAAACAAGAAAAAATGAATACTATGGAATACAGTGAGATGACTGCACTTTCCAACAAGTAAGTTAATTTGTCGCATTGTGAAATACCAATTATGATTACCATCATGTTTGAAGTAACCTGACAGAATTCCAGCTGACATTAAATTTAAAATACAATAACGAAAAGTTAACAAACAATAAACGTTTGCAAGTAACAAAATGCAGCGTACCGGTACACGTGAATTAACTTTTCCTGTGCGACCTCCAAATATTAATCTTGGACGCTTGAGTGTCAACATTGTGTAATCATATGTTATGTAGCTTACGTAGTTTTTCAAGTTCTAATTAATTGTCTGCGTTGTCCTCGGTGCTTGATGTAGGCTACAATGTAAATGAAATAACACGTGTTTCACGCATGGCTTTAATCAAAATACCGGCCTTACCTTATATTACGTCAAAATAAAATGTTTATACTGTATATGACTAAATGAATTTGCGGTAATTATCGACAGCCAATAAAACGTAGCACAGCATTCCATTTTTTCATTATGACTTGTGGAAATACGGGTGTATTTGCGCTGAACCCCCATACACATAAAAGCGATGAAAAAAATTCAACTTTCCAAAAATTAATAACATCAGCTATATAAGGACCAAAAACGGATAAACGTTATTGTAAAGAAGTTCTTTGAGAACTTGCCATTTAATATAATTTTTTTGTATAAAGCAAATTCACCCAACCGCAATATCTTGTTTATTTTGATTTTCGGAACACATGCCAATTAAACAGCATAATTGTACTTCGATTACGCAATATGTTTTAAAATGGTCAACATTCAGTTGTTTCATTAGTATCCTTTTAAAGGCTAAAGTGAAGCACATTTCTCTGTACAGACATTCAGACATACGGCGAAAGGGTAAAGAAGACCCTGATATTTACTAATCACCATTACTTTACACGCATTTTATACAGAAAAATGATAGATTTTTTTATCGCAAGCAAAACGTTACCTCACTACCTAGCAAATACAGCACTACAACAAATATTGTTATCAAAAAGTGAAAAAATACATAATTTTAACGTACAGGCCCAGTTTGTTTTTAAATACATAATACAAAAACATTCTTTAGTCGGCAAACAGTTAAAGCAACAGAATATCTTAACAAAAATTGACTCTTGGTAGATATTAAAACGAAATTTATAAAGAAAAGGATTGAAGCAGCCTGCTGTGATGATTCCCCAAAAAGCAGAGCTGTAAAATCAAAAGAGCCCAAGGAAAATGTAGCAGTAACATTTTAGCGAATGTACAGTCTAATAATAAAAAAAGAGTAATAGTCGGCTGTCAACCTGAGCACTGGCAGCCACAAAACTTGCAAAAACCGCGTTTTTTTAGTTTCTTTGTAAACTACATGTCAAAACTAGGTGCAGACGCGCCTAAAGTGCAAACATTTTCAAAAAAAACTTACGGGATCCAAACAGTATAAAATGCGGTTTTTTTATTTTCTACGTGGAATCCACGTCTAATTTAGCTGCGAACGTGGTAAATAAGGTAAAATTGACTTGGGTTAGTGAGGTTAACATGCAAACTAACCTTTCTTGCTTTTTTTGTGAAATCCACCTAAAACAAAAACTAACTTGTCTGTTACTATAATTGTCTCCTTTTTTGTGATAGCACTCGTTTTCCACAAGTACTAGTTTTTAAAATAACGCTCCGGTTTTGTGCAGATCACAGAAAAAGTAACCAACTCGAAGTAAGGCGGTAGCCACAGAACTTGCTTATTACTATACATGTCTCATTTTCTGTGGCAGAATTTGTTTTCCACTAATACTCGGTTTTTGTGGCGATCACTGGAAAATTAACTAATTCGAAACAGCATTGTGTTTCATGCTGTATCGCTATAAGTAAATTATGCTTTTTTTTTGTAGCTTGGAAATAAAAAGTGCGAATTTTTCGCGTCCGCACATAGTTTTTACTGTGAAAGGTAATAGTAACACGCACAGATTATGGTCATATAAAAATGGAAGAACCAAGACAATAAGCATAAATTTAAAAACACTGCATAAAAGCTGAACTAACAACTATGGTAAACTTTGTTACAGTTCTGTATGGCACATACTTTTTCATTTGTATTTATACTTCATACAGAAAATAATTACCATTTCATTTAGAAAGTGATAAAAGTTAGTGCTGGTTAATTATATATGAAATGATATACCAAATTTATGTCAAATGTGTTTCAACTTTATGATGTTTATACATAAAGTTCACGAATGGAAGTGCAGTGCTCTGTACTGGAAATACTTTCACTTTAGCAGTCTGCAGCTCAATTGTAGATTCAGCGATTATGTACTACATAAGGCCCATTTTATTTAAACTTATTGCTATTCATTTAACTATAATTGTAAAAAACTCATTGTGAAAATCATCATCTGGATCATTCCATGCCAAACCAACCAAAAAATTTAAGATTCAACCTGACCATTTCAGATTTCAATGAACCTTTCAGGAATCATTCTCCCTTTTGATAGAAATGAGAATATATTTTTAGATTTTTTTATCTGTTTGGCTGTTGATGTAATTAATTTTTAAAATTTAGAAAAAATACAGTTTTTCGGATTTCACGAACTTTTTAATTCTTGAATAACTCAAGTTTTATAAGGCCTAGAGACTTGCTTGACCCCTCATTTTAAAGAGAATCTTACAAAGTTTAATTTGATATGCTACTTGACTGTTTGGTGATTTTTTTTTTAATACAAAATACTTTTACATACATTTTTGAGCGTTTTTTAAAAAAATTGAAAAAATATGTTTCTTGTAATATTATAAGCTATAAATCCTGAAACGTTTAGAGTGGTATCTCAATGGAATCAGGAGTTATGACAAAAACCTTAAAAGTAATGTACAACGCATCTATAGGCTAATAATTTTTGTTTTGTGTTTACACGGTAACAGACAATTTGTAAAATCTACATTTTTTTGTTACTTACATCATACTAATACATAGTCAATCATCATAACAAGGAAGGTTACGTTACCTGGTTTTACATGATAAAAATTTTTTTTCTTGGTTAGCACTGTCATTTTGTAATCGCACCAAAATACCTAAATAGATCTTAGTTCTTCTTTAATTTAACAGATAGTTTCTTGTTTACCTTTTTAGTTTCTAAGTCTGTAAGGCAATAAACTCTTCCTGTTGCTGTTGTAGGATCAACTTTTGTTAAAACCTCACTTTTGTGCATAACTAATATGTCAGTAAATTGTGGGTATTTGAAAGATGGAGAAGGGCCATGTGGTTCCAAAAAACTTATTTTTACTTCATCTCCTTCTACTCCTAACACGCTAACACACAACCTAACCACCACTTGTCTGAGTATTGGCATGTGACAAAGCCAACAATGTCATTAGTGTCCAAATCAGCACCAGTGTCGTCAGCTGAAACTATTTCTACACTTGATACCTCTGAAAATGAGTGGCTTTCACTAAAACTAGTCTCACTCACATGAGTGTAACTGTGAAATTGCTGAGTGCCCTTTATTGTTGTTGCTGCTTCAAACCGTCTCTTCAAGGTCTGTTCCTCTGCCTCATGTTCGTCTTTAGTGGAATACAAAAAACTGATGTTGTCAACATTGGCTTTAGCCCAATCATAAAGTTGGGGAGGGGTCATGATTTGTTCATTGTAAACCACACGTAGACTGGCCAATGCTGCTAAACGTTTTACAGTTCCTCCTACACCGTCACATGCATTCTTTCCATGTGACGATGCAAAAAAGTTTCATTCAGCCTTAATTCCAAAATTGTTCTCATGATGGCGAAGATTGAGGAAGTTGGATTTGTTTTTGTACTGTGATGCTGCTCCATCTGAAAAGTAATGGAGCTTTTTGGGCTTATGAGGCAGGTTCTGTTTAAGAAAGTCAATCATGAGGCGTTGAAATAAATGAACAGCAATGGTATCGTGTGTCATACAATCAGAAATGATAACTAAGCTAAGGTATGCCAGCTTTTTGCTTTCTTCATCCATGTAGTATATAACAAAAGGATGTATTTTTGCTTGAGCATTATCCAGTGAAAGCTTTGTGCAGCATCTTGAAGTACAAATGCATAATTTTCAGCAAAATCACAAAGCACAATGCATTGGTTTTGAGGTAGATTTTCTTTTTTAAGTGTCACAAGTACGAAGACTGTTGAGTAGCAATGAAAGAGTGTCTTAAAAGTTTTGGCAAACTCTGAAACAAATAATCCACAAACTCTTGTGTTGGTTTTGTAACAGTTTCCAGGACACACTTGTTATCAATCTGCATCCATTGTTTGAAACTCACATTTTTAATGCTATTTAGCTCAAAAGCTTCTTCAAACGTAGCCTTCAAATCGTCACATCCTGGGTAATTAACACAATTTGCAAAATAACATTTACATGTTGGAGTTTTGCAAATTATATTGCTTGTTACATCTGTATGTTTTAATAGGGAGCTCACCATTTGTAATTCAGGTATTTTACACTGATCGATCATTAATTTGGCATTCTGATGTATTGTGCAAATGCATACAGTGTGTGTCCCACTGGACCCAGGAAGAACACAATGCTTAGGACGAAGCTCACAAAATTTAGTAAATCCAATTTTCTGATCTGTGTAACGCTCCTTGAATAGTACATATGCTTCTCTTAATGTACTTAGAATTAAATATTTTTGCACATGTACACATTTGCCATATTTTTCACCGAAACATTAAATATTTTTGCACAGTACACGTTTGCCATATTTTTCACCGAAACAAAGTCTTTTTTACCTGGCATTTGACGACTAACTTCATAATTTTGATAGAAGTCCTTGACTAAAGCCACCGTTGCAGGGACCAATGTTCTTCCAGGCTTTGGGCCTGTGGATGACATAACACCTTTTTCATGTAACAGTTTTTTTGCCTTTCTAGCCGTAAAGTTAGATACTCCATATTCAGTTTCAACTGTTTTTAGAGTCCAGCTTTTGGGAAGTGTAGTTTGAATCTGCATTCTCACACTTTTGTCTGTATTAGTGTTGAACTTTTCTTTTAATTGATTAATAACTTCCTTGTCATTATTTTTACGGCATCAGAGTCGGAGGTACCTGGACTTAAATTTAGAACTTTTTTTCGGAAAGCTTCAGTCACTTTTTTGATCTTTTCATCTGGGTATTTTTTTTTTCACTTATTTATTTTTATTGGCGTTTCATCTATAGTAGCAAGACTTTTGTTTAAGGCTTCAATTGCCTCTACTTTCTCTGGAGTTGAACATGTGTTTTGAACTTGTACTTCAGGAACATTCAAATCATACTGTGATTCTGAGCTGTCCAAATGCAATTCTTCTTGCTCAGTTGGAATTGCTGGTAGCTTTAAAACAGCTTTATGACAACCACAACATATCTTGTCGCCTTCACGTAAATTGGCATTACGTTTTAAAACATTTTCATTCACAGGTCTCAAGCTTTTTTTGTAGTAATAATGACCAGCCTTTTTAAACGGATTACAACAATATACTGAACAATGTTTTGTTTGACTGGGTTCACCCATATTGTTATCACAGGAGAACACTTCTTTCACATCCACTAAAAAAGTAATAACGTATAAAAATTATACTTTTATGCAAAACACTTTTTAAGTGACACTGCCAACAACTAACTGTTCACTCACTGAGATCTTAAAGGAAACTAACCAAAAACTGAGCTAGAGTGGGTAAGAGTCACACTCCTGTAAGAACATGAATCAGATTAAGTGTGTACAGGCTTTCTGTGCTGTGCCAGAACACCTGTATTTGGCAGATATTTTATTCATAATGATCTTAAATAAGTTATGGCTTGATTATTTGTTTGTAGGTTTAGTAAACCTCTATTATTATACTCCCTATTGTAAATTGGTTACCTTAGAGCCTATGTATATTTTTTACCTTTAAAAAAATTTAACATTGATTGCAATTGATAGCCCTTACCTTAAAACGTTGTCATACGTTTTTTGGCATAACTCCTGATCCCATTGAGATCCCACTTTAAAGGTTTCAGGATCTATAGCTTATATTACAAGAAACATATATTTTTTCAAGTTTTTTAAAAAACTATTTAAAAAATGTATCTAAATGTTTTTGGATACAAAAAAAAAACAAATTAAACCTTGTAATATTCTCTTTAAAATGAGGGTTCAAGCAAGTCTCTAGGCCTTATAGAACTTGAGTTATTCAAGAATTAAAACGTCTGTGAAAGCCAAAAAACTGTATTTTTTCTAAATTTTAAAAATTAATTGCATCAAAACCCAAACAGATAAAAAAAAATCTAAAAATATATTCTCATTTCTATCATACGGGAGAATGAGTCCTGAAAGTTTCATTGAAATCTGGAAGTGGTCAGATTGAGTGACAGGTTGATTTGGCATGGAATGACCCATCTATAGTAGTAAGAAGGTTAAAGACTCATGCGTTATAAAAGTTCTAGCAAGTAGATACTGTCTGTATGTGTTGCATAGATTCGTGATAATCATTGTATCAGAGATAGGCCCTACCATTAAAAGTAATATTTAATACCTCGTTAAGTGCTGAGATGTGAAGTTGCGTACACAGCCTGGTGGAAGACTTGAAGAATTGCAATTTTTGTAAAGAAAGACAATAGCCAGGTTTTATTGAAATTTCTTTTTGTTTAACATAATATTTGTTATGTTACGGCAGTGTGTTAGAGTGGATGACAATAAGTAACTAAGCATGTATTTAGATATTTTTTTCAGTCAAACTAAAATGTAGATAAATTATGTTTCAGACAAATGAAAAAGCTTGGACGAGCTCTGGGTTCCTTGCTCCATGTAGCAGCCGAGGAAGGAAGGATTACATGCGGCTTATTGCCAGCAATCAAAATGCTAGAAATGGATCCAAAACAAGTGCTACTATGCATAATGCCACATACTCAGCAGCGAGATGCAGCAAGGCATATACATTCAGTGCTGTTGCAGGCATTTTGCTATGAACATGACATAAGTATTATTAAGGTATGTAGGTTATAGGCCGATACTTTTGAAATAGTATAAAAGTATGAGTTACTGTTGTCACCATATTGTTACGACGTCACAGAACAATCTACGTGTTTATCGAACATTCCAGAGAGATCCAGAATGTAAGCGTGTGGCGTACGTGCTACTAGATGCATTTTGCGAGAATCTTCTCGACTGTGCCAGGCTTCACTCGGGCGCTCGGCCTGTGTCAAGGCCGCAGTTAATTACGTAGTTCACACGAGAGATAAGACGCAGTTTGGAAGCTTCTGGTGTGTGAGCGGGACTATAAATACATGGCGGTAGCGGCCTTAGTTGTTCAGTACAGCTGCGATATATTTCCAGAGCGGTTCGAGTTATTACTATGTACGTTCAAGTAGTTATTAGTGAAGCGTTGCGTTTTATAATCGGACGGTATAATTGTAATACAATTGAGTTTTAATATTATTGGACATTTTATTGCGTGTGAACAATTTTCATTTGCTTTGTTGTAGTAGACTGTGTTGGTAATTACGAAATTTTTACTGTAAAATTAAAGGTGTGATTAGTGACTTAATTGGTGTCTTGTATTTATTTTGTTTCCACTGTACCTACGACGAGCGAGTAGACTGTCGTAACAATATTATCACAGTATTAATTATTTTAAACTAAATTTGTAAATAATTTAGTAAATGTATGACTCAAAATTTTCATTCATATCAATGTAAAACGATGTGAACAAGAAACATACTGTCAAGTTAAAATTAGTATACATTCTAAATGATAAAAATATAGACTGTTGAAAGATGATAAACTCTTCCTGCATTTCATGTATTAGGCAGTTGCATAAAGGATCATTTTGTTTTATTTTTAGAACTATATAATGTTTCAATGTTACATTCAAAAATAACTTTTAGAATATAATAAAGCCACTGTAAGCATGTGATTCTGTAGCCAATTCAAAAGATTCAACAAGTAATTTTATCTAGTAATGAGAGTAGTAAAAATAGAAAAATTGATATCAGTATTCTATGGCATGCAGATTTAATACATTTTTCATGCCACAAATCTATCATGTTATTGACTTTTAGAGATTATTTCTTGTAATGTTAAATATTAATTTTTTATTATCCAACTCATAACAGTAATGGATTAGCCAGTGTGTATAATCAAAATGCATTAAACAACATCAGCAGTAATAACAACAAACCACTACTCTTTGTTAGTGCTAATACTTTAATGTCCGAATAAGTAATTTATTTTCTGAAAATTGTTGGGCTTTTTTCAAAAGTATGTAACCATTTGGAATAAAACTGTACCAAATTTTGTATGTGCTGTTGTTTAGTCCTTCTTAGTTCAGGTCTTTGACATGTTAGTTATAAATGAATAGAAATGTTCACATGTACAGCACATAGTACATACTGACAGTGGTGGTTTGAAAGTTTTCTTGATTAAAGTATAAGTTGTCAAACTTATTTGCTTAAAGAAATAAGGATATTTAATTTTATTCTTCTCTAATCAGTCTGGTATCTTTATTGTTCTGTTCAATCTACTTTTTTCAGAAATTACACAATTTTCAGCAGCCAATAAGTATGCGGTGGAAGTTGAAGGAATTAGGAGCACATGATGACAAACAGAAATGTAAAAGTGATTTTTTATTAATCTCTTATTCAGTAATTAAGTTTAATAAAAATACAAATTACTTTTCAGAAATGTGCAAGATTCTGAGTGCTAGAAAGAAAGAGTTATTTTACTCTCCATCAAAAATTTGACTAGATTAATACACATGGATATTGCATACAAATGGTCTCGATAAATTTTAGTAACAGCTCCCCTTATGACATTCGAAGAAACATAATTTAATTATGTTCTGAGTTAAACAACTTTTACAGTTTATGACACCGAAATATAATTTTTTAAATAGGATTTAATTTCAACAGAGAAATTCCTGTATTAACCTTTCGGTAGGACCTGCCAGGCATGTAGGGTTTACCTTTTTGCCGCTAGAGGTCTCCCGCGTGCTTTTGGGCAAGTCCCCCTCCTAGAATTTCTCAGTCAGCTGCTGTGTGTGACAGCGAAAGGGTCGTCATCTCCTAGCTATCCTCCATTTGACCGTAAGTTACCTCTCTAAAAGTTACCCTGCCTGTCAGGCATGTATTCCTCTTAATGTACGTCTGATTACCTGCTTTCCAGGCATATGATCTACTCGCACATAGTTTTGTATGCTTATTAGGCATATGTTCCTTACAAGGTCTGCCTGTCAGGCAGATGTTCCACTGGGAGGTGTATAGTATAACCTGCCTGAGAGACAGATCTTCCACTAGAAGAAAATTTTCTTTTAATTTTTTTGTGCAAAATTTTTAATAAAATGAGAGAAATTTTGAAATCTGTTATTGAATATGTTTTGTAAGTACCATTTTATCCATGTGCTCTACTTTTTACATTTATTTGGTTGGTACCTAGCTTTTCTATGTGTTCTGAGTGTACCTATTAGTTTTTTAAACAAACTAATTCTACAAAATAGTTTGTTTTCCTAACAGATATAATGGAGAAAGGAGTTCCGAAGAACGTTTCACAGAAAGAACAAAAAAATTATGGCTTTCACTAAATACCCCTCAGATGAAGAATCTGACTCTGATATCGACTCGGAAAACTCATACATCCCAGATGATGAAGAACTCATTGTTCCCTCGGAAGAATATGAATCTGACGACTTGGAGGATGCGGAATTGGCCTTTGAAGAAAATCTGATGGATGAAGAAGACGTTCCAGAGGAAGGACGCCAGCAGCCACCTGAAAGAGGTGAACCAACAGGACAGGGTGCACAACCTTCTACCTCACAGCAGTCCTCAGACATGGAAGCAGGAGGTGATACTTCCGAACAATCTGGCAAATATTATGGAGAAAAAAAGTATATCACTTGGCATAAGAGTCCTGTTCATCCCGTCGCCAAAGCAACTGATCAAAACATAATAAAGGTCCGCTGCTCATCTCTTGAAGGTCCAGCTCGAGAACTTGGGAAAACAGCGACACCAAGACAGGTGTGGGATCTCCTTTTCACACCTAACATGATTGACAAAATAGTGAGGCACACTAATGCAAAATTGGAAGGTGCGTATCAAGTTGAAGAAACAAGATGGTTTAACTTATAAAACCCTAGAAAAAGGTGAATTGAATGCCTTATTTGCGATCATATTATTGTGCTTCATTTTCAAGTCTTCTAGGGAGAGCCTCAAGTCACTGTTTTCCACCACGATTACTGGTAGACCGATTTTCCGAGCCATAATGACTGAAAAAAGATGCTACGTTCTGCTGAGGGCTCTCAGATTTGATGATTCATCCACGCGATTAGCCAGATTGGAAGAAGATAAAGCAGCTTGTATTTCAATTATTTTCAATCTTTTCATCAGAAACTGTCAAAACAACTACTCATTGGGAGCTCGCTCATTGCTCATTGCACCATTGATGAGACTTTGATACCGTTTCGAGGTCGGTGTCCCTTCAAGATTTACATGCCAAAGAAGCCTGCCAAGTATGGAGTCAAACAAATGTGTCTCACGGATGCCTACAACACATACCTGTGTGACGCATACATTTACACAGGCGAGGGATGTGATGGATCGACGCTGTCAGCTGATGAAAAGAAGATGAGTGTTCCCACACAATCAGTTCTTCGTCTAACAAAGAGCATCACAGGAACTCACTGAAATGTGACATGTGACAATTGGTCCACATCAATTGAGCTTGTAGAAAAACTCTGGGAAAGAAATTTGACATTGGTGGGGACACTGAAAAAAAACAAACCACACATCCCTCCTGAGTTTCATGCAAGCCACAGAAAAGCAGTTGGATTGAGTCTCTACGGCTACACCAAACGTGTCACGTTACCGTCTCATGTCCCTAAAAAAAATAAAGCTCTTTTCCTTCGTTCTACAATGCACCACACTCCGTACACAGACATTCATAGCGAGAAGCCAGAGATTATCTCTTTTTACAATGCCACCAAATCTGGAGTAGACACGTTGGATCAGAAGTGCAGTAACTATTCTGCAAACAGAAGAACAAGAAGATGGCCATTGGCAGTATTCTACCACATCATGGCAGAGGCCTCATCAAACGCCTTTACTCTATGAGATGTATCCTGATGCAGAAGCGAAATAAAGATTTGAATTTGTGAATGACCTCTCATTGTCTTTGGCAATTGAGTTTCTACTAAAAAGATTGGAGATCCCTAACCTTCCTCTCCAACTGAAGATCATCATATTGGAAGCTGCAGGAGTCGAGGAGAAGTCTCCTGATGGAAAGGACGAAAAAGAAAAATCTGACAAGTTAGTGAAAAGAAAACTTTGTCGCTATTGCCCCTATCAGAAGAATAGAGCTACTGCCTACAAGTGCATAAAATGTGATGTTCCAACATGTTTGGAGCACTCAAAAAAACTTTGCAAAGTTTGTGTGAGTGAATTGTGAGCCATTCCTTTTTTGATATTACCTAATTAGGTAGTTGATTTCTTTTAGATTTTCTCTTCATGACGTTCTGATATCAAAAGATCCATGTCCATTTCATTTTTTGTGAGCCATTCTCATTTTTGTAGCATTAGCAGATTGATGTCTTGACAGACTGATGTTCTTCCAGATTTTCATGTCATGAAGTTGATATCTTGTCAAAAGCTCACACGTGAATCATGAATTCATTTTTTGTACTTCGGTGTTATCTTTTGAAGTTGGAACCTTTTTTTCCAAGCAGAGAAACTGCAGTTCCTTGTTCATTCTAGTATTTTAAGCATTTTTTTAAAGTAAAGACTAGTCATTCATTTTTTAGTCATAGTAAAGACTGATCAAGTGAAAAAAGAAGACTGTTTTTGTAAAGTTTGAAAAGTAAGTGCCTTGCTAGTTTTCTCAAGCTGCTAGTTTTTTTTTTTTTTAGCAAAATTGAGTCAAAACTCATAAGAAATTGTGATGATCAAGTAGAGTGCCAGTTTAAGTGCCAATTGTAATTTAACATAATGTTGTTGATAAAAGATGTGATGTGTTATTTTCTTGATTTGTAAAGCAATGCAGAAGTGTAATTTTTTATGTGAAATAAAACGTTTTGCCATTCGTTCGAATCGTTTTGCATCCCTTTCAGTTTACACCACCTGATTGTTTCATGGAAAAGTGAAAAATATTTGATATGAAAAAAAAATCAACGTCAACATGATATACGTAAAGAATTTTATAAAACTAGATATAAAAATTAAATGCAAAATAAAATGCCGTACTACTCATCAAACATATACCAAGTCTGCAAAAAAATACATATCGGTGTGAAATTATTACACTGAAGTAAATTGGAAAAGAAGAAATGGTATATTTTATTTTCTAAAGTAGTTATTTTGGCATTTTTCAGGTAAAAAAAACTAGAAATAGGTACCTGCCTGAGAGGCAGGTGTTCCGCTTAAGGTATGTCTGAAAATATGAGTACCTGCCTAGGAGGCAGGGTGGGTTCCTCATAATGTATGTTTTGTATATGCCTGTGAGGCAGGGTGTTCCTGTAAGTGCAAAATGAAAACATGTTCTGTTCCTACTGAAGGGTTAAACATATTTCCTATATTGCAAGTTAACATAGGCGCTGAATGTGTGTACATGTGAGTATACTTTTTAGTGTTATTGTAAAATGTATATATTGTTGCTAATTTATATCAAATTGGCAATACAGTTTCAAAGAAAAAAAATTATTTCTCTGTTTTACACCCGATGAGCCTTTTTTTCATACAACCAACACATAAGTAGACAATATTTCACTGTTGTTGTTACTGCTGTTGCTGTTGTTTTATTGTTATTGTTATTATTATTATTTACTCGTGAATATAAGTGGGAAGAGAATTAATTTTTTTTTTAAATTTTAGGTGGACAGCTTGGATAAACTGCAAGATATTGTCAAGCAAAGGGATGATTGTAGTTGTGTACTTATACACAAATCTATTGACCAGATATTGTGTCTAGAATTGGAATTGGCTAGAATATTACAGCCTTCAATATCAACAATTTCGCCTCAGCCTATTTTTAAACTGCCTGCTAAGTGAATTTCTTCAAATAATATGTGTAAGTGGTGCTATTGATTGTTGTTAAAGAAAGAGAATTAGGACATAAACTTCTGTAGGCCAAAATGTTTTGGTTATAATTTTTTGTACCATAAAAAAGTGAGAAAATGTATTATAATAAAACAAATTATGTAGATTATAAGGCTGAACTCAGATTATAGAATTTAATGTTGACGACAAAACTGTATACGGTAATAATAATTATAAACTAAAAATTTTATTAGTGGTTAAATAAATTTATGCTACACTCACTTGTTGCACACACCACTAGTCACTGTGACACCGATTAGCGCTTTCGAACGTACCCGTTCATCATCAGATCATAACTGCCACACCCGTCCCTAGCTCAACCCCCTTATATACCTGCCTCTACCGAGGCCGTCAATGTCACGCAGGTAACCCCTTGTCAACACTACTTCCTACACGTCAGTTCTCCTTGAGATTTCGTGCTGTGTGGTCGATGTTGTGTGCTCTGTCAACACAACATCGACCGCACAGCACGAAATCTCAAGGTGAACTGAAGTGTAGGAAGTAGTGTTGACAAGGGGTTACCTGCGTGACGTTGACGGCCTCGGTAGAGGCAGGTATATAAGGGGGTTGAGCTAGGGACGGGTGTGGCAGTTACGATCTGATGATGAACGGGTACGTTCGAAAGATCTAATCGGTGTCACAGTGACTAGTGGTGTGTGCAACAAGTGAGTGTAGCATAAATAATAATTATAGTTTCTGAATAGTGAATGAAGACTATGCTAGTGTTTTTTATTTGATATATATTTATATTAAAGTTACAGTAAACTTTAACAAGTGGCATCATTAAGGAAGATTGTAATTACCTTACAAAGGGACATTTCTATCAGATTTCAGTTGTAAAAGACAAGAATATTGATATCCAGATAACCATTATCTTCATTTATGTCAGTGAAAGTTATACAATGTTGACAATATTTAGATTGCTCATAATAGCCAATACATATCATTAATTAATTGAATTTATTATGTAATTATGAAAATTTTATTTATAATCATATTTATCATATATTGTGTTTTGGTTTTAGATGGATATAAAGATGCATCAGAGGAAATCTGAATTCTTCGGCTAGAAGCCAAGAAGTCTTGTCAGAACAGTCAGTCTAAAACTGATTAAATTTGAGGTGGATTCTGATATAGTGTAATTTACTTCATCCAGATCTGAGATCACAGATGTTAAATACTTCGGATAAGATTAAGATTATGAACAGTACTGAGTTCTAATATTAATTTTACTTCCATGTTCCATAAGGAAATGGAAGTATGGTCATGGCGAAAAAAAATCGTGTTCAAGATAACGGCAGATTCTGATTGTACTACCCTCAAAACATGAAAAAAAGTCATTTTTCGAAAAGTGTCTATGTAGAATTTTTTCTATGGCAAACGATAACAGCCGCAAATTCAAACAGAATCAAATAATTTTTTGCATACAGCCCTAAATTGTAGAGGACTCAAGGCCTACTGTTTTTGGTGAAGATCGGTTAAGGGAAAGGGGTAGTTTACCTGCAACGTTTTACGTTTTAACAAGAGTAAATTGCTTAATTTTGATAAAGTATCCTGAAAAGAAGGTCATAATAATCCACTGTAGAAAGGTACATGAAATATCTATAAATGAAAAGGGTAGTTGAAGGGGGAGGTGGTAATTTTTTTAATAAATTAAAATGGTAGTTGATGATGGAGGAAGTAAATTTTATAAGTTTTATATGTGTAATACGTTAATGACAACAAAGAAGTAGTTTTTATTGAAACATTTCATTTGACTTTAACAGAATTTATAATTTGTTTTTAATTTAAATCACATATGAGTGAAAATATATCGTTCCTGGCAGGCAAGCATATCTCAGTTATGTAATACAGTGGAACTTGGTTATAACGTCATTGAAGGGACCAAAAAAAATAATCACGTTATGTCCGAGTGACGTTATAAAAGAGTCGTATAAAAGACCCTTTTTAATCACTAGTAAGGAAGGAGAAATAAAAAAAAAAGATCTTTGCATTATTAACATTATTCGTGATATTTATTCGAAAGTTTACAAACTGCATTTCATTTATACAAACAGCATGAAGAATATTTTAAAAGATCTAAAAGAAAGTACATGTAACTTACATTTAGGCTTACTGTCGAAAGTAATCCGTAATTTTCTTTTGAACGCTCCTTTCTGAAAAATAAATTCTTTCTGTTCTGCTGTGGAGATGCTGCGCTGCATTGAACGTGTCGTCAGACGTCTCTCTAAAGCAGTAAAATCGTGAAAGAGTTTCGGCGGCTCTCATTGCTTCCTGTACTGTCGGACAAACGATGTCGGCATCCTCCTCTTGCTCAGCATCTTCTTCAACATGTTTTTTACTTCCGCGATAATTTCTGCGTCACTCAACACTTGGAATGTTTCTACTTGGTCATCCACTGATGCATAGGAATCAAGTTCATTTCCAAATTCATTTATGTCGAATTTCTTAATCCACTCCGAGAGCGGTAAGTCGTCGTCTTCGTCATCATCGGGTAAATTTTCATGTACGAGTTGTGCTTTACTAAAGCATTTTGCTATCGTGTTCTGTGTTACACTCTTCCAAGAGTCGTCTAGGAATTGTATTGCATCTAAGAGTGAAATTGTGGCAGGTTGCGCCATGTCCATACAGAAAATAATTTTTTTTTAAAGTTGCTTGCGGTAGTGACACTTTAGACTTCTAATGATGCCTTGGTCCACAGGTTGCAGGACACTCGTACAGTTGGCCGGTAAGAAGACCAGATTAATGTTTGTCAAATTTAACTTTGGATGCACAGTTGTCAAGTAGAAGTAGAATTTTTCTGTTTTTCGATGACAGTTCTTTATCCCACTTTCTTAGTTCATCTTCAAAAATACTAGAAGTCGTCCACGCTTTTTGGTTGGCAGTGTAACTTACAGGAAGTTTTTTGATGTTTTTAAAACGTCTAGGATGCAAACTTTTCCCAATAACTAAAAGTTTCCTTTTTTCGGTTCCCATCATGTTCGCACAAACAAAAACTGTAGCTCTTTGTTTAGAGAGCTTCCCACCAACGCACTTTTCATTTTTAAATTTGAAAGTCTTATCTGGAGTTAATTTATAAAAAATTCCAGCTTCATCTCTATTAAAGACGTCTTCATCTTTATATGATCGTCTAATTTCTGGCCAAGTGTTACGCACCCAATCGCCTGTAACGTTCAGATCTACGCATTTTGCCTCACCACAAATTTTTGCAAAGGAAATCGAGTGTCGGGCCTTAAATCGATCTAGCCATCCGTTGGAGCACGTAAAATCTATACCAAACAATTTTCCGAATTCTGTAGCTTTCTCTTTCAGAATTGGTCCACTCACAGGAATATCTGAACATCGACACTGTTTGAACCATTTCAATAATGCTGCATCAACATCACCATGTTCGCATTTCCTAATTTTTTTAATTTTTTCTCCATCTTCCTCAAATTTTTTTAAAATTTTGTCCTTGTTTTTTAAAATTGAACCTACAGTAGAATTCACTAAACCAAACTCACGGCATACGTCAGCTATTTTACGTCCGCTTTCATATGATCTAATTACACGTACTTTCTCTTGAATAGACAGAACCTTTCTTTTTGTACTAGAACTTGCCATGATTACTGTATAAAAATGTAGACCTACGTATAAAATTCTGTAAACAGTGGCTACCAAAACTTAAGTTATAAAACACACAAAAGAAACTGTCACAGTACGAGCAGATACAGAAACAATAACAACCAAAAACAGAGACGAGACTACGTGTAAGCATACTGTACAGTAAATACTGTAACAGCGTGGCGTGAACAATAGCCTCGAGACGCGCAGTGCTACTGACCCGGTGAGAGTGGTGGGGAGACATGTCAGTTGCCAGACACCGGCTGGCGCCGGCGGTCCTGTTACAGTGCTTATCGCTTGCATACAATGTATGTCTGTAGCCATGGACGTAGCGCGCGCACATATATACGTTTATATGAAATTTAGAGTAAAATATCTGAGAAATTATGCTATAACAGAGTAGTACAATATTTAGTGACGTTAAAACCGGGAATTTTTATAATGTTAAAGATATCAATTTGACCGGACTTATGACAAAATAACGCTACACCCGAGTTGACGTAACAGCCGAGGCCGTAATAACCAAGTTCCACTGTATTTACTTTTCCAAAGTTTTATTATTGTGGTTACTGCAATAAAAAGGCCGGCAGGACACACACACACAATTTGCATTATTCTGGCCTCATCATGTTTATTTCCTTATGTTTCCATGCCTTTTAAATGAAAAGTGCCGAAACCCACACCAACACAACGCGTGCAAGCTGAAAAGGTGGACAGCCATTTTCTTCCTGTGGATCGCTGGCCAGTGTAATTGCACGTGTTTACAGAGGAACATTTCATAGACAGACTTTTGGTCTTTAGGAAATGAATCCTCTGCAAGATGCTCAGGGTCTGTTACTTAGTAATTAAGTAAGAAAACATTTGTTATGGTGTAAGCCTATCGAACTATATAGTGGTCTGCGAACCTTAAACAGTTATTGTATGTAATCTTACTACAGATTATAAGTAATATAAAAAAAGCAATTAAACCCATAGTTACCAACTACCTAATGTAAGAAAGGTGAAAATAACAGTTATTAATGTTAAAAAGCAATGTATAAGTTTTCAGAATATTGTGAAATAAAAGTGTTTAGGAAATATATCTTGTTATAATATAAACATTGAGTAACACATGTAGTTTATATAAAATAACTAATCTTGTAACTAATCTAATAAGATTAGCAATGTGTACAATACTTATAACTAGTGGAATATATCCCTAGAAATTAATTATGTACATCAGGGACAAGTAAAAATAAGTTTAGAATAAATCATGTTAATTATAAATTGTAAAATCAATCCTGTGATCCGAAAAACATGTGAATCCAAGAGGTTTACGGAGTTAATCTATAGAAAATAAAAGAAAATTGAATTGAATTGTTTGATTTGATTAAAAAATCAGAACACGTAATTCAAAGCTGAACATTTCTGATAAAATACTTTTTATTATTTCAGGAACTTTACATACAACTTAATATAAAACACTGAAACTGAAGGCCAGAAGAATTGTAACAAGAAAATAATTTATAAAACTAAACAGCAATTTGGTGAGAGTGTTCTATGTAAATACGATTAGACTAAGACATACATTTGTTCACTCCTTATTAAATTTAAAGGAACTAAAACAGTAAACTGATGTATAACAAACACTATAAACATTATGAATAGTATTTTCTCAGTTTACTATTTTAGTTTGTTCTGATTAGATTAAATTTTTTCTTTTGTATAATCCAAAGAGCCCACGACACAACATACATACCCAACATAACATTAATGAAACTGATTTATTATTTTTATATTTTCTATAATATGTATAACATGTTCTTATGTTATGACTTTGACTGTACATTGACTTAAATTTTTTATTAACCCTGAGAGAGTTATTATTTTATTAAATCTAAAGGAGCTAATGAATAAAGAGAAAGGCATTGCATGTCAATGAATTTTAATGTATGTTAAAAAGTAAAGAGTAGTCATTTGTATATATAAAAAAATATATATGCTGTATATAATAAAATAAAGTTGAGAATTAAGACAAGACTGAACAAGAGTTAATTTTACTTCCATGTTCCATAAGGAAATGGAAGTATGGTGATGGCAAAAAGAATCGTGTTCGTGATAAAGGCTGATTCTGATTGTATTACCCTCAAAACATGAAGAAAAGTCATTTTCCGAAAAGTGTCTGTGTGTAGAATTTTTTCGATGGCAAACGATAACAGCCGCAAATTCAAAAAGAATCAAATAATTTTTTGCATACAGTCCTCAATTGTAGAGGACTCAAGGCCTATTGATTTTGGTAAAGATCGGTTACGGGGAAATGGTAGTTAATTTTGATAAATAAACTATCCTGATAAGAAGATCTAAATAATCCACTGTAGAAACGTAGATGAAATATCTATAAATGAAGAGGTTAGTTGAACGGGGTGGGAGTAATTTTCTATAAATGAAAATTATAGTTGAAGGGGGACGGGATAATTTTTTATATATGTACTATGTTTTCGGCAGCAAAGAAGTAGTTTGTTGTTAACATTCGTTCCCGGGCTGTTTGGCCGTTGTCCAATGTTTTCTGCAAAAACCAGACGTTTCTGCAGTGCCATCGACTGTCATCATCAGTGAAAATCGAGTGCGATAACGTGAGGTGGTTATACGTTAGTGACCACAGTACTGTGGTTAAGGCTGAAGGAATAAGTAGAAAGAAGTACTTTCTATGGAAATATTTCATTTCAAAAATGATTTTAAATATAGGCCTAAATCTTAGAACATGGAAGTCGTGTATGGTTCTCCATACCGATATTTTTCTATGACGAACGATAACTGCCGCACATTCAAACAGAACCAAATAATTTTTTGCATACATCCCTGAATTGTAGAGGACTCGAGGCCTATTGATTTTGGTGAAGATCGGTTACGGGGACAGGAGTTTACCTGCAATGTTTTATGTTTTAACTAGAGTAAAGTACTTAATTTTGATAAAGTATCCTGATAAGAATATCATAATAATCCACTGTAGAAACGTAGATGAAATATCTATAAATGAAAAGGGTATATGAAGGGGAGAGGGGATAATTTTTTTACTTCCATGTTCCATAAGGAAATGGAAGTATGGTCATGGCGAAAAAAATTGTGTTCGAGATAACGGCAGATTCTGATTGTACTACCATCAAAACATTAATAAATGTCATTTTTGAAAAGCGTGCGTGCGTGTGTGTGTAGACTTTTTTCTATGGCAAACGATAGCCGCAAATTCAAACAGAATCAAATAATTTTTTGCACACTCCTGAATTGTAGAGGACTCGAGGCCTATTGATTTTGGTAAGATCGGTTAAAGGAAAGAGGTAGTTTACCTGCAACGTTTTCTGTTGTAACAAGAGTAAATTGCTTAATTTTGATAAAGTATCCTGAAAAGAAGGTCATAATAATCCACTGTAGAAAGGTAGATGAAATATCTATAAATGAAAAGGGTAATTGAATGGGGGGGAGGGGTAATTTTTTTTTATAAATTATACTATTAAGCAAGCAATCTTTGTATGTATGTCCTTATTTTCTCGGAAATGGCTCTAACTATTTTCTCGAAATTTGGTACTTAAGCATATTTGGACACTAAAAATCGATTGGGCTAGGTCTCATTTTCCGCAAAAATCGCCTAAGGCCTAAACCATAGGGTCTTTTAAGTATACATTTTAATTCATGGAGGTTTAAATATTCACACTACAATTGCTATTGTTATAACTCTGTCACCCAGCAACAAATATTTTTTATTTGAAATTAAAACGTTAATTTTAATTCTGTTCATAAAGAATAGATCTTATCGATGTTTACGTCTCTGAAGGGCTGTGCAATGGAACGAGATTGGTCGTGACTGAATTATGTAATAACATTATTAAAGCCAAGATTATCACGGGTGAATATTCAGGCCGAGAAGTTCATATTCCAAGGATTACAATAGATTCCAGCAAAAGTCAGCTTGGGTGCACTATGCTTAGGCATCAATTTCCCGTCAGAGCAGCTTTTGCTATTACTATTCACAGGGCTCAAGGTCAAACATTTGAAGTTGTGGGAATTCACTTATCAGTTCCTGTGTTTATGCACGGCATGTTGTATATAGCATTTTCCAGAGTCAAAAGGCGAAGTGGCTTAAAAGTTCTTTTACCACCAGAAAATCCTCGCCATACAAGAATCGTTGTATGGAAAGAAGTATTAAATAATTGTGATTCCAATAACAGAAACTGTCGATAAACGCAAACTGCATAGTATCGATATGTTTATATATGAAAATAAATATCAAAAAAATAAATGTTTTTTTTTAAATCTGTATATTTATAAATAAATGTGAAAACCAAGCAAAGCTCGGTCACCCTGATATTATAAGATGTGTAATACATTATTGACAACAAAGAAGTAGTTTCTATGGAAACATTTCATTTCATGTTTAACAAAATTCTAAATTTTTTCATTTTAATTTAAATCATGTACGAGAGAAAATATATAGTTTGTGGCAGGTAAGCATATCTCAATTATGTAATGTTTACATTTCCATTTTATTATTATGATTACTGCAATAAAAAGACAGACAAGAAGCACACAATTCGCGTTATTTATGGCCTCACACATGTTTATTTTCTTACATTTGCACGCTTTTTTAAATGGAAAGTGCCGAAACCCACACCAACACAACGCGTGCAAGCTGAAAAAGTGTCCAGCACGAATAGAGATTTGCTTCCTGTGGATCGCTGGGCAGTGTAACTGCACATGTTTACAGAGGAACGGTTCATAGACAGACTTTTCGTCTTTAGGGAATGAACCCTCTGCAAGATGCTCAGGGTCCATGATTGGCTTCGGAGGAGGGATTATCTGCGTAGTTCAGTTTCTTTATAAGAATAAAGTAAGCCTACCTAATTTTTGTGGATAAAGTGACTGAAAATAACATTATATTAAACGACTACCCCATAATAACAAAAATGTCTATAAATAGTGAAATTAGTTTGAGGGTGGGCGATATTTTTGTAGAAATTACCGAACTGAATTTAAGTAAATTATTTTAAACATAAATCTTACAACATGGAAGTCGTGTATGGTTCTCCATACCGATTTTTTATAAATTAAAATGGTAGTTGATGATGGAGGAGGAAATTTTTATAAGTTTTATATGTGTACTACGTTATTGACAACAAAGAAGTTTCTATGGAAACATTTCATTTCACTTTAACAAAATTCTATATTTTTCATTTTAATTTAAATCACGTATGAGTGAAAATACGTTCCTGGCAGGCAAGCATATCTCAATTATGTAATGTTTACTTTTCCAAAGTTTTATTATTGTGATTACCGCAATAAAAAGGCTGGCAGGACACGCACACATACAAAATTCGCGTTATTTCTGGCCTCACTCATATGTTTATTTTATGTTTGCATGCTTTTTAAATGGAAAGTGCCGAAACCCACACCAACACAACGCGTGCAAGCTAAAAAGATGGACATCGATTTGCTTCCTGTGGATCGCTGGGCAATGTTGTATTAAAGCAATTAATACAATCTGTGTACTTATTTCTATTATGATATGAGAATTATAAACTAATATGTGCATGTGTGTGTGTATGAAAAATATATAAATATTTTTCTCCTTTGCAAAATTGTTTGCCCCTCCTTGAAAATATTTTGACCTCCCTGATGGCTAGTTATTTACTTGCCTGTGTGGAATATAGCGTTATGACATGGATCAGAATGGGGGGTGTTAAACAGGAGACACAAACGTATTAAGGAAGAAATGTTTTGCTGAGAAATTTATAATTATACGGGTGAACAGAATAGTCGTTCAGGAAATCAGAAGACGTGGAAAGAAAGAAATCAAGACTCAATTTTAAAAAAGAAAAATGACGTTTAGTATTGACAGGAAAGACTTTGATAACACTATAGACATCCCTCGGCCCCTCGCAGCAAAAGTCCAATTTCATTACAGGAATCAGATCGCAGCTACCTTCAGCTAACTCTTCGTTCGACCTGCAGACATTTTATCCAAAAGTACAGTCCTTCCTCACAAAGGTTGAGGATAGTCTTAATCCACCTGACATGGTGGTACCATTTTAGCTGATACGTAATTTCTTCAGAACTCAATCATCCACGTATTTAATTAATATTTAAATGATTTTAAATATAAATTTTAGGACATGGAAGTCTTGTATTTCTCAATACCGATTTTTATGTTTAAAAGGTGCTGTTGTATGATTTCAGTATTGTTTATAATTGTTAATTTTTTTTTAAGGATTATTGTATTACATTTTATTTTGAAATAATTTTAGAAAATACAGTATGTAAACTGATTTATTGTCTTTTTGTTACTCCCTCCATGTTACAATTCCAGTCAAATGAACTTATTATATGTATGTGTTCCAGTAAGTGTTTGGTTATTAAGCTTCCTATCTAGTAAATAACTAAACATAATAGACTTTTAAAACGTAAATTTACTTTGAGATTTACATATAAAGAATAAATTCTTTCACCACACAACAGAATAAGTATAGGTTACACAGGATAATTAACTGTATAAAATAAGCGAAGAAGGGATCTAACTTTATATGGATAATATGGATCTAACTGTCAGTGTATCACCTGTGACTATCAAATACTGGTTGCTTACATGGTGAATGTTTGAATATTGAGGTAACTACGGACAACCTCTTTTTCATGGCTGTTTATAACATTGCATCTTCCTGCTGGGAAATGTCAAGTTGTTTTTGTATTGATGTTGTTATACACAGGAATTGTTTGTAGTATTAATCAGTTCAATTTTTTTTTCTATAGTCATATCTCTTTCATGCATTAGTATACTGCACAAAGGCCATTGCAGAAGCCTAAATCTTTAGATCTTATTTTTGTAACTAAAGTTTCTGATCTGTGGAAAGTCAATGGACTTCATAGAGCTTAAACTGTGCTTGTTATGGCACCATCATGCCTGACCATTTCCTCCCTTATAAAAGAAAAAGATAGCCCAAGTAGCATATGTACAAGACAGTTATTTTCTGTAAAGATCCCTTGTATCTCAAAAAGACAGCTAAGTTTAAAATTCTTTATTATCTTTTGCAAGCATGCAGTTGTCTTTGCAAGTCTTTACAGTTATGAATAATTAGCACATAATATTATGTTCATTGTACTGCTTGCTATAACAGCAATTTAAGTTTGTACATTGAAACTCTAGTACCATCCCCCACTTTTTAAATTGTGTTTTAACTAATAACAGTGGCGGCTGGTGGTTGAAAAATTGGGGGTTGCAGGTGTGTTGGATGGAATTAAATTGTTTTATTCTCTGAATACAAAATGTCCAAGTCTCCTCCCCTCCAAATAATACACAAGGAAAGCAAAATAATGCAATTTAGTGTCACACCCACATAACCACAAATATTGTAACGGTACATAACCCGGTCCCAATAAAGTAAGTCATGAGAATAAAAGTCAGAAATGGGTAGAACTAAAGCTCGCTCAAAATTTAATTATATCACTCCACATAATAAACAATTCGAGTGGTATATAGTGCGAAGTGAGTTCTAGTGTACCCATTGAGGTGAAAAACCAAAGTGAAATTAATGTATTACTAAACTGTGCTGTATGTTTTGGATAGGATAAAACTATGGAAGTAGTATGTAATAATACTAATTGATTTTTGTGATTTTATTTATTTATTGTAATTTATATTGTATGAACCACAATTTGTTATACCCAAGTTAATATTATATTGTTTCAAATAATTATGTTAGATTGTAAGAAAACCCAGGGTTAATTTTAAAAGACATAAAAATTTTAACTACCAAAGATAATATAAAATTAAAATAATCCTATGAAGGAAATGACAACAGGAAGTAGTACCGGGTATGAACACTATTCGAGACTAAATAAATAATATATAAATTTATTTAATGATAATAAAATGATAAAATATTTATATACAATGTCATAAAAAAAAAATTAACCAAAACATATTATGTGAATTAAATTAGTAAATAAACCGGAATGGAAGGGAATTATTTTTCCATAAATAAAATATAAATTTATAATAATCACAAACTGCCTACATAATAAAAATACTATGTGTTACTAAGAGTGATGAAAAATAACAAGTATTGTTAATAAGATATAAAAATTTTGAACTAAACCGGAGAGTTGAAGAAACGATGCGGCAAAAATTATAAAAAATAACCTTTTTTGGACGTTGGAGGAGGCGAAATTCACGCAAGAGTAATAAACAAAGTGAATACTAACTAATTATACCTGAGGAATCCAAATTAAATGGTGTTATACATTAAAAACCAGTGGATGAAACCATTCTAAGGATCCAATATAGTTCGGCCTACTTCTAGTAGACAATCAGAAAATACTCTAAACGAAAAGGAAATAATAACGCAAGACGTACCTCATCACAGAATAAAACTTCAATCCAGTAAGGACAACACGGAGCGAGGTAATATAAACATTTTTCGTAATAAGTCCAGAAGAAAACTCGTTTTTTAACAGTGAAATAGAACAAAAAATATTCATTTTATCATATGTTTCTTTCAAAAGTAAACAAATACATGCTGCTCTCTTACGGCAATTCCGGAAACTACGTAATATTTGAAAAATAAACAAAATTATTTATTAATTTTTGATATTTGTAAAGCATAGCAATTAGCCATTTCTGACACTCTCATAACACAAAGAATTCACCCTGAACCCTGGGGAATTACTAAGAATTATGTAATAACTGATGTATTTTATTATAGCGTAATATTGGTTAAATAACAACATATATGTTTTGTTCCTTAGACAGATCTATGTTTACTCGGTAAAGTCGAGATGATGTTTTTTTTTAAAAAGATTAATTGTGATACCTATATTTTGGTGGCTGGAGACAAAAGTCTATAATCAATAAAGCAATATTATTGAAAATTAATATTGAATTATAACGTGTTATAATTTATTGTAGTGGGTAGTTAATGAAAATTTCAGCACAACATACAGAAAAAATCGTCACAACAGAGGGGCAATAATGATACTTACTCTCTCTTCTGTATAAGGCTGAACAAATTACCTCCTTGACCCCAAATCACACACTCTCGATTTCTTTTAGATTGAGTAAAACAAGATAAACAAAATCCTTTATTTTTACCGTTTAAAACATCAGTTAGTATAATTCAAAAGTGACGCATACTACTTAAGGTGTATCATAAAAATCTACAAGACCACATCATAAAAGTAGCACGTTACAGAAATGGCGCCCAACGTAAAAGGGCGGTAATTAGAAAAGAATTTTGATATTTAATAAAAAATATACCACAAAATCTAATTATCGTTGGCAGTTATGAGAAAACAAGAAATGCCTAATACCCGAGGAAAATCGAAGAAGAGGGCAGAAGAAAAGGAGATTGAAGAAGGTGGACAGGAACAAGAAATAGAGTTAGTCACGGACAGTGAAATGGACCAACAGACAAGTGATACAGAAGAAACCGAAGTAGTTATGGATACGGAAAAGGAAATAGTGGAAGAGGATGCCCAAGGGGACCAACCAGACAAAGTGGTGGCCAGAGAAGAACCTAATTGGCAAGATCTGATTAAATTTATGGCAGAACAATTTAAGGAACAGAATAAACAAACTAATGAACAATTTAAGAAACAGGAGGAAAAATTTGACAAAATAGATGAAAATTTTAGAAAACAGGAGGAAGCCTTGAAACAAACCAATGAAGAAAATAAGGAGAATTTTAAGAAACGGGAGGAAAACTTAAAACAAACTATGAATGAACGATACCATGAACTGAAGGAAGCGGTTGAAGGGCAAAGAGAAGAGATGAATGCAAAATTTGAAGAGAATAATAGGAATTTAAAACAATTTGAGTGTAAAATGGAGAATTTCAATAAGGAGATATGGAAAACTTTCGGAGAGAAGTTTGAAAATGTTAATACGCGTATCCAAAAAGCAGATACATACAAAGAGGAGACAAATAAACAAATGGACCATAGTTCCAATAATTTGGATGAAACATTGGACAGCACTTCAGAAGGTATTAAAGTAAGTCCGAATACAGAAGAGAGGAGGAAGGAAATAGAAATTACAGAATACCAAGGTGTAATGCCATCTGAAAAGAAAAATAGCCACAACAAAAAGGATGTTCAAACCGTGGAAAGGAAGACCAAGAAAATAATAAAAACATGTAGAAAGAGAATAATAAATACCAAGGAAGAATGGGAGATGATTACAGGTGGATTAATTAATGTATTCAACCTTCCAATTAACGAACAGAGGGAGTTAATTAAGTTTACATCCCAGTAAATGTGTCAACGATGGAAGTGTATCAGACAATATCAGCCGTATATTCAAGACAGAAGACAACATGCAAATATTGGGCAAATAATCCAGAGTTAAAAGGGAATGAAATGAGAGTAAAAATGAGCAACTATGTTATATTAGAGGAGGTACGATACTTATTAGTTAAAAAGGAACGAATTATGACGGAAGACCGGTACTTAAGTGAAAGTTTCATAGCAGCAAAATGGGAGAGCCGGATGGTAAGAAGATTATCAAGGAGAGAATTAATTACGAACACCCCAGCAATCTGAGAACATGGAGTACCTGAAATAATGGACCACGGTTAAACAGACTCCAAACAAACCAGAAAAAGGGACGGATTTTATGGATACAGGACCAAGCAACCCATTGTAAATAAAAACCCCAAAATTCTAAAAGCATGTAAGGACATCTTACTCAACTTATTTCGAAACCATATAATTTAGAATGAAGAGACCACTAAAACCCAAAATTCAAAAAGGCACATAAGGACAATTTACTCAAGGTATTTCGAACAATAATTTAAAATGAAGAAACTAATAAAACCCCAAAATTCAAAAAGGGACGTAAGGACAACTTACTCAACTTATTTCGAACAATATAATTTAAAGTGAAAAGACTAAAACCCCAAAATTCTAAAAGTGTGTAAGTACAACTTACTTAAGACATTTTGCAACCATTAGAGTTAACAAAAAGTATGTAAGAACATATTACTCAAGTTATTTTGGAAACCATATAATTTAAAATAAAAAGACAGAACACCAAGAAAATGTAAGAGCAGATTATATAATTTAATTATAAATAACTGATTTAAACTGAAATAATGGGAAAAAGTAATATTTTTAATGGTAACAAACTGAAGAATAAATAAATAAACAATTAATGGTAATGTGCTCAGATAAGAAGGTACAATAAGAAGAATAACGAATAATTTAATGACTCCAATGAAACTGAAGGAGGATGATAATTAATACAATAATTAGAATTTCTCGGAATTGAAGATTATATAAGAAGAAATGATACGGAGAAATATGTCACAAGAAGTAAAGTCAGAAGAATTTTAACATAAGGCCTATCAATGATGTTATATGCTATTAATTAATGATAAAAAAGAAGGAATCAAGGAGAAGAAGAAATATATAAATAAATGCAAACAGCTACAGTATGAAGAATCCCAAAAGTGTTTGGTACTAGTCGCTAATTGACTACTACTTATAATTTTTTTTATTTTTATGTATTGACCGTAGAAATGTTCCGGCAATAATTTTTATGAGCAGGGATGATGTTCCCCTGGTCTCAGAAGGTGTAAGGATGGACAGCGGTGTATGGACCCAGAGTGGCCACCCGACTGGAACCACCGCACAGGATAGGGAAAAATGTTAGGGAAATTGAATATTTAAGGGATAATAATTATAAAATAGCTGAAAGGAGTGATATTAGATTCCAGAAGTATAAATGAAGAAAATAGAAGGAAGATAGCAGACCGAAGCTTAATTGATAAAGCGAATTTATAGAAGCAAATAGAAATGAGTGTTAAAACAAGTTTAATATGATTAGTGTGACCAGTCCTTATCAAATAATGTTTGATAAACCACCACCAAGAGAAATTATGTCATTGATAAATTTCCCTCCAGGAGAGAGAGTAGAATTCAACCAAGTGGAAATGCACAACAGAGTGTTACATAAAGTGGAACTTCAACAAAAAAGGGATCAGGTAAAAAGGAGAAGATTGGATACATACCAGTTGGGAGATAAAGTACTAATAAAAAATAGACAACTACCCAGTTCTATAGAGGGTATCGCACGGAAGCTATTGCTACTTTATACTGGCCCTTACCTCATAACCCAGGTGAAGGGTAATAATACTTACGAAATTAAAACAATTACCAATAATAAAATAAAGGGAGTGTATAATCAGTCGGAAATGAAACACTATTATGAAAACAAAGTCAAGACCATTAGGAGACTTGAACAAATCAACAATTTATTTCTTTCAACGAGTTGAACTAAAATAAATTTGTTCTAGTGGGGGGGCTTTATGTAACGGTACATAACCCGGTCCCAATAAAGTAAGTCATGAGAATAAAAGTCAGAAATGGGTAGAACTAAAGCTCGCTCAAAATTTAATTATATCACTCCACATAATAAACAATTCGAGTGGTATATAGTGCGAAGTGAGTTCTAGTGTACCCATTGAGGTGAAAAACCAAAGTGAAATTAATGTATTACTAAACTGTGCTGTATGTTTTGGATAGGATAAAACTATGGAAGTAGTATGTAATAATACTAATTGATTTTTGTGATTTTATTTATTTATTGTAATTTATATTGTATGAACCACAATTTGTTATACCCAAGTTAATATTATATTGTTTCAAATAATTATGTTAGATTGTAAGAAAACCCAGGGTTAATTTTAAAAGACATAAAAATTTTAACTACCAAAGATAATATAAAATTAAAATAATCCTATGAAGGAAATGACAACAGGAAGTAGTACCGGGTATGAACACTATTCGAGACTAAATAAATAATATATAAATTTATTTAATGATAATAAAATGATAAAATATTTATATTCAATGTCATAAAAAAAAAAATTAACCAAAACATATTATGTGAATTAAATTAGTAAATAAACTGGAATGGAAGGGAATTATTTTTCCATAAATAAAATATAAATTTATAATAATCACAAACTGCCTACATAATAAAAATACTATGTGTTACTAAGAGTGATGAAAAATAACAAGTATTGTTAATAAGATATAAAAATTTTGAACTAAACCGGAGAGTTGAAGAAACGATGCGACAAAAATTATAAAAAATAACCTTTTTTGGACGTTGGAGGAGGCGAAATTCACGCAAGAGTAATAAACAAAGTGAATACTAACTAATTATACCTGAGGAATCCAAATTAAATGGTGTTATACATTAAAAACCAGTGGATGAAACCATTCTAAGGATCCAATATAGTTCGGCCTACTTCTAGTAGACAATCAGAAAATACTCTAAACGAAAAGGAAATAATAACGCAAGACGTACCTCATCACAGAATAAAACTTCAATCCAGTAAGGACAACACGGAGCGAGGTAATATAAACATTTTTCGTAATAAGTCCAGAAGAAGACTCGTTTTTTAACAGTGAAATAGAACAAAAAATATTCATTTTATCATATGTTTCTTTCAAAAGTAAACAAATACATGCTGCTCTCTTACGGCAATTCCGGAAACTACGTAATATTTGAAAAATAAACAAAATTATTTATTAATTTTTGATATTTGTAAAGCATAGCAATTAGCCATTTCTGACACTCTCATAACACAAAGAATTCACCCTGAACCCTGGGGAATTACTAAGAATTATGTAATAACTGATGTATTTTATTATAGCGTAATATTGGTTAAATAACAACATATATGTTTTGTTCCTTAGACAGATCTATGTTTACTCGGTAAAGTCGAGATGATGTTTTTTTTTAAAAAGATTAATTGTCATACCTATATTTTGGTGGTTGGAGACAAAAGTCAATAATCAATAAAGCAATATTATTGAAAATTAATATTGAATTATAACGTGTTATAATTTATTGTAGTGGGTAGTTAATGAAAATTTCAGCACAACATACAGAAAAAATCGTCACAACAGAGGGGCAATAATGATACTTACTCTCTCTTCTGTATAAGGCTGAACAAATTACCTCCTTGACCCCAAATCACACACTCTCGATTTCTTTTAGATTGAGTAAAACAAGATAAACAAAATCCTTTATTTTTACCGTTTAAAACGTCAGTTAGTATAATTCAAAAGTGACGCATACTACTTAAGGTGTATCATAAAAATCTACAAGACCACATCATAAAAGTAGCACGTTACAATATTTATAGTATAAATCTTTTTTAAATTTACGATTAAATATTCTGTTACCTGATATTACACTTTGATTAAAATTTTGAAGGTCTGGTGTAGGTCTACCCAGTGGCGGATTACCAATTGGGCCCGGGCCGCAGGGCCAATTTTTTTCTAATGAGAAAAACTAAGTCAAACACGCAGTTTACTACCACCAATAATTAATTAACAGTGCAAGGCAGTGATTAATATCAGGTTGATAGTCCTACAGGTTACTAGATCAGGATATGTCCCTGGGTAGACAGCCCGTCATATCAGTCGGTCAACACTGGCACGTCGGTCGTGGTGGTGACGAGTCACACTCTCTCCTTCCCCTTCTAACTTACAGCCAGTAGACCGGCAGCGGAACAGTAAACAACAATGCACCTGTCAGTTTTGAGGTTATTTTAAGTTGAAAAGGTCTGAATACATCGTAAAAGCTCTGTAGATGATACACTTTGTGTTAACTGTTTTTATTATTTAGTGGAGTCATTTGAAAGCCATTTATTTATGTTCGGATATTTGTATTGTTTAGCCTAGATTGTTTTCTCTCTCTGTGTGTGTGTGTGTGTGTGTGTGTGTGTGTGTGTGTGTGTGTGTGTGTGTGTGTGTGTGTGTGTGTGTGTGTGTTGTTTTGTCTGAACATCTTCATGTCTTCATTGAAAATGAGTCAGAATTTGCACACTTTAAGTGGAGCTTATAAACGCAAGTTGAAAAAAGCTAAAGATGATGCTCACTCAAAATTATAACACAAAACTGCTAAGTTGGACAAGTTTTTGAAAGCTTCAACAGTTTCACAAAGTACTGGTTCAAATTCTACCGATTCTGATAAGTTTACGGATCCTGCCCAAACTAATTTAACAATAGATTCGGATTCTGATCAAAAACAAAATCCAAATTATTGTGAAGTAAATAATGAACTTGTAAATGCAGCAGATTTCAACGTAGGTCTGCAACAACGCCCATGTTGTAGCAAAGTAAATACAGTATTGACTTTAATAGTGTAAATAGTGTTTTATATGAAAGTGGTGAAGTTAGTGATCCGGAAGTAGCAGATACTGTTCTCGACATTCAATACTTAGATTCAGATAATTCAAAAGTTAACTGTAACGTGCAAAAAGAAATTGTTAAATTTGATTTAATGGACCCAAATTTTTGGGAACCATTGACAAACGAGCTTAAAGATCATATAATTAAACATCTTCCAGAACACTTGCCAAAAATAACTGATTGTGATTGTGATTTTTCAAAATCTAGGCGTATTTATCCTGATAAGACAAGGTATGCTAACATGAGTATGTTGTTTACTCATTTGCAAAATGGACAGTTGAAGAAAAGAGAATGGCTGATGTATTCTAATTTAAAGGGATCTTTTTACTGTGTTCCGTGCAAACTTTTCCATTCAGACGAGACTGAAAATTCTTTTATTCATGGCTTTAACAACTGGAAACATATTTCCAGATTGTCACAGCATGAGTTCTGAGCATAGAATTAACACACAATCCTACGTCATCAGAGGCAATTTACTCAGTAAGATTAACTCTGCTCTTCATCAACAGTACTTAAAAGAAGTAAACTATTGGCAGAAAGTTTTGATTCGTGTATTACATGTTATTAAATTTCTTGGTGCTCGCGGGCTAGCCTTTCGAGGCTCAGAAAAGCATGAAGTTTTTGGATCTCGGACAAATGGCAATTTTCTAGGAATTCTATAATTGCTAGCCGAATACGATGATTTTTTAAAAGTTCACATTAAAAATTATGGCAATCCTGGTCAAGGAAAGGTAGGTTATCTCTCAAAGACTATCTAATGAGTTTATAGAAATAATGTACAATAAAATAGTTTCAACAATTGTTGAGTTAAAATCAAGCAAATACTATTCAATTACTGTAGATTCAACACCTGATATTTCTCATCATGACCAATTGACTTTGATTGTTCGCTATATCTTAAATAATGGCTGCCCAACGGAAAGATTTATTAAATTTATCAGAATGGAAAACCACATGGGTGCTTAAAATGGAAGTATTAATTTTGAACACACTTTCATTACTAGATATTTTGATAAACGATATGAGAGGCCAGTCATATGATAATGCATCGAATATGTCGGGGCAATATAAAGGACTTCAATCCCGAATTAAGAGTCACAATCCTCTGTCAGAATTAATTCCTTGTTCGGCCCACTCCTTAAATCTGGTAGGGACCCACGCAGCTAACTGCTGCCTTCAAGCAACCAAGCTTTTTTTCCATACAAGAACTCTTATGTGTTTTTTAGCGTGTCAACTGCAAGATGGACTTTACTTGAAAACATAATAAAAGACAGTGAAATCAAGAAAAAACTGTTGCCTAAAAGGCTAAATACGACCAGGTGGTCAGCTAAGTGGCATGCTTCAAGGGCTTTACTCCTTCATTATTGGAAGTTTCATAAAGCACTTCAAGTCATCTCTGGAAACCCCCAAGAAAAACCAGAAAACAGAGTTACAGCTGAGGGATTATGTGCAGTATTTACTAGGATAGAAACAGCAATGTTACTACTTGTTTTATGGAATGATGTTCTTGAACGCTTTAATGCTGCAAGTAAAACACTGCAAAGCACTAACACTGACTTAGGAGTCATTTGCAATATTTACAAATCTCTCAAAGATTATGTGCAGGGCTTACGAGAACGATTCAATTATTATGAGATGAAAGGTATGAAGAAACTGTGTAAGTCAGAGACTGCTGACTATGTTTTTGATTTCAAGAGGAGAAGAAAGAAAAACAATTTTCTGATGATGAGAACAATGATGAAGATACCTCCAAAATGGACTTGGATGGCAGACAAGACATGATTATTAATACATTTTATGTTATAATCGACAGAATTTTCAGTGAACTAGAAAATATCAAGAATTTTCTTCAATCAGAACAAAGTTTTTGGATTTATTTATAAATTGCTTACCTTGAAAGATGACGAAATTCGGGGAAAATCTTCTCTCTTAGTTCAGAAATATCTTACAGACCTTTCTACAAAACTTATTGAAGAATTTTTACATTTTAAGGCATTTTTTGAGGCTCTCGACTTAAATGTAAAGGACCATCATCTTCCTGCTGAGTTTTTAAGATTTATAGGAGAAAAGCAATTGACAACTGTTTTCCCTAACGTTGAAACATCGTTGAAAATTTTGTTGTGCATGATGACCACAAATCCATCTGGTGAACGGTCCTTTAGCATTCTAAAAAGAGTTAAAAACTTCCTGCATAATTCATCTGCTGACTTAAGATTGTCAAGTTTAACAAGTTTTGTGGTAAATGCTGAACTGCTCAACGAAATTGATTTCAGTGTCATTATAAAAGATTTTTCTGCAATGAAAGCTCGCAAAGTTGATTTGTAGTTTGTTTATTAAATAGATTGTGTTCAGTCAGTATATAAAACTTCAAAAGGTTACTAATTTAATATTTTTGTTTGTTTATATTTATATTAACTTTTGCAATGTGTTTTTGATTTTCTATGTGATCGTTTATATATGAATGAAATTGAGTTGTGTTTTGTTTTATTGGGAAATAAATATTCTTAAAAAAATAACAGTTATCTTTTCTGTCCCACAAAATGCTATAAAAAAGTTTTTAAGTTGTAAAAATGCCTCAAAGTAAATATTAACGAATAATGATTATTTAGGATTACATAGAAGATTTATATCTTATCACAGATATCTCCATTTCCTTGAATGAGGCCTGTTTTGTAATGGTTGTAGTTTATAATTTATGGTGAGCGGTCGGAGGGGTTAGGAAGGGGGGCCGCTGAGAAAATAGGGCCCAGGGGCCCAAGAGTTGCTAATCCCCCACTGGGCCTACCTACTTTCTTAATTTCAATTTTTTCCTCAATAAGACATAAACCAAACAGCATTTTTGTTTAGTTTTCGATAGAATTCATTGCGTCCTACCAGTTAAATATAATAAACATCTTACACTATGACACCTTAATCCTTTATACGTACTATTATTTTCATTTAACAACGAATTGGATTGACACTAACAACAACTTCTTCACAAAAAATTCAACCTTACAAATTCCAACCTGGCGCACCACGTGTTATTTACCAACAGACTGGTGGCACCGTGATGTACAAGCGAGGTTTGCTGTCCCTAATCACACCAAGCGAGCCTATATCATTGTAGTAGGAACACCTGAGTCTAGCCACCAGAGTACTACTCCATTGTATTTCCCCATATACAAAGCACGTCACAGTTGGTGCATACACCCCGGCAAAAGCGTGTACGGTTTTTAGTATTGCTCTGCGCTTTTCAATCGGCAATTGATTGATTACGATGATTTAGCTCGAAAACGCTATTATTAGTTATTGTTTTATTCATAATTCAATAATTTAAAATACAATTCGCGATTTAATGGGGGTTGTGCAACCTAAGCAGGGCCCACCACTGACTAATAAAAATAAATCAGTCAATCTGAAGACAGTTATTAACTGTTTTGAATTCATTGTATCTTACAAGTCTCATTTATTAAATTAATATCCCTGTAATTGTGTTTGTCTCATGTGTTGCAACCTTCACAATAGCCAATGATTTTTTTTAAATACTGTAACAAAGGCATGCCAGATTTATAAAAGTTAGTAGATTTATAAAAGACCAGTTCACCACATTTTTGAAGTCTTGAATTTAAGTTATCTATCATTTCCCTTACTTTTTTACTTCCATATTCCTTAAGGAATGGAAGTATGGTGATGGCAAAAAAAATCATGTTCGAGATTATTGCAGATTCTGATTGTACTACACTCAAAACATGAAAAAAAGTCGTTTTCCGAAAAGTGTCTGTGGTGTCTGTCTGTCTGTCTGTCTCTGTGTGTCTGTCTGTAGATTTTTTTTCTATGGCAAACGATAACTGCCGCAAATTCAAACAGAATCAAATAATTTTTTGCATGCAGCCCTGATTTGCAGAGTACTCGCGACCTATTGTTTTTGGTGAAGATCGGTTGGGGGAAAGGGGTAGTTTACCTGCAACGGTTTTTTTTTAGCAAGGGTAATTTTGTTTGTTTGGCAAACGATAACAGCCGCAAATTCAAACAGAATCAAATAATGTTTCGCATACCGCCCTGATTTGTAGAGTACTCAAGATCTGTTGATTTTGGTGAAGATCGGTTAAGGGAAAGGGGTAGTTTACCTGTAACGTTTTATGTTTTAACAAGGGTATTTCCTATGGCAAACGATAACAGCCGCAAATTCAAACAGAATCAAAAGATTATTTGCATACAGCCCTAAATTGTAGAGTTCTCAAGACCTATTGTTTTTGGTGAAGTTCGGTTGAGGGGAAGGGGTAGTTTACCAGCAACGTTTTTTTAACAAGGGTATTTTCTATGGCAAACGATAACAGCCGCAAATTCAAACAGAATCAAATAATGTTTTGCATACAGCCCTGATTTGTAGAGTACTCAAGACCTATTGTTTTTGGTGAAGATCGGTTAAGGGAAAGGGGTAGTTTACCTGTAACGTTTTATGTTTTAACAAGGGTATTTCCTATGGCAAACGATAACAGCCGCAAATTCAAACAGAATCAAAAGATTATTTGCATACAGCCCTAAATTGTAGAGTTCTCAAGACCTATTGTTTTTGGTGAAGATCGGGTAAGGGAAAGGGGTAGTTTACCTGTAACGTTTTATGTTTTAACAAGGGTATTTCCTATGGCAAACGATAACAGCCGCAAATTCAAACAGAATCAAATAATGTTTTGCATACAGCCCTGATTTGTAGAGTACTCAAGACCTATTGTTTTTGGTGAAGATCGGTTAAGGGGAAGGGGTAGTTTACCTGCATCGTTTTTTTATCATGCGTATTTTCTATGGCAAACGATAACAGCCGCAAATTCAAACAGAATCAAATAATTTTTTGCATACATCCCTGAATTGTAGAGGTCTCAATGACTTTCGATTTTGGTGAAGATCGGTTAAGGGGAAGGGGTAGTTTACCTGCAACCTTTTACGTTTTAACAAGAGTAAAGTACTTGAAAATTTATTTAAACTTTTTGAAACAATGGTAATTGTTAAAAATAAAATAATTTTGTTGCCAGGCAATAAAATTATAATTTTTTCATTTTAATGTAATATAATATTTTTCATTTAATACAGCAATAAAAAGGCAGGTAAGATACAGCCTGGCTGTTTGGCTGAAAATGATTTTAAATATAAATCTTAGAATATGGAAGTCATGTATGGTTCTCCATACCGATATTTATTGTACATAATGGTTTCTCTTAAATTCTTTCAGTCAACATATGCAAAGATTTGTCATTGTAATCCTGGATTTAAATTCAGATACATTTTTGTAAAAATTATAAACTTCAATACTATAAAATACTTCCTTTGGGTGTTAAAATAGTGTATGTATCACTGCTGCATGTTGTTCATTGTGGTGGACAATAAAAATAAAGAGAGACTAAATGTTCTGAGCCAGTCTTCAACTTAGTCACTAAAGAGAGCTGTTGGATGTACTGCAACATTGGGATATTGTGTGATGTAGGTATTAGATTTATAAATGTTTATATGACTTTGACAGTGAAGTGTGCTTCTGAACTTAGTGTGACATAAACGTGATGATATTGAATTTTTGGATCTGTTTGGTTGTAAGCTGTTGTTCCAGAATGTGATCTCAAGAATTGATCCATTCAGGCGGCAATAATAATTCCAAACTAACAAATCTCTCGTTACAGAGTGATATTAGTAAGTTTAACTGTGATGTCATCTGGTACAAAGGTTTTTCAGCATTAGTTTTAGTTCACACATATTGTTTGTTTGTTAAGATAATGGTATTGTTTGTTGTTAAAGTAGCATTTGTGGCTTGTTCTTGGTATGCTTTGGAGGTGGCAATTTGTGAGCAGGTGAGGTTTAAATATGACAGCAACTGACCTTGTTTATTTTGTTTGTTTCCTTCTAACAGTGGGATATCATTTCCATTATAATACATACTCCTTCTTTTGCAAGACACAGTACTTCATTTGTAATTTGCTGGATATTTGTGTAGAGTTATCAACATAAGTCATATTGTCTTCTGTAGTTTTACATGGACATTGTGTATGGTTGCCTGCATATTTAACTCATGAGGACTTTCTTTTTGTAGAAGGTTTTTGTATGTTCTAGTCTTTGACACTTGGTGTACTGTAGAATTTCTTGCTTTGGTTAGGCCTGTTTAGTTTTGATTATGGAATGTAAGAGTTTATCAGTATTATATGTCTTTGTTATTTATAGCTGGCTTCAGTTTACAAAAAATAATTGTACTGTAGTCATTAAACTGAAAAACTACCTCTATCAAAGAAAAATAATAGAAAATGTAAAATAAAATAAGTAAGAGTATAAAGTTAAAAATAATGTAAAATCCAACACAGAGGTACAATACCAAGTAAGAACAATATTGTAAATAATTATAAGCTGAACACTGTGGAAAAAAGTGATAAGTGAAGGAAGAAAAAGTGTAATATAATGAGTGATATAACAGAAAAGACTATTAAAATTAATGATTCACCCCAAATTTATGTAACAAAAGAAACATGGACTATAAGTATACTTTTTTTCAGATGTTCTTGGTATTATTTTTATGGTATTGTTCTTGGTATAAAGCTTTTATCTCACATTTATGTTGCTTTTTGTTCTAATACTTCTATTAGTGATCACATATTTAACACTGCCTACAGGAAATGGTGGCAGTTTTTAAGGTACCTCTCATGTAAATTGCAGACTTGGGAAAGTTAATAAAAATTGTTAACTGACTAAAGTTAAAGTTAGTGCCCCCCCCCCCAAAATTAACTGAGTTATAGTTAAAGTTAATGCGTGCAAAAAGTAACTGATTAAAGTTATATTTAAAAACAAATTAACTGATTAAAAGTTAAAAATCCATATTTTCTTTTTGTTTTGTTTTATTGAGCAAGCTTCTTTGGCTATTGAAATAATTAAAATCGTGTTAAATAAATCCACAAATGAAGCTTTTCCAAACAAAATTTTTAAAATTTCCGATGCAGAAAACGTTACTTAAAATATTTAACATTAAGAAATTCAGTCATTAATAATTAAGAATCATAGATTATTTTATTTTAATTGTTAAATTGTACTAACATTGTTTTAAATTGCAGCAGGTAATTAAATATTATTTATCTATTGCATTTTTCAGTTCTCAGTACTGACTACTGATATTATAATGTGCCTGCAGGGCAATGTTGTTTTAAATGACTTGACAGAACGGACAATAATTAGCCTATTCTATTGATTCCTTTTATAATCTATTAATATGCTTATCTTTATTTGTTCTCAAATTACTGACACTGAAGTAAGCAATGTTCTAATGTGTCTGCCCTTGGCACACACAAGCGCATAAAAGTTAAATTAAGACCGTCTACTTTCTCATAAAACCTAGAAATTTATGGCCAAGGTAACGATGCCATATTAATATAGAAATAATAAATCATACGGAAAATAAATTCGTGAAAAAACAAAAATACTGGTACATAAAAAAATACTCTATTTACAAAACAATGAACACAAAAATGTAGAAACACAACAATAACAATTACCACTATACTGACTGCACTAATATAAAAATGACAACAAGCACATGAGAACTGACAGTGAATGATACATTAGTGGAATTGAAAATCTGTTTAAATTAACCTCCTTTGTGATATCTGGGTAGTAGGAGGAGTGGAATTTGGCCTAGTGAATCATTCCTAAACGTTTATGGCGTACTCGCCCAGCAGCTGATAAATGTTGCCGGTTCATGTCACCAAATGAACACTTGCAATATTCAGCACACGCAAAGCAATTTTGTTTTAGATTTCAGCATGTTATTAAAACGTATGTTAGCAACACTGTATTGCCACTACTCAGATGTCAAAACAGATGTTATCTGTTGTATACTTGCATGGGGCAGTCATGCGAATAATTCAACAAAAGACAGAAAACCATCCTTGCCACCCAGACTTTGACAACAAAGAGACAAAGGAGACCTAAAGTGCCATGGGGGAAAACTAGTCCATTGTCTGCCAGAGGATTAGGAATACTAAGAACAAACTTTCTCCAACATTGACATCAACAACTATTTTGGCTACTGTACTTCTTAAGCATGAAAAAAAATTAACTCTTTAATTTTTTAACCGTTAACAAAAAATTTAACGGTGAATGATTAAAGTTAAACATTTCAAAATTTAATGATTAAGTTAAATATCAGTATGGAGAACCATACATGACTTCCATATTCTAAGATTTATATTTAAATCTTAATATCGCCTGCCAAGCGCGATATATTTTCTCTTATACATGATTTACATTAAAATGAAAAAATTTTAATTTTATTGCCTGGCAACAAAATTATTTTATTTTTAACAATTACCATTGTTTGAAAAAGTTTAAATAAATTTTCAAGTACTTTACTCTTGTTAAAACGTAAAAGGTTGCAGGTAAACTACCCCTTCCCCTTAATCGATCTTCACCAAAATCGAAAGTCCTTGAGATCTCTACAATTCAGGGACGTATGCAAAGAATTATTTGATTCTGTTTGAATTTGCGGCCGTTATCGTTTGCCATAGAAAATACGCTTGATAAAAAAACGTTGCAGGTAAACTACCCCTTCCCCTTAACCGATCTTCACCAAAAACAATAGGTCTTGAGTACTCTACAAATCAGGGCTGTATGCAAAACATTATTTGATTCTGTTTGAATTTGCGGCTGTTATCGTTTGCCATAGAAAATACCCTTGTTAAAAAAACGTTGCAGGTAAACTACCCCTTTCCCTCAACCGATCTTCACCAAAAACAATAGGTCTTGAGAACTCTACAATTTAGGGCTGTATGCAAATAATCTTTTGATTCTGTTTGAATTTGCGGCTGTTATCGTTTGCCATAGGAAATACCCTTGTTAAAACATAAAACGTTACAGGTAAACTACCCCTTTCCCTTAACCGATCTTCACCAAAAACAATAGGTCTTGAGAACTCTACAATTCAGGGCTGTATACGAAACATTATTTAATTCTGTTTGAATTTGCGGCTGTTATCGTTTGCCAAAAAAAAAAAAAATTTCCCTTGATAAAAAAAAACCGTTGCAGGTAAACTACCCCTTTCCCTCAACCGATCTTCACCAAAAACAATAGGTCGCGAGTACTCTACAAATTAGGGCTGTATGCAAAAAATTATTTGATTCTGTTTGAATTTGCTGCAGTTATCGTTTGCCATAGAAAAAAAATCTACAGACACACACACACACACACAGACACTTTTCGGGAAACGACTTTTTTTCATGTTTTGAGCGTAGTAGAATCAGAATCTGCAATAATCTCGAACACGATTTTTTTTGCCATCACCATACTTCCATTCCTTAAGGAATATGGAAGTAAAAATGATTAATTTTATCATTAATCCCAAGTCTGGTAAGTTGTAACCATATCCTTTTACTATGATTTTGTTTTTGGAGTTCACAAAATGATTTATTTCTATATTGTTTCTATAGGGTTGTTTAACCAATATTAATGAGTTTTGAAATTTTTATGTTGAGTTTATTGTTTTAGCTCCTCATATTCTTTCTGTTATAGGTACAGTAAATTACATCCCACTGTCCATTACCACTACCTGGTAGATATAGGTAGATTTTATCTGAGTTAGATTGGTGGAGCATGGGATAAAACAACCTCATGCAGAAATTAGGTGATGTAGAATTGTCATGAATGTTTCAACCAACTTTAGTATTTAGTTTAGTTAAGACATTTGTACATTTCAAGCATATTCTAGTACATCAGAATTTTAAAAATCCATATTTCTCTTGCTGTATTCTTACATTAAAAACTGTCAACAATTTCAGAAATATAAAATTTAAAGTGTTACATTTTGGTATTGAAAATTAGTAGAGTTCATAGTGTTTACAGTGCCTGGATTGTTACTGAACCATCTGTTGAGTTCATTGTGGATTCAATTTGAATTTGTGTTAGAAATATTAGAGTTTGACTTAAATTATGAATAATTTGTTTATGCCATCACTGAAACACAGCCACTTAACAATTTGCAGTGTAAGCTTGTTGAGGTATATACAACTTGACCTTTTCTAGAGGCTTTCAGATTTTCTCATAAAGACTTCAATTTTCTGAATTGTGTAAATTATTTTAGAACTTATTCTAAACCAGTTATTATAAATAGGAGAAAATTCCAGACAAAATTTAGCCAATTTCAGCCTACAAATTTGTAAAAAAATATAACATTTTTCATTCATATACATTCAAAGATCATATAAATTGATGTTAAAACAAACAAATTCAATGTACAGGGTGATTCAGGGAAAAGGGAAATTTTGAAATGTGTGTTCGTAGTCCTGGGCAATTGTTAGCACTTAGTAACATGTAGGCCTCTATTATACTATGCAACTGATTTCAAGCCTACATGAAACTAGTTACAGGGTAGTAAGAACAGGCTGCAACTGCTCTGCAATCAGTTGTAAAGTAAGCATGTCGTCTATGCTGCTATTTATAAAGAGGTGAAATTTGTTTATTTTGTTGTCCGGGCTAACCTTAGAAACAATTGATCCAATAAAAAAAATTCTTTTTTTTACTAACTAACTTTTATTCTTTAACTAAGAGACTGCAGGAATGTTTGCACAAAAATGGAGCTCACCTGGAAGGTGACATCTTCAAGAAATAAATATACTGTATGCATTCGTAAATTTTGACTACTGTATGACACAAATAAATTTATTACATTTTTTGTTGTAACAATATTTAATTTTTCTAATTTCCCATTTCCCTGAATCACTCTGTATATATAATTTCTGTAAGAAATTACACTGTTAGAAGCAAGGACCAGAACAGAACATAAAATCACGCAATATTTGTTCCGGCTCTAACTGAGTATCTCTCTAGACTGCAGAGCCTACAATGACCAAAAGAAGAATCCTTAGCTCATATCCTCCTTGACTGCATATCCACCAATACCAAGAGAAACAGACTGAGCACCCTTAAAGGTGACCATAGGAAACTAGAAGATATTCTTCAAAAACAAGGCTTTATGGAGCCCATCAGCTGCGGCATACTCCCAGACATCAGGCCATCAGCATCACCTGATGCTGAATGCCTGACTCAAAAAGTAAGAAGAAGTATTATACTATTAGATATCAATAGTTTCTACCACTATCAAAAAGTGCTTGTCTCTATGCTGTTGCTGCAAATGCTTAATGTTGATGTCATGTTTCAGTTGTTAAACTGCTCCCCAGTTATCACTGACCAAAATCAATATTGACTGGAAAATGATGTAACAACTGGAAAAAAGTGGTGTCAGGATTGAGATTTATAGTAGAAAAGCTATATTGACTTTTAATAATTGTTTTAGCTCCTGATAACAACAAATATCATTATAAAATAGGTTGTATGTTTTTTTATGTAGTGGATAACAGCATATTTCTGTCCAATTTGCTATGCAGTTGTATAATTTGAACTTATATTACAGAAAAATAAAGGAACGTGTTGGCATTAGAAATGTGTTGTAATACTAAATTTAGAAGTAAAAAGTATATACATAGTCCACATTCAGTACTTTGCCAACATACTACATACCAAATTTTGTTTGCTGTGGTTGGATAAGATAAAAGTTCTAAGACTGCATCCATTGTTGACAACACAGTCACACACAGTGTGTATCTACCTATCTACTGACTTTTCATTCCCCTCCTCTTTTACTAAATATTAAAATAGACTTGTTTATATATAATTTTTTTTTTAATTCTATGCTATGTTTATCTTTTTATAATTAAACAGTATGTAGTGGGAGTGATATTATATGCAGTCCAAATGAAGAAAATATTATTTTTTAGAAATGACTTGAACATAAACCACACTACGTTGTTGTGTCCTTATGTTATATGGTATTTGAATTCTACTTTTTGTATAACAACTGCAAGTCTTTGTATAACAATTCCAGATAATACAGCAAGTCAAACTAGTTTGGTGATAGTACAACATTTTTCCTATAATGTATTCTGAGCATTGTAACACAGTAGAAAAAACACTTTCCTACAAAATTAAAACTTTTATGTGTGGTAGCTTTCCTATACTTTTGTGTTAGTGAGTGAAAATTTTATATTGAAATGTTATGACTTCTTGCATTTTGTTGTCCATGACGTGTCCGTTGATTAACTAATTATAAGTATAACACTACTGACTCAAAACACTAAGTTTTGTAGTGGTAAAAATGTAAAATTTTTACCTTTTAGCCTGAACCAGTTTTCGCTTATTACAAGCTTGGTCACATGCTGCCACTAGGAGTGCTGCATGTCTTGTTCTTGGTGATGGTGCAAGACACAATTCAAATCACACGTACTATTTGAACATGTCACAATGCACACATACAACATCAATCTTTCAAACGACAGCGCTGTCACCAGTGGGGGATTAGCAACTCTTGGGCCCCTGGGCCCTATTTTCTCAGCGGCCCCCCTTCCCCACCCCTCACCGCTTACCATAATTTATAAAATACAACCATTACAAAACAGGCCTCATTCAAGGAAATAGAGATATCTGTGATAAGATATAAATCTTCTGTGGGCTAATATCCACCCTAATCCTAAATAATCATTATTCATTAATATTTGCTTTGAGGCATTTTTACAACTTAAAAACTTTCTTACAGCAATTTTTGTGACAGAAAAAAAACCGCTACTTTTTAAGAATATTTATTTCCCAATAAAACAAAACACAACTCAATTTCATTCATATATAAACGATCACATAGAAAATCAAAAACACATTGCAAAAGTTAATATAAATATAAACAAACAAAAATATTAAATTATTAACCTTCTGAAGTTTTATATACTGACTGAACACAATCTATTTAATAAACAAACTACAAATCAACTTTGCGAGCTTTCATTGCAGAAAAATCTTATATAATGTCACTGAAATCAATTTCGGTGAGCAGTTCAGCATTTGCCACAAATCTTGTTAAACTTGACAATATTAAGTCAGCAGATGAATTATGCAGGTAGTTTTTAACTCTTTTTAGAATGCTAAAGGACCGTTCACCAGATGCATTTGTGGTCATCATGCATAACAAAATTCTCAACGATGTTTCAACGTTAGGAAAAAGAGTTGTCAATTGCTTTTCTCGTATAAATCGTAAAAACTCAGCAGGAAGATGATGGTCCTTTACATTTAAGTCAAGAGCCTCAACAAACTTCTTAAAATGTACAAAATCTTCAATAAGTTCTGAAGAAAGGTCTGTAGGATATTTCTTTACTAAGAGAGAAGATTTTTCCCGAATTTCGTCATCTTTCAAGGTAAGCAATTTATAAATGAATCCAAAAACTTTGTTCTGATTGAAGCAAATTCGTGATCTGTTTTCTAGTTCACTGAAAATTCTGTCGATTATAACATAAAATGTATTACTACTAGTAATTTTATACTATGTTATCTTTGGTATTGACCAGCGCTTTCGGCAGTCAAGCCATCTTCAGGTCATTTACCAACAACCTCTTTGTTGTTAATATACGTTGTTACAAGACTATCTGTAACAATTACAGATAGTCTTTGAGAGATAACCTACCTTTCCTTGACCAGGATTGCCATAATTTTGAATGTGAACTTTTAAAAAATCATTGTATTCGGCTAGCAATTATAGAATTCCTAGAAAATTGCCATTTGTCCTAGATCCAAAAACTTCATGCTTTTCTGAGCCTCGAAAGGCTAGCTCGCGAGCACCAAGAAATTTAATAACATGTAATATACGAATCAAAACTTTCTGCCAATAGTCTACTTCTTTAAAGTATACTGTTGATGAAGAACAGAGTTAATCTTACCGAGTAAATTGCCTCTGATGACATAGGATTTGTGTTAATTCTATGCTCAGAACTCCTCTCATGCTGTGACAATCTGGAATTATGTTTCCAGTTGTTAAAGCCATGAATAAAAGAATTTTCAGTCTCGTCTGAATGGAAAAGTTTGCACGGAACACAGTAAAAAGATCCCTTTAAATTAGAATACATCAGCCATTCTCTTTTCTTCAACTGTCCATTTTGCAAATGAGTAAACAACATACTCATGTTAGCATACCTTGTCTTATCAGGATAAATACGCCTAGATTTTGAAAAATCACAAGCACAATCAGTTATTTTTGGCAAGTGTTCTGGAAGATGTTTAATTATATGATCTTTAATCTCGTTCGTCAATGGTTCCCAAAAATTTGGGTCCATTAATTCAAATTTAACAATTTCTTTTTGCACGTTACAGTTAACTTTTGAGTTATCTGAATCTAAGTATTGAATGTCGAGAACAGTATCTGCTACTTCCGGATCACGAACTTCACCACTTTCATATAAAACACTATTTACACTATTAAAGTCAATACTGTATTTACTTTGCTACAACATGGGCGTTGTTGCAGACCTACGTTGAAATTTGCTGCATTTACAAGTTCATTATTTACTTCACAATAATTTGGATTTTGTTTTTGATCAGAATCCGAATCTATTGTTAAATTAGTTTGGGCAGGATCCGTAAACTTATCAGAATCGGTAGAATTTGAACCAGTACTTTGTGAAACTGTTGAAGCTTTCAAAAACTTGTCCAACTTAGCAGTTTTGTGTTATAATTTTGAGTGAGCGTCATCTTTAGCTTTTTTCAATTTGCGTTTATAAGCTCCACTTGCAGTGTGCAAATTCTGACACATTTTCAATGATACATGAAGATGTTCAGACAAAACAACACACACACACACACACACACACACACACACACACACACACACACACACACACACACACACACACACACACACACACACACACACACACACACACACACACACACACACACACACACACACACACACACACACACACACACACACACACACACACACACACACACACACACACACACACACACACACACACACACACACACACACACACACACACACACACACACACACACACACACAGAAAACAATCTAGGCTTAACAATACAAATATCCGAACATAAATAAATGGCTTTCAAATGACTCCACTAAATAATAAAAACAGTTAACACAAAGTGTATCATCTACAGAGCTTTTACGACATATTCAGACCTTTCCAACTTAAAATAGCCTCAAAACTGACAGGTGTATTGTTGTTTACTGTTCCGCCGCCGGTCTACTGGCTGTAAGTTAGAAGGGGAAGGGGAGAATGTGACTCGTCACCGCCACGACCAATGCGACATGCGCCAGTGTCGACTGTTGACTGACTGATATGACGGGCTGTCTACCCAGGGACATATCCTGATTTAGTAACATCTAGGACTATCAACCTGATATTAGTCACTGCCTTGCACTGTTAATTAATTATTATTGGTGGTAGAAAACTGTGTGTTTAACTGTCAGTTTTTCTCATTAGAAAAAAAATTGGGCCTGCGCCCCCCTTAAGCCTGTGGCCCCTGGGCCCAGGCCCGTCGGGCCCAATTGGTAATCTGCCACTGGCTGTCACCAAGAACAAGACGGACAGCGCTCTGACAAAGCTTGTAATAAGCGAAAACTGGTTCAGGCTATAAGGCAAAAATTTTACATTTTTACCAATAAAAAACTTAAGTGTTCCGAGTCAGTAGTGTTATACTTATAATTATTGTTATGACCTTATTATTATGTCAAGTGTTTCACATGAAAACTCAATCATATTATGAAACAGATTATTTTTATTAATAAGTCAAAAAAGAGTCCTAGAACACATAAAAAAGCAATTCCTGTAACCAGTAATAAACATTAAGAACGATAGTCCTTGTAAATGATGGAATTACTACCACAGGCTGCATCCACAGAAGTTGGAAGGGACACATTTTTCAAATAATGTAGGAAATAAGTTAAGAATATTAAATAAAGAGGAAGTAGATCTGTAAGTAGACCAATATTGGCTCCACTTAATCACAAAATATTGTATGTTATAACAGTATGGAGAGTGAAAAGAAATTAGTTTCCTTTTGTTATTTTGATTTATTAAGGAAAGAGACATAGGAAGATACAGTTATATTTGAGACATATTCATGCAACTGCCAAAACATATTACTGTAATGCAAATATAACACCAAATGTTTGCAGATGAGTATTGTGAATAAATTACAAAATATTTTATTGGTATTGATTATTGAACTATTAAAGAGATAAAGTTGGAAGAAACAGGTTTATCTATCAGTTCTATCTGTAAAAAAATTAATATAAAGTTTTTTATCACAGTTCTGTTATAATTACTGAGCAGATCATGTTGTTATCAAATAATGGCCTATCCTGTAGCAGAAAATAGTGCAGATGTTAATATAGTGACTTTTATAGTGCTGGTAAGAAATACTGTTTTTTTTCTTTATTGAAGTGACAAATAAGTTGGGAGAAATAATAAATGATGCTAATATAAGTTAGGTATATTGTTTAATGTGTAATACTGAAACAATATATTGATTGTGTAATTAAACAGTTCTGAAACTATAAAACATTAACTTTCATAAATTTTATGCTGACTTAATTTTATAAATTTGTAATTATTGGACTCATTACAAATTACTCATAAGCAGCATCAAACTCAATGACATCAAAATTGTTGATATAAAGTGCATGCAATTCTGATCCCAGTTAGTTCCAATAGGTGGTACTTTTAGATCAGGAGGCAGGCATAAATCATAAAATTAAAAGATATGTGTTGTATTGAAAGGAAAAAAATTGTATATTTATGGTCATTGTGCTGGATTTCTAAAATCCATGATCTTGTTTTCAGTATCTTTGTATTATAGTATATACATTATATCTTTAAGTGTTGCTTGCATTGTATAGTATTCATAATCAGTGACATAATATTCGGTGACATAATCTTAATTCATTACAACTTCATTACTCACTTCCAACTATTTAAACCAACTGAAGCTAATGCACATTACAGCTTAATTAGACAATTTTACTGGAGGAGAGCCTAGGTTCCTTCTTATCTGAGAATTTTATAACCTTAATGTAAGGGGTTTTTATTATCAGAAATTTGGTGATCCATGTTTTCTACTTTTACTGAAAATAACTGCAAGGTAGGGTAAATAATATAAACCTTAAATAAAAGATAAGCTGCACTGTAAACAAATGTAATAATGTTAGCTATGTGTTTATATACTTTGAATTTATATTTCTTTAATCGTACAAAGTCTGAGTAACAAGATACGTATATGATATCTGTATATGTCAAATCATTTTGTAAAGCAAGTTGTTTCATCAGTTTATCACTCAGGCTGTTCACTTTGTTAATTAGCTGTATTCTGTAGTTGTGGTAAATAAAGTAATCTGTAATGGCATCTCACTTACATTTGTTTTTTACTACTTCATTTTCTGTGGGTCCAAACCCCAACACCTTCTATCATGACAATGTTACTTAGTATACAAAATGTGACTACAGGAACTTAATTTAGTGAATACCTTCCACAGATTGGTAATCACACAATGCATTATTATATACAAATGCAGATTTTATAAAACTACACCATTATTTCATTAGTAAACACATTCGGTATCTGAGAAGACATGCAGCTGGCCATTGTTTCTTGATGCCTTTATGGTACTGTAACCCCTCTTTCAATTCCCCCACCCTTTTTTTTTATAAAAAAATTATAAATACCTTTTTTTTTAATAAAAAAATTACAAATACCTTTTTTTTTTTTGAAAGAGAGGCCGCTAGTTATTTAGAACTAGGCAAGAGCCTAGAGAAGCCAAAAATGCGCTGGGTCCAGTATGACGGGACTTGCAAATGAAACTCTGCCTTAAAACAACAATAACAAGATTTATTAGAGCCATTTTTTTTTTTTTTGGTGCAATCAATTTCCCCAGTATATGATATATGCGCCTTCAAATAATTAAAGTCAATCTTACACAATCCATAGAATAGATCAAATTCATTAATAGAGTTCAATAGTATACATATACACCTATCTGCATCTTCATACAATTAAGTTAGGATTACAAGTGCTTTCACTTCATAAGAATAGCTCAAAATCGTTATTATAATTCAACATTAAACATAGGCATCGCCAAATAATTGACCTTGATATCACTGAGCAGCATACAGTTATTTCTAAATAATGTAAGAATGGCGCATAGTATCGACCCTCCCAGTAAGCCACATAAACCATAAACATGATATATATGTATATGTATAACAACGTATAAACAATCTAACAATCAAATAAAGGTATGACACACAACATATAATTAACATAGATACACATAAGAAAAAGATATATACACATCTACATATAAATACCACACACCATGTCCACCAGGTTAACAGCATATCTATATTGTCATTGTAACACCCTCAAACCACCTTAATCAGATCAAGTGCCTGACCCACCTTAAAACTTCTCAATTAACAAACCCAAAACCAAATAATAAGTCACCAAAGACCAGAGTTGAAACACCACAAAAATTCTAAGTATGTGAAAGGCCAAAGTCAAATTGGCAAAATAGTCAGAACGGCACATAAGTACCAAGTATAAAAGGGAAATATCAATTTCGTACCCCAAATAATAATAAATGTGCCATCAACATGGCTGCCCGGTTGCATAAAATGCATATTCTCATTTCTTTTATTTTCTTACAAAAAAAAAACAAAATTTCAAGCAAAATCAGTGGAACGTAACCACCCAAAAATAACTTAGAACTGGTATTGATTTGTTTTACATTTCTTTAACATTTATCAGTGAAGTATTATTATGAAATATCAAAAAGAAAACTTAACAATTCTTGTGCTGGCTATGGCAAAAAGTTGGTGGTTACAAAATTATTTAAACAGTTGAAATGAATTTCATAAAGCAGAATCTATGGATTTAATTTAATAAAACATACTTGAGGTGTTCATAAAGAACCCACTTGACCTCAGGCACGGTCATGCGCCCGGACTAGATCCAACAAACTATGACATGTTATGGACCTGTGGATAAAGGCACCAACAGGTGACGTCCACAGGTTAAAGCACCTCCCCCAAACCTTTAAATTAATAACAAAATCAAATACCCAATTAAATGAAAATGTATATAACCACGAAAATTCCCCTACAAGGTACTGAGGCACCCGTGCATGCATACTTAACGCTAATATCACTTAGTGACAGCCAGTGCCGCCCATATTTACAGTAAAAAAAAACTAACATCAATTCGGGTGATGCATGACCCTGGCTGAGTTTACAAATTCTCTGAGGCGTAAGCATTAGTAAAAAGGAAAAGATAATATTTAACCTCAAATGTCCCGTTGGACTTGTGCGCAACAAAGTTCTAAACTGGAGCATTTCCAAAATATCTCAATGTAAGGTGTAGCGGCCACAAACATTTTTTAAAAGGCATAAATGTCACCTGGTATTACAGCACAAGGCTTGAGGATCTTGTAGTGTGTGTCCGTCCATTCGTCCTGACAGCTGAACGGAAAGTGACTGGATTTACTTCATGGATGTCCGCTGAAGCGAGACAGATTGACAACTAACTCGGGAACCCTGCACAATTATATGGGTAATTACTCACAGGTTCAATAAATCACAATACCCCATTCACCCAGCTGAACTCACACTTCACGACATGCCCAGTTTAAAATCTTCAGAAAATTTACTTATGCATTGAAACCCTATTGAATTAAATAAATTATTTTAAATATAATATATTAAACATTGAATCAAATAAATAGTTATTCATAACTTTTTCGTCAACCACTTACTCTACTTTCGACATGAGCTAGCAAACTTTAACAGGTTCGTGAGGTACGTTCATTTCGCCAAAATCACAAAATAATTAACTTACGCCCCATTATAATATAATGAATTAAATAAACAGGCACAAAAACTGTAAAATACTATCTGAAGAGTGTGCGGGAAAAACGATGAGGTCAATTTTTTGACTATTTTCAACTGACAGTGTCACTTGATGCATTAAATCCAATATTATTTTGTAGTATATTTGTTTTAGGGAATAACGGTAAGACTCCTGAGAAAATGAATAAAACAGATATAGGCTTTGCGCAAAGAATGATGAAGGTGATCGACTTTAGCGGGAGTAACGCTGAATCTGTAGTAACCAATTCCCCCCATGGCTGCTACAGCCATTTCCTACTATGTTTTCATGTCCATACTTGCTCTACTCTTGCCTTTGTTCTTCAATAATATTGTTTAGTTCTAAATCTATACGCGATCTAGACTGTTCCTACGTTTTAGCGCTGCCTTGTAATTTTATTATAATGAGTTGGTGCATTGTTTAGTTTTTCATGGGAGTGAACTCTTACTGTTTTAGTGTTTTTGTGATTATGTTTAACAATTAATTGAAATGGAGAGTGATGTGAGTGTAGTTTCTGAGCAAGGAAAGAGTTCAAAGAAAAGAAAGTGTTACGGACGCATAAGTGATGCATCAAAGAAAATGGGGGCCCAAGCCCATGAAACAGGAGATAACTGTAAGTGTTCCAAACTCAAATGTTTTAGTAATATTACCCAATGTGAGAGATGGCAAATAATTTCACACTTTAACAATCTTCCTGATAGAGACACTCAAAATTTACATCTGAGTGGTTTGATTGAGAGCAGTCTAGTTAAGCAAAGATACAAAAGAAACGAAAATGAGGACTCAAGGCTGCATTCGTATTGTTATAAATATAAAGTAAGAGTAACTCGCAATGATCATTTGCACGAACAACAAGTTTGCTACAAAGCGTTTTTAGCCTTACATGGCATAACGGGTAGGCGACTTCAAACAATTCAAGAGCAACTCGCTCATCATGGTAAGGTGTTACCTGACCTACGAGGAAAACATTCAAATAGGCCACATGCATTGACTGATAATACAAAAAGTAAAATACACGAATATCTGCAATCTCTCAGGGGGAGGAAATCACATTATTCATTAGGAAAATCAGACAAAATTTACTTGCCAGAGGAGCTCAATGTAAAAAAACTACATGAACTTTACACGGAAAAAAATCCTGAAAATCCTGTATCTTACCATAGTTTTCTAAAAATATTTGAAAGCGAATATAACTTTGGATTTGGTTACCCACGTTCGGACACGTGCTGTAAGTGTGATGAATTTAAGGCAAAGAAACAAATTTTGAGTCTTGAGTTGTCAAAAACTTCAACTCCTGAGAAGTTACAAGAGTTAGGTAAACAACTCAAAACCTTGGAAACTGAACTCGAGTTTCATCAAAGAAAAGCTGCAACATTTTATGAGCGTAAGCGTTCTTGTCGCCAGTTATGCTCCAAAAAGGTAGATCATGAAGCCGTTACAATGGACTATCAGAAAAATTTACCAGTACCGAATATTTCAACAAATGTAGTATATTACAAGCGCCAGCTCACTGTTCAATTGTTTAATATTCATGTTTTAAGTACTGGTGATTCATATTTCTTTAGTTATGACCAAACAGTTGCCAAAAAGGGTGCAAATGATGTTACTTCCATGCTTCATGAATATATATTAAACTTTTTGTCTCCTGAAGTAAAGTTCTTGTATGTATTCTGTGACTCTTGTGGAGGACAGAACAAGAACAACACGCTTATAAGATACCTGCACTATGTTGTGCATAAAATCAAACGTCTTTATTCCATCACTGTCACATTCCCCGAACGTGGACATTCCTACATGGAATGTGACAGAAATATGGCTCTTATTCCCAAGAGAAAGGCTGCTGAGTTGCCACAAGATTGGTATGAAGCCATAAGAGGTGCAAGAGCTAAACCGAGTCCATTCATGGTGATCGAGTGTGAACAATCAATGTTTAAAGACTGGACCAAATTTTTTAACACAGTTGGGTATTACAAGAAAAAACTACCTGTACCAATAAGGCCAATAAAGGAGCTGAAGATTGAAGAGATACATCCTAGAACAATATCTCTTCGCACTACTTACAATGGACATTGGCAATCAAGTGTTATTACTGAAAGAGAATCTTCACAAGGACTGCAGCCAGGAGAATTTTTCTACCCAGATGAAGCTTACCAAGGACGTATTCCAGTTCCACGTGCTAAATGGAAAGATTTACAGGTAACTTTAATATTGTTTTTAAAATATATTTGTAAAATGTTCTAGTAAGCCTTTGGGTGTTTGTTCACGCGCGTGTGTGTATGTGTGTGTGTCTGTGGTAAACTAGATACCCTGTCTTAAAAAAAGGAAGGTTTTGATGGGCGAGTTTTTTTCATTTTTATAAAAAATAAAAAACCAGCTTCTCTGGTTTCAGGATTTGACACCTTTTTTACAATCCGAAGAGGCAAAGGAGTTCTACCGGCAACTGCCACACACTGATGCTCCAGACGAAGACTAAGTAATTGGTCAAAGAAGATAGTTAATACATTCATACCTTTTTATGTAAAACATTGTATATCATGATTTATATAATATTGTTTTGTAAAATAAATGTTATAAGTTCAAAACAATGGGTAGTTCGTGTTTGTTTAAGAAAATTTTGCAAACGCACAAAAATCTAAACTGTGCCAAATTTTGTTTAAATCATATTTAAACCAATAACACATTAATTAAATTGCTGCTTATTAGATAGAGCTGTCTAAAATCTTTCGCTATTTATGATAACAACACCTTATAGGCATTTTAAGGAAACACGATGACATAACGATCATCGTTGTTTCCTCAAATCACATACATTCACCGTTTTTCCCCAGAATAATGGTACATATATACACATTTTTTTTTATAACTACCTAATATAATAACAAATTGATTATTAAAACTTATAAAATGCATACACTAGAACCTACAACCTTGAAATAAAAAAAAATTTTTATAGTTATTGTGAAGGTTTTGAAACTATTTTGTTTTAAAGTTTAAATTTGCGTTTTCTCAGTTTCACGTTTTGAGCACCTTCATCGTTCTTCCTGCACACGCCTCATCTGTTAGCCAGCGTTAACATTTGAAACATGAATAAACAGAAATTAGCCTGATGCACGCCACGTGCTGACTCTATGCAAATATATCGCCTGGCATCAGCGTTGATATTAAGTAAAATACAATTTAGTTTTATTAAAAAGTAAGCAATATACCTTAGACACACTTACCGGAGAGTCGCGTAGTTGTTTATCTAAGCATAGTTATATATAGTAGGTAAAATTCCAAGTCGAAGCTGCCAGGCGAATACAGACGACCTACTACGTTGAACGCTGATAGTGGACTGGTTATTACAACTACTGAAAAAATTTTACGAAGCTATAGACCCAGAGCGCGCGTGGATCGGCACGGCGGAAGCATAACAAGACGGGCGCCGGTAATAATTAATTAATTCGACGCTGTCCGTTCTCGTTAACATAAAAAAAAAGCCAAGTTTTTCCAAAACACGGCACACCCCCACCACAAAAGGGCAACTTGGTTGCCTCACACTTGAACTCATGGAGGGTACCCTGCAGTGTACCCCCTTCCAAAACGATCCTAGTGGTCTTGGTGATCAAGATGGCCCAGCGGTCCTTGCTCTCAGGACTGCGGCCTTCCTCATGCGACACTCTCCGCCACGCCAACCCCACGGGACCGCCCCAAAATGTCATCCTCCGCGGTGACCACCATCTACTTCCACCGGTCCCACTCACATACCCGTCCTAAGACCAAACAAGGTATCTCCCACCTTGGTATGTGAGTGACCGTACTCCCTCTCGTCCATCTCTTTGACCGACCAGCCATATGCATCAACAAGGCATCTCCATCCTTGCCATATGGCTGGCCCACATCCCTACACAAGGGCGGACGGCCCCGCTTAGCCAGACGGAGAGGACCTCAAGGAGGGCCCGCGAACATCACTACAAACTCTTACTTAACAAAAACACCAGGCAAAACAACCGGGGAATGCGGCACGGCTCGACCTCTTCACTAACCCACAATCAAGATTTACAACCATTAACCAAAAACAACAGCACGCTATCACTCTCCATCATAACTTTCAGAAACAAAACTTACAATCTCCAAGACCACGACAATCTGAGGGAACATTCTCTAACTCTCTAACTTACTTTCTCCCTTTTTTTTTTAATGGTAGGGGTAGGAAAATTGGGAAGATGAAAAGGGCAAGGATCATTAAAGGGCCAATAGCTAGGAGTAAGGGTGAGGACATGGCTCCCTCCGGAAATAAGGATGAATGGAGGAAACCAAGGCTCGCGTGGGCAGGGACGCAACCCTGAAATAGATGAACACCACTGGGAGTGTGGGGAACATCTACCCGCTACCCGTTAACCGCTTCTTCTCATCTTTCTGTGATGGACTTTAGGTACCCGTTCCTTTCGAACACCACTCTCTGAGAAATTATCTCGTGTTGAGCAGTACTGGCTGGTTTCCTCTGAATCAGAATCAAGGCAACTTACCTCGCTCCTTTCACTCCGCTGTGGATTATCCTTGTCGTCTAACTCCTCTGCTACAATTTCTTCCTTTTCTACTTCTTTCTTTTCTACAATTCCCCCTTCTTCGTCCACATAATACAAATCAACATCATGACACTGCACCTCCTCAGCATCTTCCAGTTGCTCCTCTGATCCATCTTCAACCGCATCTTCCCTCAGCTCCTCACCGATTTTGTCATCACCCTCGTCACCAGCTCCTTCACAAACTTCTTCACTAACCTCTTCTCCGATCTCATTTTCATCAACACCTTCATCATCAACATCATCGCCATCACGTCCACTACCACCATCATAACACTGCACGTCCTCGTCCTCCTCTAGTTGCTCACCTGGTCCACCTGAAACTTCTTTTCGTTCTTCGGAATCCTCAACACTACTTACAGAAGGCGTCTGCACATCTTCACACACTACATCATTCTCACTCACACATCCACGACGCTGCTGCCAAATTCCTCCTCAACTTCTACCTCCTCTACTTCTACCACACTTGCAGCATGGACATCCCCTTGTCCACCCGCAATCTCAGAAACACTTGCAGCCTGGACATCCCTGTGTCCATCTGCAAACTCAGACTCTTCAGTCCCCCTAACACCTACAACTATACCTTCCTGTGCAGCATCCGCAGACCGCTCTTCTGCCTCTTCTGTCGATTCCACTCCTTCACCACTTTCAGCAACTACAACGTCCTCAACATTTTCCACCCTGGAATCCAGCTGTCCAGGTTCATGTGCAATGACTAAATTAATTTCTACTGGCGATGGTAAAGCTACACCCTCAAGTGACTTCTCATATCCCTGTGTAGACGATGATGATGTCACAGGATCTGGATCCCTCACGAACAATACCGGAATAAATTCTGCGGCATCTGGATTCAACCATGACGTCCTCTTTGAGTCCGGTAATTCAGTATCAACAGACGTTTTCTTGTCGTCTTGTATTGATCCCACGAAGTAATTCCGCTCTTCTACTTCTGCTTCACCTTCTTCACCCACTACTCTATTAGGCACTTGCGCTTCATCTGGAACTTTTAAAGTTTCCTTACTCTCCAAATAGAAATAACTTGCTACCGGCTCCCTACTTGCCGATGTTTGTTTACTAACATAATTTCTTCTTCCCCTGTTAATTTCATATTTCTTTGTTTTCTGTGCTGTAGCTGTTGTTACCGTCTTCTCACTTGCCACCCCCTTGTAGCCTCCATTACTTCCGGAATATTCAGTTTTTCTGACTGTCTCTTGTGTTCTCCACCGACCACCATGTTTGTCCTTTTCAGCTCTTCCTAATAAACTACTTGAGTAGTGGACATCTTTGGCAGCTCTTCCCCGGGACTCATCATTCGCCTGGACAGTCCTGGCATGCGCACACCACCGGTCCAGGTCCGCAAAAGAACGTGGAGGCTCTGCGAAAACCAGCCAGGATCTCTCTTGGGGATTCAGACCTTCTCGTATTACCTGTATGACTTCCGTCTCGGGCAACCCCAGTCTTAATATACGGGCAGCTTTCCTTACATCGTGCACGAAGTTCCCCAATGCCTCTCCGTTGGCCTGTAGACGATAGAATAACTTAAACTTCAACTGATCACGTCGTCAACGGGGTATGAAGAAGTCCAACACCTCCGCATGGAAAGTGTCGACACTGCAGCCCCGACGCAGAGTGCTGGTGACCAGACGGCCAATGAACCCCGGCAATACGGGTATATAAGGGACAAGACCTCCCCATCGGTCACCCCCGGGAAATCTGCCAACTGCAGGACAAGGTCTAAGAAAACCAGCAACTGCTCCTCATCTATTCCATCTAACACTGAAAGTTTCTGGAGAACTCCTGAAAGAGGGTGGGGCAATTTCTGGTAGCATACCCCCGCCAGAATTGGACAATTCAAAACACACAACAACAAACATAAATTCCCACGAAACACCTAACACAAAAACATGACTTACAAAAGGAAAAATTTGAGTACTCTCTCTTCCATCAAGTGGACCCCCGGGTTCTCTAGCGCTGCGAAAACCTGACCCGCTCCAGAACTAACTCTCCGTCAGTCGCCAGACTCAAAGGAAGAAACGTCATCAGACACTAACACCAACATACAATCCACACCACCGAACACCTACCACAACATATAAGATTTCAACCAAGACATTAGCACAAATTTCAGTCGGACGGTACCGACTTCCAGTCGGGCCATACCGCATCCCGTTGACCGCACGCGCTATTACTTCCATACAATAAATAAGGGAGCCCATCCCCACGTGATCTCCGGTAAGGTCCAGTCGCAACAACAACAAAACCCAACTACAACACATGCCATGTGGCAGCACCAGGTTTACAATTAAAATCACATAGCAATAATTCACACATAATACATATATATACCTATATACGATATCAACCCTACCATTGCATCTATCTATTTTTATCTATTTTAAGTTTCAAATATTTCTGAAGTTGATGTTTTTTCCAAACTATTTCCGAGTTTGCAAGCCCCATCACACCAATGGACCCAAGGGTTCAATGCTAGAACGAACCACGCTCTGCTACCGTTTGTAACCCCTCTTTCAAACCCCCTTTTTTTTAAATCCCTTTCTTTTGAAAGAGAGGCCACTAGTTATTTAGAACTAGGCAAGAGCCTAGAGAAGCCAAAAATGCGCTGGGTCCAGTATGACGGGACTTGCAAATGAAACTCTGCCTTAAAACAACAATAACAAGATTTATTAGAGCTATTTTTTTTTGGTACAATCAATTCCCCCAGTATATGATATATGCGACTTCAAATAATTAAAGTCAATCTTACACAATCCATAGAATAGATCAAATTCATTAATAGAGTTCAATAGTATACATATGCACCTATCTGCATCTTCATACAATTAAGTTAGGATTACAAGTGCTTTCACTTCATAAGAATAGCTCAAAATCGTTATTATAATTCAACATTAAACATAGGCATCGCCAAATAATTGACCTTGATATCACTGAGCAGCATACAGTTATTTCTAAATAATGTAAGAATGGCGCATAATATCGACCCTCCCAGTAAGCCACATAAACCATAAACATGATATATATGTATATGTATAACAACGTATAAACAATCTAACAATCAAATAAAGGCATGACACACAACATATAATTAACATAGATACACATAAGAAAAAGATATATACACATCTACATATAAATACCACACACCATGTCCACCAGGTTAACAGCATATCTATATTGTCATCGTAACACCCTCAAACCACCTTAATCAGATCAAGTGCCCGACCCACCTTAAAACTTCTCAATTAACAAACCCAAAACCAAATAATAAGTCACCAAAGACCAGAGTTGAAACACCACAAAAATTCTAAGTATGTGAAAGGCCAAAGTCAAATTGGCAAAATAGTCAGAACGGCACATAAGTACCAAGTATAAAAGGGAAATATCAATTTCGTACCCCAAATAATAATAAATGTGCCATCAACATGGCTGCCCGGTTGCATAAAATGCATATTCTCATTTCTTTTATTTTCTTACAAAAAAAAAACAAAATTTCAAGCAAAATCAGTGGAACGTAACCACCCAAAAATAACTTAGAACTGGTATTGATTTGTTTTACATTTCTTTAACATTTATCAGTGAAGTATTATTATGAAATATCAAAAAGAAAACTTAACAATTCTTGTGCTGGCTATGGCAAAAAGTTGGTGGTTACAAAATTATTTAAACAGTTGAAATGAATTTCATAAAGCAGAATCTATGGATTTAATTTAATAAAACATACTTGAGGTGTTCATAAAGAACCCACTTGACCTCAGGCACGGTCATGCGCCCGGACTAGATCCAACAAACTATGACATGTTATGGACCTGTGGATAAAGGCACCAACAGGTGACGTCCACAGGTTAAAGCACCTCCCCCAAACCTTTAAATTAATAACAAAATCAAATACCCAATTAAATGAAAATGTATATAACCACGAAAATTCCCCTACAAGGTACTGAGGCACCCGTGCATGCATACTTAACGCTAATATCACTTAGTGACAGTCAGTGCCGCCCATATTTACAGTAAAAAAAAAACTAACATCAATTCGGGTGATGCATGGACCCTGGCTGAGTTTACAAATTCTCTGAGGCGTAAGCATTAGTAAAAAGGAAAAGATAATATTTAACCCCAAATGTCCCGTTGGACTTCTGCGCAACAAAGTTCTAAACAGGAGCATTTCCAAAATATCTCAATGTAAGGTGTAGCGGCCACAAACATTTTTAAAAGGCATAAATGTCACCTGGTATTACAGCACAAGGCTTGAGGATCTTGTAGTGTGTGTCCGTCCATTCGTCCTGACAGCTGAACGGAAAGTGACTGGATTTACTTCATGGATGTCCGCTGGAGCGAGACAGATTGACAACTAATTCGGGAACCCTGCGCAATTATATGGGTAATTACTCACAGGTTCAATAAATCACAATACCCCATTCACCCAGCTGAACTCACACTTCACGACATGCCCAGTTTAAAATCTCCAGAAAATTTACTTATGCATTGAAACCCTATTGAATTAAATAAATTATTTTAAATATAATATATTAAACATTGAATCAAATAAATAGTTATTCATAACTTTTTCGTCAACCACTTACTCTACTTTCGACATGAGCTAGCAAACTTTAACAGGTTCGTGAGGTACGTTCATTTCACCAAAATCACAAGATAATTAACTTACGCCCCATTCTAATATAATGAATTAAATAAACAGGCACAAAAACTGTAAAATACTATCTGTTAGCCAGCGTTAACATTTGAAACATGAATAAACAGAAATTAGCCTGATGCACGCCACGTGCTGACTCTATGCAAATATATCGCCCGGCATCAGCGTTGATATTAAGTAAAATACAATTTAGTTCTATTAAACAGTAAGCAATATACCTTAGACACACTTACCGGAGAGTCGCGTAGTCGTTTATCTAAGGATAGTTATATATAGTAGGTAAAATTCCAAGTCGAAGCTGCCAGGCGAATACAGACGACCTACTACGTTGAACGCTGATAGTGGACTGGTTATTACAACTACTGAAAAAAATTTTACGAAGCTATAGACCCAGAGCGCGCGCGGATCGGCACGGCGGAAGCATAACAAGATGGGCGCCGGTAATACTTAATTAATTAATTCGACGCTGTCCGTTCTCGTTAACATAAAAAAAAACAGCCGAGTTTTTCCAAAACACGGCACACCCCCACCCCAAAAGGGCAACTTGGTTGCCTCACACTTGAACTCAGGGAGGGTACCCTGCAGTGTACCCCCTTCCAAAACGATCCTAGTGGTCTTGGTGATCAAGATGGCCCAGCGGTCCTTGCTCTCAGGACTGCGGCCATCCTCATGCGACACTCTCCGCCACGCCAACCCCACGCGACCGCCCCAAAACGTCACCCTCCGCGGTGACCACCATCTACTTCCACCGGTCCCACTCACATACCCGTCCTAAGACCAAACAAGGTATCTCCCACCTTGGTATGTCAGTGACCGTACTCCCTCTCGTCCATCTCTTGGACCGACCAGCCATATGCATCAACAAGGCATCTCCATCCTTGCCATATGGCTGGCCCACATCCCTACACAAGGGCGGACGGCCCCGCTTAGCCAGACGGAGAGGACCTCAAGGAGGGCCCGCAAACATCACTACAAACTCTTACTTAACAAAAACACCAGGCAAAACAACCGGGGAATGCGGCACGGCTCGACCTCTTCACTAACCCACAATCAAGATTTACAACCATTAACCAAAAACAACAGCACGCTATCACCCTCCATCATAACTTTCAGAACCAAAACTTACAATCTCCAAGACCACGACAATCTGAGGGAACATTCTCTAACTCTCTAACTTACTTTCTCCTTTTCTTCCTTTTTTTTTATGGTAGGGGTAGGAAAATTGGGAAGATGAAAAGGGCAAGGGTCATTAAAGGGCCAATAGCTAGGAGTAAGGGTGAGGACATGGCTCCCTCCGGAAATAAGGATGAATGGAGGAAACCAAGGCTCGCGTGGGCAGGGACGCAACCCTGAAATAGATGAACACCACTGGGAGTGTGGGGAACATCTACCCGCTACCCGTTAACCGCTTCTTCTCATCTTTCTGTGATGGACTTTAGGTACCCGTTCCTTTCGAACACCACTCTCTGAGAAATTATCTCGTGTTGAGCAGTACTGGCTGGTTTCCTCTGAATCAGAATCAAGGCAACTTACCTCGCTCCTTTCACTCTGCTGTGGATTATCCTTGTCGTCTAACTCCTCTGGTACAATTTCTTCCTTTTCTACTTCATTCTTTTCTACAATTCCCCCTTCTTCGTCCACATAATCCAAATCAACATCATGACACTGCACCTCCTCAGCATCTTCCAGTTGCTCCTCTGATCCATCTTCAACCGCATCTTCCCTCAGCTCCTCACCAATTTTGTCATCACCCTCGTCACCAGCTCCTTCACAAACTTCTTCACTAACCTCTTCTCCGATCTCATTTTCATCAACACCTTCATCATCAACATCTCGCCATCACGTCCACTACCACCATCATAACACTGCACGTCCTCGTCCTCCTCTAGTTGCTCACCTGGTCCACCTGAAACTTCTTTTCGTTCTTCGGAATCCTCAACACTACTTACAGAAGGCGTCTGCACATCTTCACACACTACATCATTCTCACTCACACATCCACGACGCTGCCGCCAAATTCCTCCTCAATTTCTACCTCCTCTACTTCTACCACACTTGCAGCATGGACATCCCCTTGTCCACCCGCAACCTCAGAAACACTTGCAGCCTGGACATCCCTGTGTCCATCTGCAAACTCAGACTCTTCAGTCCCCCTAACACCTACAACTATACCTTCCTGTGCAGCATCCGCAGACCGCTCTTCTGCCTCTTCTGTCGATTCCACTCCTTCACCACTTTCAGCAACTACAACGTCCTCAACATTTTCCACCCTGGAATCCAGCTGTCCAGGTTCATGTGCAATGACTAAATTAATTTCTACTGGCGATGGTAAAGCTACACCCTCAAGTGACTTCTCATATCCCTGTGTAGACGATGATGATGTCACAGGATCTGGATCCCTCACGAACAATACCGGAATAAATTCTGCGCCATCTGGATTCAACCATGACATCCTCTTTGAGTCCGGTAATTCAGTATCAACAGACGTTTTCTTGTCGTCTTGTATTGATCCCACGAAGTAATTCCGCTCTTCTACTTCTGCTTCACCTTCTTCATCCACTACTCTATTAGGCACTTGCGCTTCATCTGGAACTTTTAAAGTTTCCTTACTCTCCAAATAGGAATAACTTGCTACCGGTTCCCTACTTGCCGATGTTTGTTTACAAACATAATTTCTTCTTCCCCTGTTAATTTCATATTTCTTTGTTTTCTGTGCTGTAGCTGTTGTTACCGTCTTCTCACTTGCCACCCCCTTGTAGCCTCCATTACTTCCGGAATATTCAGTTTTTCTGACTGTCTCTTGTGTTCTCCACCGACCACCATGTTTGTCCTTTTCAGCTCTTCCTAATAAACTACTTGAGTAGTGGACATCTTTGGCAGCTCTTCCCCGGGACTCATCATTCGCCTGGACAGTCCTGGCATGCGCACACCACCGGTCCAGGTCCGCAAAAGAACGTGGAGGCTCTGCGAAAACCAGCCGGGATCTCTCTTGGGGATTCAGTCCTTCTCGTATTACCTGTATGACTTCCGTCTCGGGCAACCCCAGTCTTAATATACGGGCAGCTTTCCTTACATCGTGCACGAAGTTCCCCAATGCCTCTCCGTTGGCCTGTAGACGATAGAATAACTTAAACTTCAACTGATCACGTCGTCGACGGGGTATGAAGAAGTCCAACACCTCCGCATGGAAAGTGTCGACACTGCAGCCCCGACGCAGAGTGCTGGTGACCAGGCCGGCCAATGAACCCCGGCAATACGGGTATATAAGGGACAAGACCTCCCCATCGGTCACCCCCGGGAAATCTGCCAACTGCAGGACAAGGTCTAAGAAAACCAGCAACTGCTCCTCATCTATTCCATCTAACACTGAAAGTTTCTGGAGAACTCCTGAAAGAGGGTGGGGCAATTTCTGGTAGCATACCCCCGCCAGAATTGCACAATTCAAAACACACAACAACAAACATAAATTCCCACGAAACACCTAACACAAAATCATGACTTGCAAAAGGAAAAACTTGAGTACTCTCTCTTCCATCAAGTGGACCCCCGGGTTCCCTAGCGCTGCGAAAACCTGACCCGCTCCAGAACTAACTCTCCGTCAGTCGCCAGATTCAAAGGAAGAAACGACATCAGACACTAACACCAACATACAATCCACACCACCGAACACCTACCACAACATATAAGATTTCAACCAAGACATTAGCACAAATTTCAGTCGGACGGTACCGACTTCCAGTCGGGCCATACCGCATCCCGCTAACCGCACGCACTATTACTTCCATACAATAAATAAGGGAGCCCATCCCCACGCGATCTCCGGTAAGGTCCAGTCGCAACAACAACAAAACTCAACTACAACATATGCCACGTGGCGGCACCAGGTTTACAATTAAAATCACATAGCAATAATTCACACACGTAGCCAATTTGTAACGTAGCGGTTTTTAGAGTGTGTCTCCCCGATCCTTAAATAGTACTTTACTTAATGGAAACTTTGTTTTATTTGCCCCACGTTGTTAGCGTCAATTTTGTAACGTAACTCTGCTTTTGAGGTACCCGTAAAACGTCTGTCTTTTTTACAGTCTCAGATCGGTCAGAACACCTCTCCGCAGTCGCCACTTATGAATTATAAAGACCGAAGTTTAAATAAAGTTGTTGGTACTGTTACTCAAACAAAGCAGAAATCGAGTGTGTGTGATTTGGGTCAAGTAGGGAAGTTGTTTAGCCTTATTTTGAAGAGATAGAAAGTACCATTTGTTTACCCTCGGTTTAGACGATTTATAAATTTTTTCAAATATTCGCCGTGAACCGAATCAGCTGATTTTGACACGAGTCTCCAAACATAGGTTAACCAGACAACACTGTGGCAGAATATGACCCGGTGGATCGTCTTCTTCTTATTTATTCTGAAACTTACTACAACTACCCACTACAAGAAAGGCAACACATTTTTATTATTCAATATCATTTTTTCAATAATATTTATTGTTTATATTATTGGTTTTCTCCCTTCAGCCACAATACAAATATCACAATCGATATTTTCATTAATTAGCACATGATATCGACTTCATTGAGTAACAAGGAATTGTCATAAAAATATACAGTTTTGAGCGATTTTACAATTTTATCTTTTGTTTAAACATCAATCAACATATAATTCTTTTAATTATTTTCCCCAGGGTTAAGGGTAAGTTCTTTTTGTTATGAGATGGTCAGAAATGGATAATTATACTACGCTTTACAAATATAGAAAAAATATTCAAAAATTTGTTTATTTCGCTTAGTACGTAGTTCCGGAAATGTCCGTAAGAGAGCAGATGGCGTTTGTTTTTATTAAAACATGTGTTTACGTTTTAATCGTTATGGACTACACGACCATTCCGTTGGAGGTTTCTTCGTTAAATATTAAAAGAAATGTTTATATTACCTCTCTTCTTGAAGTTCTTACTTGGGTGAAGCCGCTTCTCATGTGGTGTCAGTATTTGGTGGTAATTTCACAACCGTCTGGCAAATATTATCTCGTTAAAACTCGAACTCTGCTAGGCTATGCCTACTCGTCCAAAATGGTTTTTTTGTTCACTGTTATTATGGAGTATAGCAAGTTAACTTTGATAACTAAGGTAGTAATACATCATGTTTATACTGTTCTTTAATTTTGTAACAATTTTGTGCTTTTCAAAAGGTTCCAAAAGGATATTTTAATAAATTTTTATCTCATCATTTTGTCAACTGGACAGGTTTAAATTTCAAATTCGATTAAACAATACTTGTTATTTTCGTTACTCTTAGTAACCCATAATTTTTATATATCTTTTTATTGGTTCTGCTATTTACTTTTTAGTATATAGGCAGTTTGTAATTATTATAAATTTATTTTTGATTTACAGAAAAATAATTCTTTTTAATTTTGGTTTCTTTCCCAATTTGATTTACATAATAGTTTTCTGTTTATTTTCTTATAACTTTGGATATAAGTATTTAATATTTTTATTAACTTTAAATGAATTTATATATTATTTATTAATCTCTTATAGTATTCTTACACTGGACTATTTTCTTCTGCCATTTCCCTCATACAGTATTATTTTAATTTTCATTATCATCTGGTATTTAAATCTTTTAAGTTTTTAACACAAACCCTGGGTTATCTTATACAATAAAACCATTATTTTATAAAAATATAAAATTAACATAGGTACTACACGATATAAATCCTACAATAACTAAACAAAATACATAATTAGTTAGTAGCATCATGCTCTACTATTATAGTTTATAATTCTCACATTTACAGTACAATTCTGTAAGAAGTTCCCTTCACCTTCACTTATTACCTCATTGGGTACACTATAACTCACTTGTCACTGTATATCACTTTAATTGTTTATAATGTTTAGTGATACAACTTAATTTTGAGCTCGTTATAGTTTACCCATTTCTGACCTTGATGGTATTACAAAAGTTATCATTTATGGGGACTGGGTTATGTACCGTTACAATATATACCTATATACGATATCAACCCTGCCATTGCATCTATCTATTTTAAGTTTCAAATATTTCTGAAGTTGATGTTTTTTCCAAACTATTTCCGAGTTTGCAAGCCCCATCACACCAATGGACCCAAGAGTTCAACCCTAGAATGAACCACGCTCTGCTACCATTTGTAACCCCTCTTTCAAACCCCCTTTTTTTTAAATCCCTTTTTTTTTTAAAGATAGGCCACTAGTTATTTAGAACTAGGCAAGAGCCTAGAGAAGCCAAAAATGCGCTGGGTCCAGTATGACGGGACTTGCAAATGAAACTCTGCCTTAAAACAACAATAACAAGATTTATTAGAGCTATTTTTTTTTGGTACAATCAATTCCCCCAGTATATGATATATGCGACTTCAAATAATTAAAGTCAATCTTACACAATCCATAGAATAGATCAAATTCATTAATAGAGTTCAATAGTATACATATGCACCTATCTGCATCTTCATACAATTAAGTTAGGATTACAAGTGCTTTCACTTCATAAGAATAGCTCAAAATCGTTATTATAATTCAACATTAAACATAGGCATCGCCAAATAATTGACCTTGATATCACTGAGCAGCATACAGTTATTTCTAAATAATGTAAGAATGGCGCATAATATCGACCCTCCCAGTAAGCCACATAAACCATAAACATGATATATATGTATATGTATAACAACGTATAAACAATCTAACAATCAAATAAAGGCATGACACACAACATATAATTAACATAGATACACATAAGAAAAAGATATATACACATCTACATATAAATACCACACACCATGTCCACCAGGTTAACAGCATATCTATATTGTCATCGTAACACCCTCAAACCACCTTAATCAGATCAAGTGCCCGACCCACCTTAAAACTTCTCAATTAACAAACCCAAAACCAAATAATAAGTCACCAAAGACCAGAGTTGAAACACCACAAAAATTCTAAGTATGTGAAAGGCCAAAGTCAAATTGGCAAAATAGTCAGAACGGCACATAAGTACCAAGTATAAAAGGGAAATATCAATTTCGTACCCCAAATAATAATAAATGTGCCATCAACATGGCTGCCCGGTTGCATAAAATGCATATTCTCATTTCTTTTATTTTCTTACCAAAAAAAAACAAAATTTCAAGCAAAATCAGTGGAACGTAACCACCCAAAAATAACTTAGAACTGGTATTGATTTGTTTTACATTTCTTTAACATTTATCAGTGAAGTATTATTATGAAATATCAAAAAGAAAACTTAACAATTCTTGTGCTGGCTATGGCAAAACGTTGGTGGTTACAACAATATTTCAACAGTTGAAATGAATTTCATAAAGCAGAATCTATGGATTTAATTTAATAAAACATACTTGAGGTGTTCATAAAGAACCCACTTGACCTCAGGCACGGTCATGCACCCGGACTAGATCCAACAAACTATGACATGTTATGGACCTGTGGATAAAGGCACCAACAGGTGACGTCCACAGGTTAAAGCACCTCCCCCAAAACTTTAAATTAATAACAAAATCAAATACCCAATTAAATGAAAATGTATATAACCACGAAAATTCCCCTACAAGGTACTGAGGCACCCCCGCATGCATATTTAACGCTAATATCACTTAGTGACAGTCAGTGCCGCCCATATTTACAGTAAAAAAAAAACTAACATCAATTCGGGTGATGCATGACCCTGGCTGAGGTTACAAATTCTCTGAGGCGTAAGCATTAGTAAAAAGGAAAAGATAATATTTAACCCCAAATGTCCCGTTGGACTTCTGCGCAACAAAGTTCTAAACTGGAGCATTTCCAAAATATCTCAATGTAAGGTGTAGCGGCCACAAACATTTTTTAAAAGGCATAAATGTCACCTGGTATTACAGCACAAGGCTTGAGGATCTTGTAGTGTGTGTCCGTCCAATCGTCCTGACAGCTGAACGGAAAGTGACTGGATTTACTTCATGGATGTCCGCTGGAGCGAGATAGATTGACAACTAATTCGGGAACCCTGCGCAATTATATGGGTAATTACTCACAGGTTCAATAAATCACAATACCCCATTCACCCAGCTGAACTCACACTTCACGACATGCCCAGTTTAAAATCTCCAGAAAATTTACTTATGCACTGAAACCCTATTGAATTAAATAAATTATTTTAAATATAATATATTAAACATTGAATCAAATAAATAGTTATTCATAACTTTTTTGTCAACCACTTACTCTACTTTCGACATGAGCTAGCAAACTTTAACAGGTTCGTGAGGTACGTTCATTTCACCAAAATCACAAGATAATTAACTTACGCCCCATTCTAATATAATGAATTAAATAAACAGGCACAAAAACTGTAAAATACTATCTGTTAGCCAGCGTTAACATTTGAAACATGAATAAACAGAAATTAGCCTGATGCACGCCACGTGCTGACTCTATGCAAATATATCGCCCGGCATCAGCGTTGATATTAAGTAAAATACAATTTAGTTCTATTAAACAGTAAGCAATATACCTTAGACACACTTACCGGAGAGTCGCGTAGTCGTTTATCTAAGGATAGTTATATATAGTAGGTAAAATTCCAAGTCGAAGCTGCCAGGCGAATACAGACGACCTACTACGTTGAACGCTGATAGTGGACTGGTTATTACAACTACTGAAAAAAATTTTACGAAGCTATAGACCCAGAGCGCGCGCGGATCGGCACGGCGGAAGCATAACAAGATGGGCGCCGGTAATACTTAATTAATTAATTCGACGCTGTCCGTTCTCGTTAACATAAAAAAAAACAGCCGAGTTTTTCCAAAACACGGCACACCCCCACCCCAAAAGGGCAACTTGGTTGCCTCACACTTGAACTCAGGGAGGGTACCCTGCAGTGTACCCCCTTCCAAAACGATCCTAGTGGTCTTGGTGATCAAGATGGCCCAGCGGTCCTTGCTCTCAGGACTGCGGCCATCCTCATGCGACACTCTCCGCCACGCCAACCCCACGCGACCGCCCCAAAACGTCACCCTCCGCGGTGACCACCATCTACTTCCACCGGTCCCACTCACATACCCGTCCTAAGACCAAACAAGGTATCTCCCACCTTGGTATGTCAGTGACCGTACTCCCTCTCGTCCATCTCTTGGACCGACCAGCCATATGCATCAACAAGGCATCTCCATCCTTGCCATATGGCTGGCCCACATCCCTACACAAGGGCGGACGGCCCCGCTTAGCCAGACGGAGAGGACCTCAAGGAGGGCCCGCAAACATCACTACAAACTCTTACTTAACAAAAACACCAGGCAAAACAACCGGGGAATGCGGCACGGCTCGACCTCTTCACTAACCCACAATCAAGATTTACAACCATTAACCAAAAACAACAGCACGCTATCACCCTCCATCATAACTTTCAGAACCAAAACTTACAATCTCCAAGACCACGACAATCTGAGGGAACATTCTCTAACTCTCTAACTTACTTTCTCCTTTTCTTCCTTTTTTTTATGGTAGGGGTAGGAAAATTGGGAAGATGAAAAGGGCAAGGGTCATTAAAGGACCAATAGCTAGGAGTAAGGGTGAGGACATGGCTCCCTCCGGAAATAAGGATGAATGGAGGAAACCAAGGCTCGCGTGGGCAGGGACGCAACCCTGAAATAGATGAACACCACTGGGAGTGTGGGGAACATCTACCCGCTACCCGTTAACCGCTTCTTCTCATCTTTCTGTGATGGACTTTAGGTACCCGTTCCTTTCGAACACCACTCTCTGAGAAATTATCTCGTGTTGAGCAGTACTGGCTGGTTTCCTCTGAATCAGAATCAAGGCAACTTACCTCGCTCCTTTCACTCTGCTGTGGATTATCCTTGTCGTCTAACTCCTCTGGTACAATTTCTTCCTTTTCTACTTCATTCTTTTCTACAATTCCCCCTTCTTCGTCCACATAATCCAAATCAACATCATGACACTGCACCTCCTCAGCATCTTCCAGTTGCTCCTCTGATCCATCTTCAACCGCATCTTCCCTCAGCTCTTCACCAATTTTGTCATCACCCTCGTCACCAGCTCCTTCACAAACTTCTTCACTAACCTCTTCTCCGATCTCATTTTCATCAACACCTTCATCATCAACATCATCGCCATCACGTCCACTACCACCATCATAACACTGCACGTCCTCGTCCTCCTCTAGTTGCTCACCTGGTCCACCTGAAACTTCTTTTCGTTCTTCGGAATCCTCAACACTACTTACAGAAGGCGTCTGCACATCTTCACACACTACATCATTCTCACTCACACATCCACGACGCTGCCGCCAAATTCCTCCTCAATTTCTACCTCCTCTACTTCTACCACACATGCAGCATGGACATCCCCTTGTCCACCCGCAACCTCAGAAACACTTGCAGCCTGGACATCCCTGTGTCCATCTGCAAACTCAGACTCTTCAGTCCCCCTAACACCTACAACTATACCTTCCTGTGCAGCATCCGCAGACCGCTCTTCTGCCTCTTCTGTCGATTCCACTCCTTCACCACTTTCAGCAACTACAACGTCCTCAACATTTTCCACCCTGGAATCCAGCTGTCCAGGTTCATGTGCAATGACTAAATTAATTTCTACTGGCGATGGTAAAGCTACACCCTCAAGTGACTTCTCATATCCCTGTGTAGACGATGATGATGTCACAGGATCTGGATCCCTCACGAACAATACCGGAATAAATTCTGCGCCATCTGGATTCAACCATGACATCCTCTTTGAGTCCGGTAATTCAGTATCAACAGACGTTTTCTTGTCGTCTTGTATTGATCCCACGAAGTAATTCCGCTCTTCTACTTCTGCTTCACCTTCTTCATCCACTACTCTATTAGGCACTTGCGCTTCATCTGGAACTTTTAAAGTTTCCTTACTCTCCAAATAGGAATAACTTGCTACCGGTTCCCTACTTGCCGATGTTTGTTTACAAACATAATTTCTTCTTCCCCTGTTAATTTCATATTTCTTTGTTTTCTGTGCTGTAGCTGTTGTTACCGTCTTCTCACTTGCCACCCCCTTGTAGCCTCCATTACTTCCGGAATATTCAGTTTTTCTGACTGTCTCTTGTGTTCTCCACCGACCACCATGTTTGTCCTTTTCAGCTCTTCCTAATAAACTACTTGAGTAGTGGACATCTTTGGCAGCTCTTCCCCGGGACTCATCATTCGCCTGGACAGTCCTGGCATGCGCACACCACCGGTCCAGGTCCGCAAAAGAACGTGGAGGCTCTGCGAAAACCAGCCGGGATCTCTCTTGGGGATTCAGTCCTTCTCGTATTACCTGTATGACTTCCGTCTCGGGCAACCCCAGTCTTAATATACGGGCAGCTTTCCTTACATCGTGCACGAAGTTCCCCAATGCCTCTCCGTTGGCCTGTAGACGATAGAATAACTTAAACTTCAACTGATCACGTCGTCGACGGGGTATGAAGAAGTCCAACACCTCCGCATGGAAAGTGTCGACACTGCAGCCCCGACGCAGAGTGCTGGTGACCAGGCCGGCCAATGAACCCCGGCAATACGGGTATATAAGGGACAAGACCTCCCCATCGGTCACCCCCGGGAAATCTGCCAACTGCAGGACAAGGTCTAAGAAAACCAGCAACTGCTCCTCATCTATTCCATCTAACACTGAAAGTTTCTGGAGAACTCCTGAAAGAGGGTGGGGCAATTTCTGGTAGCATACCCCCGCCAGAATTGCACAATTCAAAACACACAACAACAAACATAAATTCCCACGAAACACCTAACACAAAATCATGACTTGCAAAAGGAAAAACTTGAGTACTCTCTCTTCCATCAAGTGGACCCCCGGGTTCCCTAGCGCTGCGAAAACCTGACCCGCTCCAGAACTAACTCTCCGTCAGTCGCCAGATTCAAAGGAAGAAACGACATCAGACACTAACACCAACATACAATCCACACCACCGAACACCTACCACAACATATAAGATTTCAACCAAGACATTAGCACAAATTTCAGTCGGACGGTACCGACTTCCAGTCGGGCCATACCGCATCCCGCTAACCGCACGCACTATTACTTCCATACAATAAATAAGGGAGCCCATCCCCACGCGATCTCCGGTAAGGTCCAGTCGCAACAACAACAAAACTCAACTACAACATATGCCACGTGGCGGCACCAGGTTTACAATTAAAATCACATAGCAATAATTCACACACGTAGCCAATTTGTAACGTAGCGGTTTTTAGAGTGTGTCTCCCCGATCCTTAAATAGTACTTTACTTAATGGAAACTTTGTTTTATTTGCCCCACGTTGTTAGCGTCAATTTTGTAACGTAACTCTGCTTTTGAGGTACCCGTAAAACGTCTGTCTTTTTTACAGTCTCAGATCGGTCAGAACACCTCTCCGCAGTCGCCACTTATGAATTATAAAGACCGAAGTTTAAATAAAGTTGTTGGTACTGTTACTCAAACAAAGCAGAAATCGAGTGTGTGTGATTTGGGTCAAGTAGGGAAGTTGTTTAGCCTTATTTTGAAGAGATAGAAAGTACCATTTGTTTACCCTCGGTTTAGACGATTTATAAATTTTTTCAAATATTCGCCGTGAACCGAATCAGCTGATTTTGACACGAGTCTCCAAACATAGGTTAACCAGACAACACTGTGGCAGAATATGACCCGGTGGATCGTCTTCTTCTTATTTATTCTGAAACTTACTACAACTACCCACTACAAGAAAGGCAACACATTTTTATTATTCAATATCATTTTTTCAATAATATTTATTGTTTATATTATTGGTTTTCTCCCTTCAGCCACAATACAAATATCACAATCGATATTTTCATTAATTAGCACATGATATCGACTTCATTGAGTAACAAGGAATTGTCATAAAAATATACAGTTTTGAGCGATTTTACAATTTTATCTTTTGTTTAAACATCAATCAACATATAATTCTTTTAATTATTTTCCCCAGGGTTAAGGGTAAGTTCTTTTTGTTATGAGATGGTCAGAAATGGATAATTATACTACGCTTTACAAATATAGAAAAAATATTCAAAAATTTGTTTATTTCGCTTAGTACGTAGTTCCGGAAATGTCCGTAAGAGAGCAGATGGCGTTTGTTTTTATTAAAACATGTGTTTACGTTTTAATCGTTATGGACTACACGACCATTCCGTTGGAGGTTTCTTCGTTAAATATTAAAAGAAATGTTTATATTACCTCTCTTCTTGAAGTTCTTACTTGGGTGAAGCCGCTTCTCATGTGGTGTCAGTATTTGGTGGTAATTTCACAACCGTCTGGCAAATATTATCTCGTTAAAACTCGAACTCTGCTAGGCTATGCCTACTCGTCCAAAATGGTTTTTTTGTTCACTGTTATTATGGAGTATAGCAAGTTAACTTTGATAACTAAGGTAGTAATACATCATGTTTATACTGTTCTTTAATTTTGTAACAATTTTGTGCTTTTCAAAAGGTTCCAAAAGGATATTTTAATAAATTTTTATCTCATCATTTTGTCAACTGGACAGGTTTAAATTTCAAATTCGATTAAACAATACTTGTTATTTTCGTTACTCTTAGTAACCCATAATTTTTATATATCTTTTTATTGGTTCTGCTATTTACTTTTTAGTATATAGGCAGTTTGTAATTATTATAAATTTATTTTTGATTTACAGAAAAATAATTCTTTTTAATTTTGGTTTCTTTCCCAATTTGATTTACATAATAGTTTTCTGTTTATTTTCTTATAACTTTGGATATAAGTATTTAATATTTTTATTAACTTTAAATGAATTTATATATTATTTATTAATCTCTTATAGTATTCTTACACTGGACTATTTTCTTCTGCCATTTCCCTCATACAGTATTATTTTAATTTTCATTATCATCTGGTATTTAAATCTTTTAAGTTTTTAACACAAACCCTGGGTTATCTTATACAATAAAACCATTATTTTATAAAAATATAAAATTAACATAGGTACTACACGATATAAATCCTACAATAACTAAACAAAATACATAATTAGTTAGTAGCATCATGCTCTACTATTATAGTTTATAATTCTCACATTTACAGTACAATTCTGTAAGAAGTTCCCTTCACCTTCACTTATTACCTCATTGGGTACACTATAACTCACTTGTCACTGTATATCACTTTAATTGTTTATAATGTTTAGTGATACAACTTAATTTTGAGCTCGTTATAGTTTACCCATTTCTGACCTTGATGGTATTACAAAAGTTATCATTTATGGGGACTGGGTTATGTACCGTTACAATATATACCTATATACGATATCAACCCTGCCATTGCATCTATCTATTTTAAGTTTCAAATATTTCTGAAGTTGATGTTTTTTCCAAACTATTTCCGAGTTTGCAAGCCCCATCACACCAATGGACCCAAGAGTTCAACCCTAGAATGAACCACGCTCTGCTACCATTTGTAACCCCTCTTTCAAACCCCCTTTTTTTTAAATCCCTTTTTTTTTTAAAGATAGGCCACTAGTTATTTAGAACTAGGCAAGAGCCTAGAGAAGCCAAAAATGCGCTGGGTCCAGTATGACGGGACTTGCAAATGAAACTCTGCCTTAAAACAACAATAACAAGATTTATTAGAGCTATTTTTTTTTGGTACAATCAATTCCCCCAGTATATGATATATGCGACTTCAAATAATTAAAGTCAATCTTACACAATCCATAGAATAGATCAAATTCATTAATAGAGTTCAATAGTATACATATGCACCTATCTGCATCTTCATACAATTAAGTTAGGATTACAAGTGCTTTCACTTCATAAGAATAGCTCAAAATCGTTATTATAATTCAACATTAAACATAGGCATCGCCAAATAATTGACCTTGATATCACTGAGCAGCATACAGTTATTTCTAAATAATGTAAGAATGGCGCATAATATCGACCCTCCCAGTAAGCCACATAAACCATAAACATGATATATATGTATATGTATAACAACGTATAAACAATCTAACAATCAAATAAAGGCATGACACACAACATATAATTAACATAGATACACATAAGAAAAAGATATATACACATCTACATATAAATACCACACACCATGTCCACCAGGTTAACAGCATATCTATATTGTCATCGTAACACCCTCAAACCACCTTAATCAGATCAAGTGCCCGACCCACCTTAAAACTTCTCAATTAACAAACCCAAAACCAAATAATAAGTCACCAAAGACCAGAGTTGAAACACCACAAAAATTCTAAGTATGTGAAAGGCCAAAGTCAAATTGGCAAAATAGTCAGAACGGCACATAAGTACCAAGTATAAAAGGGAAATATCAATTTCGTACCCCAAATAATAATAAATGTGCCATCAACATGGCTGCCCGGTTGCATAAAATGCATATTCTCATTTCTTTTATTTTCTTACAAAAAAAAAACAAAATTTCAAGCAAAATCAGTGGAACGTAACCACCCAAAAATAACTTAGAACTGGTATTGATTTGTTTTACATTTCTTTAACATTTATCAGTGAAGTATTATTATGAAATATCAAAAAGAAAACTTAACAATTCTTGTGCTGGCTATGGCAAAAAGTTGGTGGTTACAACAATATTTCAACAGTTGAAATGAATTTCATAAAGCAGAATCTATGGATTTAATTTAATAAAACATACTTGAGGTGTTCATAAAGAACCCACTTGACCTCAGGCACGGTCATGCGCCCGGACTAGATCCAACAAACTATGACATGTTATGGACCTGTGGATAAAGGCACCAACAGGTGACGTCCACAGGTTAAAGCACCTCCCCCAAACCTTTAAATTAATAACAAAATCAAATACCCAATTAAATGAAAATGTATATAACCACGAAAATTCCCCTACAAGGTACTGAGGCACCCCTGCATGCATATTTAACGCTAATATCACTTAGTGACAGTCAGTGCCGCCCATATTTACAGTAAAAAAAAAACTAACATCAATTCGGGTGATGCATGACCCTGGCTGAGTTTACAAATTCTCTGAGGCGTAAGCATTAGTAAAAAGGAAAAGATAATATTTAACCCCAAATGTCCCGTTGGACTTGTGCGCAACAAAGTTCTAAACTGGAGCATTTCCAAAATATCTCAATGTAAGGTGTAGCGGCCACAAACATTTTTTAAAAGGCATAAATGTCACCTGGTATTACAGCACAAGGCTTGAGGATCTTGTAGTGTGTGTCCGTCCAATCGTCCTGACAGCTGAACGGAAAGTGACTGGATTTACTTCATGGATGTCCGCTGGAGCAAGACAGATTGACAACTAATTCGGGAACCCTGCGCAATTATATGGGTAATTACTCACAGGTTCAATAAATCACAATACCCCATTCACCCAGCTGAACTCACACTTCACGACATGCCCAGTTTAAAATCTCCAGAAAATTTACTTATGCATTGAAACCCTATTGAATTAAATAAATTATTTTAAATATAATATATTAAACATTGAATCAAATAAATAGTTATTCATAACTTTTTTGTCAACCACTTACTCTACTTTCGACATGAGCTAGCAAACTTTAACAGGTTCGTGAGGTACGTTCATTTCACCAAAATCACAAGATAATTAACTTACGCCCCATTCTAATATAATGAATTAAATAAACAGGCACAAAAACTGTAAAATACTATCTGTTAGCCAGCGTTAACATTTGAAACATGAATAAACAGAAATTAGCCTGATGCACGCCACGTGCTGACTCTATGCAAATATATCGCCCGGCATCAGCGTTGATATTAAGTAAAATACAATTTAGTTCTATTAAACAGTAAGCAATATACCTTAGACACACTTACCGGAGAGTCGCGTAGTCGTTTATCTAAGGATAGTTATATATAGTAGGTAAAATTCCAAGTCGAAGCTGCCAGGCGAATACAGACGACCTACTACGTTGAACGCTGATAGTGGACTGGTTATTACAACTACTGAAAAAAATTTTATGAAGCTATAGACCCAGAGCGCGCGCGGATCGGCACGGCGGAAGCATAACAAGATGGGCGCCGGTAATACTTAAATAATTAATTCGACGCTGTCCGTTCTCGTTAACATAAAAAAAAACAGCCGAGTTTTTCCAAAACACGGCACACCCCCACCCCAAAAGGGCAACTTGGTTGCCTCACACTTGAACTCAGGGAGGGTACCCTGCAGTGTACCCCCTTCCAAAACGATCCTAGTGGTCTTGGTGATCAAGATGGCCCAGCGGTCCTTGCTCTCAGGACTGCGGCCATCCTCATGCGACCCTCTCCGCCACGCCAACCCCACGGGACCGCCCCAAAACGTCACCCTCCGCGGTGACCACCATCTACTTCCACCGGTCCCACTCACATACCCGTCCTAAGACCAAACAAGGTATCTCCCACCTTGGTATGTCAGTGACCGTACTCCCTCTCGTCCATCTCTTGGACCGACCAGCCATATGCATCAACAAGGCATCTCCATCCTTGCCATATGGCTGGCCCACATCCCTACACAAGGGCGGACGGCCCCGCTTAGCCAGACGGAGAGGACCTCAAGGAGGGCCCGCGAACATCACTACAAACTCTTACTTAACAAAAACACTAGGCAAAACAACCGGGGAATGCGGCACGGCTCGACCTCTTCACTAACCCACAATCAAGATTTACAACCATTAACCAAAAACAACAGCACGCTATCACCCTCCATCATAACTTTCAGAACCAAAACTTACAATCTCCAAGACCACGACAATCTGAGGGAACATTCTCTAACTCTCTAACTTACTTTCTCCTTTTCTTCCTTTTTTTTTATGGTAGGGGTAGGAAAATTGGGAAGATGAAAAGGGCAAGGGTCATTAAAGGGCCAATAGCTAGGAGTAAGGGTGAGGACATGGCTCCCTCCGGAAATAAGGATGAATGGAGGAAACCAAGGCTCGCGTGGGCAGGGACGCAACCCTGAAATAGATGAACACCACTGGGAGTGTGGGGAACATCTACCCGCTACCCGTTAACCGCTTCTTCTCATCTTTCTGTGATGGACTTTAGGTACCCGTTCCTTTCGAACACCACTCTCTGAGAAATTATCTCGTGTTGAGCAGTACTGGCTGGTTTCCTCTGAATCAGAATCAAGGCAACTTACCTCGCTCCTTTCACTCTGCTGTGGATTATCCTTGTCGTCTAACTCCTCTGGTACAATTTCTTCCTTTTCTACTTCATTCTTTTCTACAATTCCCCCTTCTTCGTCCACATAATCCAAATCAACATCATGACACTGCACCTCCTCAGCATCTTCCAGTTGCTCCTCTGATCCATCTTCAACCGCATCTTCCCTCAGCTCCTCACCAATTTTGTCATCACCCTCGTCACCAGCTCCTTCACAAACTTCTTCACTAACCTCTTCTCCGATCTCATTTTCATCAACACCTTCATCATCAACATCATCGCCATCACGTCCACTACCACCATCATAACACTGCACGTCCTCGTCCTCCTCTAGTTGCTCACCTGGTCCACCTGAAACTTCTTTTCGTTCTTCGGAATCCTCAACACTACTTACAGAAGGCGTCTGCACATCTTCACACACTACATCATTCTCACTCACACATCCACGACGCTGCCGCCAAATTCCTCCTCAATTTCTACCTCCTCTACTTCTACCACACTTGCAGCATGGACATCCCCTTGTCCACCCGCAACCTCAGAAACACTTGCAGCCTGGACATCCCTGTGTCCATCTGCAAACTCAGACTCTTCAGTCCCCCTAACACCTACAACTATACCTTCCTGTGCAGCATCCGCAGACCGCTCTTCTGCCTCTTCTGTCGATTCCACTCCTTCACCACTTTCAGCAACTACAACGTCCTCAACATTTTCCACCCTGGAATCCAGCTGTCCAGGTTCATGTGCAATGACTAAATTAATTTCTACTGGCGATGGTAAAGCTACACCCTCAAGTGACTTCTCATATCCCTGTGTAGACGATGATGATGTCACAGGATCTGGATCCCTCACGAACAATACCGGAATAAATTCTGCGCCATCTGGATTCAACCATGACATCCTCTTTGAGTCCGGTAATTCAGTATCAACAGACGTTTTCTTGTCGTCTTGTATTGATCCCACGAAGTAATTCCGCTCTTCTACTTCTGCTTCACCTTCTTCATCCACTACTCTATTAGGCACTTGCGCTTCATCTGGAACTTTTAAAGTTTCCTTACTCTCCAAATAGGAATAACTTGCTACCGGTTCCCTACTTGCCGATGTTTGTTTACAAACATAATTTCTTCTTCCCCTGTTAATTTCATATTTCTTTGTTTTCTGTGCTGTAGCTGTTGTTACCGTCTTCTCACTTGCCACCCCCTTGTAGCCTCCATTACTTCCGGAATATTCAGTTTTTCTGACTGTCTCTTGTGTTCTCCACCGACCACCATGTTTGTCCTTTTCAGCTCTTCCTAATAAACTACTTGAGTAGTGGACATCTTTGGCAGCTCTTCCCCGGGACTCATCATTCGCCTGGACAGTCCTGGCATGCGCACACCACCGGTCCAGGTCCGCAAAAGAACGTGGAGGCTCTGCGAAAACCAGCCGGGATCTCTCTTGGGGATTCAGTCCTTCTCGTATTACCTGTATGACTTCCGTCTCGGGCAACCCCAGTCTTAATATACGGGCAGCTTTCCTTACATCGTGCACGAAGTTCCCCAATGCCTCTCCGTTGGCCTGTAGACGATAGAATAACTTAAACTTCAACTGATCACGTCGTCGACGGGGTATGAAGAAGTCCAACACCTCCGCATGGAAAGTGTCGACACTGCAGCCCCGACGCAGAGTGCTGGTGACCAGGCCGGCCAATGAACCCCGGCAATACGGGTATATAAGGGACAAGACCTCCCCATCGGTCACCCCCGGGAAATCTGCCAACTGCAGGACAAGGTCTAAGAAAACCAGCAACTGCTCCTCATCTATTCCATCTAACACTGAAAGTTTCTGGAGAACTCCTGAAAGAGGGTGGGGCAATTTCTGGTAGCATACCCCGCCAGAATTGCACAATTCAAAACACACAACAACAAACATAAATTCCCACGAAACACCTAACACAAAATCATGACTTGCAAAAGGAAAAACTTGAGTACTCTCTCTTCCATCAAGTGGACCCCCGGGTTCCCTAGCGCTGCGAAAACCTGACCCGCTCCAGAACTAACTCTCCGTCAGTCGCCAGATTCAAAGGAAGAAACGACATCAGACACTAACACCAACATACAATCCACACCACCGAACACCTACCACAACATATAAGATTTCAACCAAGACATTAGCACAAATTTCAGTCGGACGGTACCGACTTCAGTCGGGCCATACCGCATCCCGCTAACCGCACGCACTATTACTTCCATAACAATAAATAAGGGAGCCCATCCCCACGCGATCTCCGGTAAGGTCCAGTCGCAACAACAACAAAACCCAACTACAACATATGCCACGTGGCGGCACCAGGTTTACAATTAAAATCACATAGCAATAATTCACACACGTAGCCAATTTGTAACGTAGCGGTTTTTAGAGTGTGTCTCCCCCGATCCTTAAATAGTACTTTACTTAATGGAAACTTTGTTTTATTTGCCCCACGTTGTTAGCGTCAATTTTGTAACGTAACTCTGCTTTTGAGGTACCCGTAAAACGTCTGTCTTTTTTACAGTCTCAGATCGGGTCAGAACACCTCTCCGCAGTCGCCACTTATGAATTATAAAGACCGAAGTTTAAATAAAGTTGTTGGTACTGTTACTCAAACAAAGCAGAAATCGAGTGTGTGTGATTTGGGTCAAGTAGGGAAGTTGTTTAGCCTTATTTTGAAGAGATAGAAAGTACCATTTGTTTTACCCTCGGTTTAGACGATTATATAAATTTTTTCAAATATTCGCCGTGAACCGAATCAGCTGATTTTGACACGAGTCTCCAAACATAGGTTAACCAGACAACACTGGTGGCAGAATATGACCCGGTGGATCGTCTTCTTCTTATTTATTCTGAAACTTACTACAACTACCCACTACAAGAAAGGCAACACATTTTTATTATTCAATATCATTTTTTTCAATAATATTTATTGTTTATATTATTGGTTTTCTCCCTTCAGCCACAATACAAATATCACAATCGATATTTTCATTAATTAGCACATGATATCGACTTCATTGAGTAACAAGGAATTGTCATAAAAATATACAGTTTTGAGCGATTTTACAATTTTATCTTTTGTTTAAACATCAATCAACATATAATTCTTTTAATTATTTTCCCCAGGGTTAAGGGTAAGTTCTTTTTGTTATGAGATGGTCAGAAATGGATAATTATACTACGCTTTACAAATATAGAAAAAATATTCAAAAATTTGTTTATTTCGCTTAGTACGTAGTTCCGGAAATGTCCGTAAGAGAGCAGATGGCGTTTGTTTTTATTAAAACATGTGTTTACGTTTTAATCGTTATGGACTACACGACCATTCCGTTGGAGGTTTCTTCGTTAAATATAAAGAAATGTTTATATTACCTCTCTTCTTGAAGTTCTTACTTGGGTGAAGCCGCTTCTCATGTGGTGTCAGTAATTGGTGGTAATTTCACAAACGTCTGGCAAATATATCTCGTTAAAAACTCGAACTCTGCTAGGCTATGCCTACTCGTCCAAAATGGTTTTTTTGTTCACTGTTATTATGGAGTATAGCAAGTTAACTTTGATAACTAAGGTAGTAATACATCATGTTTATACTGTTCTTTAATTTTGTAACAA